>VZSZ01007264.1:112751-179368 GCA_013398815.1 Ibidorhyncha struthersii
AGAATCTACAGAATTATAACTCTAGAAAGGTATTTAATATAACTGCTACTGGCCTTGCTGTGATTATGCTTCTACACCCTTTTATCTGTCAAGCCTAGCCTTCCCCCATGTGCCTCTTGCCCTGCTGAAATTAGGAGAGGCTCGCTGTGGTTATAAATGGGAATAGGCAGAGCTCACTGTTTTGACCTTCTTTAGAAGTTCAGCAGCAAAATTTTAATGTATCATTCTTAGGTCTGATTTTGAGTATTGTGAGTATGTACACAGCAGGTGGATTTAAATATTAAGTGGATGTGAAATAAAACATAAATGTGTTAATAGCCTCTGCAGTATTTGTATTATACACACTCAAATTCATGGTCTGCTTTGGCTTTTGTATAACACTAAGCATTTTTCCAGAGGTCATAATCAATAAACTGTTAGAACTTGCCTGCCCATACTTCGAGCTCTTTATTTTGTAGCAGTAGCTAGTGGTTTTAATAAGGTATTGTTGTCCTTACAAGCACATCTAAATATAAACTACAAATGGCCACATACTCAGAAGATTAAGATGTGATATAAATCCATTGACACATGGATCGGTCTGCTATCAGAATGTGAATGTAACGATTACAGAAGCAGCTGTATAGCCTAAATTTATTACTGCAGATGTGCACAAGTTACTTGTGCAAATGATAATTCAGTATAGGTTTATAATTGGCTATAGTCTGTTAGGAACCCTTTTCAAAAGTAGATTCCAGACCATACGTGGTAAATACACTACATCTGTCAGAGGAGCACCTGCTATGGTGGTGGGTGACCAGATAGCTCTGTGCACTGACACAGCTTAGGAATATATGCTGCTTCTTTAGTACTGCCTAGTAATGCACATAAATATAATTTTCAAAATGTATAACTTTGGTTTATTCTGGATTAAGATTGTAGGTTTACTTTATATAGAATACTGTGCGAATTGGAGATATTGGTTAAGCAGTTTAAAACAAATCTGAAAGCCAGTGGTGATTTTTAGCAGGTCATTTTCAATTTAATGAAGACCTGCATCAGTGAAACTTCCAGTAGTTTTGGATTCGTAACTCTTTTAGAAGACTTCAGTGCTGTGTTGCTATTCTTTATGAATGTGCAAAAGGATTTTCTTTGCTTCTGTCTTCACTGCTCGGGCCAGTCCTTGGGAAACCCAGACTTTGCAGATAACAGAGAAAGTCTGGAGGAAGCAAGACTTTCCGTTGGTTGATGAGGAGCAAGTTAGAGATCAGTTAGACAAACTAGATATCCACAAATCCATGGGGCCTGATGGGATGCACCCTCGAGTGCTGAGGGAGCTGGGGGAAGTCATTGCTGGGCCGCTCTCCATCATCTTTGAAAGGTCCTGGAGGACAGGTGAGGTGCCTGAGGACTGGAGGATAGCCAATGTCACTCCAGTCTTCAAAAAGGGTAAGAAGGATGACCCGGGAAACTACAGGCCGGTCAGCCTCACCTCCATCCCTGGAAAGATGATGGAGCAGCTTGTGCTGGGTATCATCTCAAAGCACCTGGATGAAAAGAAGGTTATCAGAAGTAGTCAACATGGATTCACTAAGGGGAAGTCGTGTCTGACTAATCTGATAGCATTCTATGATGAGGTCACTAGATGGGTGGATGAGGGGAGGGCAGTGGATGTTGTCTACCTTGACTTTGGCAAGGCTTTCGACACTGTCTCCCACATCATCCTCACTGGCAAGCTTAGGAAGTGTGGGATAGATGGATGGACAGTGGGGTGGATTGAGAACTGGCTAGCAGATAGAGCTCAGAGGGTTGTGGTTAGTGGTGCAGAGTCTAGTTGGAGGTCAGTAACAAGTGGTGTCCCTCAAGGGTCAGTACTGGGTCCAGTCCTGTTCAATATATTCATCGATGATCTGGACGAAGGGATAGAGTGTACCATCAGCAAGTTTGCTGATGACACTAAACTGGGAGGAGTGGCTGATACGCCAGAAGGCTGTGCTGCCTTACAGCGTGACCTGGATAGGCTGGAGAGTTGGGCAGAGAGGAACTTAATGAAATTCAACAAGGGTAAATGTAGGGTACTGCATCTGGGGAGGAATAACCCCATGCATCAGTACAGGTTGGGGGCCGACCTCCTGGAGAGCAGCTCTGTGGAAAGGGACCTGGGAGTCCTGGTGGACAACAGGATGACCATGAGCCAGCAATGTGCCCTGGCGGCCAAGAGGGCCAATGGCATCCTGGGGTGCATCAAAAGGAGTGTGGCCAGCAGGTCGAGGGAGGTCATCCTCCCCCTCTACTCTGCCCTGGTGAGGCCGCATCTGGAATACTGCGTCCAGTTCTGGGCTCCCCAGTTCAAGAAGGACAGGGATCTGCTGGAGAGGGTCCAGCAAAGGGCTACAAAGATGATTAGGGGATTGGAGCATCTTTCATATGAGGAGAGGCTGAGGGATTTGGGTCTCTTTAGTCTGGAGAAAAGAAGATTGAGGGGGGATCTTGTTAATGCTTTCAAATACTTGAAGGGAGGATGCCAGGGGGATGGGAGCAGTCTTTTTTCAGTGGTGCCCATTGATAGGACGAGGGGTAATGGGCACAAACTTGAACATAGGAAGTTCCATCTTAACATGAGGAGGAACTTCTTTACTTTGAGGGTGGTGGAGCACTGGAACAGGCTGCCCAGAGAGGTTGTGGAGTCTCCCACTCTGGAGACATTCAAAACCCACCTGGACGCTGTCCTGTGCAACCTGTTGTAGGTGACCCTGCTCTGGCAGGGGGGTTGGACTAGATGATCTCCAGAGGTCCCTTCCAACCCTGACTATTCTGTGATTCTGTGATTTTAGGATTGTTTGCTTATCTTAGGATGCTGCGCCTAATTACTTACTACATTTTGAATAAAACTGAGTAAAATTGAATTCTGCAGAAATTCATTGTGTATTGAAACTGGCCAATGTGAAAAGTACTTGTAAAATTCTTTACAAGGAATAATCAAGTCAAGTAATTGTTGAATTCTTATTGCCACAGGTCGTGGTTTCTCATTTCTTGGGGTTATCTCTTTTATTTAACTTTTCCCCTTTATTTAACTTTCTTGTTACTATTTGCATTTTCCTCATGTCTGTACAGCTCAGTGGCTTAATTTCGCTATCTGCAGATTATCTTACACTTGAAGTCAAATTACCATTAAGAGTCACAGCTTTAAATTCAGGTTGTAGGTTCTGTTGCAGGTTTTCAGTTGGTTCCCTGTGCCTACTCTGATCACCAGTTCCACTGTTTAACCTCAAGTCTGTCACACAAACTTGGTTGGCTGATTCTTAAGCTGAATACAGTAAAAATGGCTTATTTGTTTCATAACAAAATTGCATACAGCCCTTCTTTCCTACACATAGAAGATTACTTTTTGAACCATTTACAGTTTATTCTGTCATAATTCTACTTGGTTCATCTATTGCTCTTAAAATAACATTGCTGTTATTCTTACAGCATTGTATTGTAAATTCTTACTATAAGGTGCGTATGTTTGGCTTCAGAGATCTTACTGTTTAATGTTATGCCTAGGGCAAGAATAAGTGTCTTGCATGCTTTGGGCAGACATTTTCCTTCAATGAGTAACTGTAAATAATTTATTGATGCAATAAATGGAAGATCCTTTTATTTAGTTTGAACTGCTGCAGGCATACTAACTTCATCAGACTCTTGGCTTCGTCTATATCAGTGAATAGTAGCTGGAAAGTTTCTAAATTACTGCAGATTTTAGTAGTTGAGCACTAAAACTCTTGTGGAGACACAGTACTTGAATGTAGAGGCAAAGGAGAGCTATTCTACATTTGGCTTGGGTTAAAGTAGATTCACCTGCTACTGACTAATAGAAACTCCTCATCATGTAGAGGTTGTAGTGAAAAAGCTGTGTTTTGCTCAGAATCCATTCTCCTGGAATGTATGCTATTCGGAACTTGTCATTGCCGTTGCCTCTGAGAGCATGTACAATCAGCAAGAACACATTTGTTTTTGTTGATGTTTAATAGGAGACTTTGCATGGGATGTTACAGAAGAGCTTCTTGTAGCTCTGGAAGGCAGAACAGCAATGCTTATCATCTCGCTTTCGTGTAAGTTAAGCAGGAAAATATTCAGGCTGTAGGGATCTTCAGTGTAAGATTTGATAACAGCCTTCGCTTTCTGTATGTTCTACAACAGGGTAGCGCAGCACACAGTAATAGACAGAAAGCTACCAATCGTGATATGGTCCAACAAAGTCAGCAAAAATAAAAGGCTTTTTAAAAGAAATTGCAGTATTGGTTAAGTCAGGGTGAATCTGTTGAAATACAAACCTTGGTATTTTTTATTTTACTTTGATAAAAGAGAGAGATATATCTTTCAAAAAGCAGCATCCTGTGTAAACTAAGATTTAAACTTAACATTATTCCTAGTCATGCAGGAAGTCCAGAAGAAAAAGAACTATGGATAATCAGTTAAAAGAACTGACAGATACCCTGATGTGTTGATCAGTAGTAATACCTAATTTCTATTTCAAGTGTGCTATAATGGATTACCATATAGATGCAGCAAAGCACTAAGCATTAAATAGATCTATGTGTTTTCTGAAAAAGCAATATTATTTCACACTGTGGGGTTTCTTAAAATTTTTCTTATTAGTCTACTGTGAAACTAGAAACAAGATGTCAATAGCCAGTTTGGATTCACAGCAGTATTGCTGAAAGTCTAGGCTGGAGTGGAAGAAACTATCATTTGTTTTATAGGAATAGCAATATGCGTTTTTTAGATTACCAGGGGTTGGGAGGGTGTAGAAAATGTTCTTGGAAATCCTAAGTTGAAAGGAGAACAACTGGAGCTTTTTCATGACTTATGCAATGTCACACTGTAACACTGTCTTAGTCAGGGGACTCTATGCACACATGGGAAAATTACTAGTTGAAAGGCATTCTAGCTGTAACTTTGAATTAACTTCAGAAGTTTTTATTCAATAGTGTAGACTTTTAACCATGACAACTTATTTTTGCATTGCGGGAGCAAATGTGGACTCTGAATTTAGATTATTTATATTCATTCTCATCTGCTGCAAAGCTTTCATGTCTTTAGTAGGTAGCTGTGATGCTAGCAATCTAATTTGCTTTTTGAAAATGACTTCTGTTTACCGTGTGGTAGTACTATGCAGGTGATTAATCACATCTTTTGCATTTTTTTCAAAGTGCATCCATATATATTTCCACCTCCTGGATTTGAGATGGTGAAAAGGAGAACAGCATGGGAAGTGACTTAAGTGTCTCAATTTTTGCTATAAGAAAAGACATGGAAGCTTTCCTCAGATACGAACTCTGTCCTCTTACTATTTATTTCAACCCTTGAATTGTTTTGTTTCAGTCACCTGACAAGGGTGTTTGATTCTGTTTTTTTTTAAGAAGAAAAAATACTGGAAGTGTGTTCTTTTCTTCCCCAACCCTTCTGGCTTCATGCAATTTAGAGTTTAAGCTTGCTTTTCCTGGTGGCGGTTGTACTCTGCAGCAGCATTTTTTTTCCAGGTTTTCTCTGGGCTTAACCTAAAATTCACTAACACTTTGATGCAAAAGTTGTTATTAAGTTCTTTTGTAAAACGGTTCTTTATTATGCAGCTTTGCCCACCATATCAGCTTAGGCAGCTTACACCTTATCATAGTTCACTTTCTGGCGTGAACTTTGTGTTCAAGTTTAGGTGAAATTGTGTAACATATAAGATACAGCCTTTACTGTGTGCCATTGTGCCTCTGGCTTTTCCCAAATAATGGTTAACATGCTTTGCATCTTGCAGACAGAGTGTAGTAAAACCCAGCTTCCTTCAATGGGCTATTGTGTTTTGAAACAACTAACAAGTGGTGGTTATTCATTTTTGATCCTGAATCAATTGGGATGTGTGAACTGTAAAGTTACTCTAAGAACATTGCTGAAGCTCTTGGGAAATATGTACTGTTTCTTTTGGCAACTAAGGAAAATGTATTTGTACATCATCAGATTACTTTCAGAAATTTTCATTCATAATACATGAGTATGCCATGCCTGCTGTTTAAGTATACATCAGGCATTTAGTGAAGTAGACATATATTTTCTAAATATAATTTTTGTTTTGCAGTAAAGCATTTTACTGTAACATCTGAAATATACTAACATAGGCATTTTTGCTGAGAGTATTGCCGGATTCTGACAAATTTCTAATAAAACATTCTGATACAGAAGTGGTGCTTGACTTTTTTTTTTTTAAGTTTAATACAATATATTCTCAAAAGTTAGTGTTTTGAAACAAGAGTGAATTTACATCCAAAGACAAGCCAAAGGTATCTTACTAGTGTGGCTTGTAAAAGGAAATTGGTTTTGCTCTAGCAATGTACTGTACTACTTATAATGATTTAAATGATGTGGTTTTGTCCGGTTTTCTGTAATAAATGTGAAGATGTAATGAAGGTTCCTTCCTGTAGTGTATTCTGATACTTGAATCCAGACAGTTTTTTGTTGCCAGTTTATCTTAAGGTTTTCTTTAGAGCAGCCTTTCCTCATGTGCTTTGCGTGTGTGGTGTGTGATCAGTCTAACGTGCCTGGATACAGACCGAACTCTGCATGCAGAGTGCCGCTACTCTTGCAGTGACTTGAAGTATTCATGATTTAGGTTAGAAGCTCCTTTCTGCCCTGTGCCAAGTTAAGTAAAGATTAATGTCAGAAATAGTCTTGAGAAGTGGTAGGCTGCTAGTATTTGAATATTTAGATGGATAATGATAATTCTTTGTCTGTGGATCCTGCAATCTGGTTGGCAGAAACGTGGTCCTTAACTAACAGGTAAAGCCCAAATGTGAATCATGGCCTCATTTTTAGCCAGTCGGATCCTTCATCCTAAGCGCGTTCCTCCTGCCCATGGACAGGGAGCTAGACCTCTGGCCACCAGCCACCTGCTCCTTCTGTCCCTGCTGCCACGGTGTCCTGGGGAGAGGGAGCTGTGGGAGTAACGCTGCAACAAAATACAATGAGAACATAGAAGGGGTGTGCCCAATTTATGTTTTTATTCTAGGTAAACTTTTAGAAATGCCAAATACTATTTGGGGAGCATGTGCTATGGTAAAGATATGAAAGAAGACCAGTCTGTCTGTGTGACCTGAGGTCTAGTTCCCTAAGTCTGTGAACTTGTCATGACTTCCATCTTCTGCCATGGAGAAAGGAATGTTCCATTTTCAGAAAGATTCTATTTTGAGTGTTGTATATAATTTCTGAAGCACTTTGTTGTCAAAAATAAAAATAAGTCTGTCTTACTCCATCTCTTGAGCATACTGTTTTTAACAGCAATAATGATTCATGTGTTGGCCGTCTCTGAAGGATTGCCTAAAATGCTAATTCTTGCTTTCTTGGCTGTGATGCTTTATTTCCTCTTGTGAGCTTTTATGTGCAAATGACCAACAAATGGGTCACCGTTGCTTAAATGACTTGTCATTCATTTTGCATCCTGCATGTAGTATTTCTGGAAACTTAATGGCGCTTTGTTGTGCAGAAGTTCGTTCCAGTGATTTTGTTTGATAATTAGAAGGATCTTTTAGTCATTTATAAGATTGTGTTATTTAATTTCCAAAAGCAGATGTTGAAAACTAGTTTCTCATTAAGTATATCTTCTTAATTTCATATTTTAATGGCTGAAAAGTTGTAAGATCCAGTTTTTCTGTGAAATCTATGTGAAACCATGTTTGTTCTCTCACTTTTTTTGAGAGGCTGAGCAGCAATAAGTTAGCTGTCCTATGCTACTAATACACCTACTTGCCAAGCCCTAGTGTATCCTACTAACAGTTTAAAAAAGAGAAAATAAAGAAAAAAAGATGCCTTGGAGCCTGTTAAATTAAAGTAATTTCAAAAGACATATTTACCCAAGTAAGACCCCAAAATAGTTTTTATTTATCCAGATTATTTAATAGCATTACCATGGACTAAAATGACAAAGAACAACATTTGGTAGCCCGAACTGTTCTTTACAACTAAGATTATAAGACTCCATTCAGGAAAGCACTTAAGCATATGTTTAAATTGCTGTGCTTTGTTGGTGCCCTGTAGCTTAACAAAACTAAGGGGGAATGGGTTTGACCACAACCTCTTTCTGTGTTTGATCTGCCTGTGTTAAGATCAGTCCAAAACTACAGAGGCAGGCCACTACACATTATTCCACGTAAGTGCTTTATTAACTGCATGTGCTGTGAATTAAATTAGTCTAGCTTTGTGTAATTTGGCTCGGTTTCACTCACCAGCTGAAAACACAGGTAAATCATCTCACAGTAAAAATAACTGCACTGCTGTTCATCTCTGCCTTAGCTGGGAGATCAGACCCCATTAGCTGTTGAAAAGACAGACCTAAGCCACAGAAGCTCAAAATCTGGACTGTATCAATCCAGTGGTAGTCATTACCAGACATTTCAGAAAAATATAACCAAAAGTGAGCTTCTAAGAAATCTGTAACTTCTTCATTAGAAGTCGGTTTATGTTCTGGAATGCTAGGGTTTTGCAAGGCAGTGAGAAAGGGAAGGCGGTTCATGACAGTGTCATGGTATTTGTTCAGGACCATTCCAAGTATCTTTCTCCGTAACAAGAGTGTAAAGTAATGGGCAGGAGTCCTTACTATGACAGGTATTTGCTTTTGATTGTGTTCTCTATGTATGTATTACCATTTCATTTATTTCTTGTGTATTAGTTTCTCTCTATTCTCTGAATGAGCCAGTTTATTATGGAAAATTTGACTATTTAGTTTTGTTTCCTGCAGAAAATATTGCAGCTACTACCTGAGAGGATTTTTTATCGATGGCATTTTCGCAGTATAGGTAAGAAGGAATGGTTTAAAAACATTCTAGTACAAATAAAATCAATGTTTTCTGTAGTCACTTCCCTGGTTCTGCGAGTCCTGTTAACCACAGAATCGCTTAGTATTGCCCATACACAAATAGTACTTACATATAAGACTTACAGCTGAAAATTCTCGAAGCATATGGAAAATCTTTTTACTTGCTATATCAGCTCTGTGTGTTCCTTGATCTATGTGGTTTTGGTTGCCTGCTTCATTTGTATTTTGCATGAATGCTTGTTAAATTGTTGTATTCTTAGATTTACCTGGGTCCTCTTCCCTGTCTTCTCTTTCATGGGCTAGAAGCTATCAAGATGATCGGGGTTATAAACCAACACACTTTTTTCTAATTAGGTCTCCCTTTGTATTCACAGACTAGCACCAAAAATTAAGGTTGAGGAGGGTTGTGGAATCAGTGACTCTTGCAAATTTATATTGTGATAGTCTTTTGCAAGTGATCATATATGAGAGGCCCATACAAATTTGTAGTACTAAATATTGCTCTTTGCCTAACGATAGATACTGTGTTGAACTTGACTCTTGCTGCTTCCTGGAAATTTATTCTGTAAAACTTATGCTGTGAATAGGTGGCTGTTTGGTAGTTGAGCGCAGGCTGTGCTAAACTAAATGCCAACTGTGGGACTGCTGCAGTGCACAGGAACTTAATTTCTTCTCTGATATTCCTGTATTCTCTGTGCAGTTTAGTTCAGTAATATTTGTGAAACACTCAGTTGTCACACTCTTTGTGGGAATTAAATGAGGAATTTCTGGTTCAGAGCTGGGATAGTGAAGGAAAGAGATTAAAGTCAAAAATATAAACTTTTTAGTAGCTCTTTTTGAACAGTTTTTCTTTTGATTAGTGATCCACAGTTTTACTGGCCTTTTAAGTGGAATTATGAATACATGGTATTTCTGCAAGTTTGACCCCAGCTGTCTTTCACTGATTCTCGTATAATGGAGGATTTGCCAAGCATCTGGTTAGAATATGACATTGGCTGTGACAGACACAAGATACCTATGAATGGCATTCACTTAGTCAAACTGAGAGACTATCCGTTCTTTCCCCACACTCCTACGGTATTTACAATACATTCTGGCTTTGGCAGCAAGGGAAGGAATACGAGGAGTCTGGCAGAGAGAAGTCTTGGAGTTAATAAAGCTCTGCTTTTTTTTTTTTTTCCCCTTAGTTTCCTAGTTTATTCCTCTCCTCACTTGACCAGATTGAATAAAGCTAGAGTCAAATGGGTGCAGAAATATTGAAAGGTTAAATACATTTATTTTGATAGTCAAAACACCTTGAAATCCAGTGAAGTAGTTTAACTTGATAATTTCCTGTGAATTAAACATCTTTGATTCATGATTACTTTGAAAATTCTGCTTTGGAATGCTACCGAAGTGGTCACAACATTTTGTTTTGCTGTTTGTTCAAGTAAATGTTATGCTGCTTTGGGGGGGTTATATTTCTTCTAAGTAGTATTTGGTTATTGTTGTTTGGTTTGGTTTCCAGTAATATTTCATCAGCTGCCATGTTTTTCGTCAGAACAATGAATTTGCTGTTGCAGAAGAAATAATGAGTGGAAGTTAAAGGTCAAGGAAAGGGCTGTTGTCACATTTCCAGTTAGCACTGACAAAAATAAAAGCAGACATCTGCTTGACCACTTTACTACCATTTCATCTGAATTATTCCAGAACAAATTGGTTTTAGTCAGTTGTTTTATAGTTAATATGTTCTTTATATTTATGCTTCTCTTGAATAGTCATATGTGGATAATTTTTTCGCTGTGTCCAATAAATGAGCTGAACATTTGGCGGTGCAATTCTTTACAGCTGTACCTCGTGATTTGCTTTTTGCTTAATGTTCATGTGCATTAATAGGTATTTGCTATATATGTTAATAATTTTCATTTGATACTGTGAAACAGTGAGATCTTGAGGGAAGGATCACATTTAAGGAATGTACATAATTCACAAATCCAGGAGAAATAACAGCTGAGTGCTACATGATGTTATTTTTCTCAGAATTGGATTAAAAACATTTTTTAACATCAGCATTTGATGTATAATCTCTCTCTGATTTTTAGGTCAGACATTTGAAGTTGAGGGCAGTTAGCCTGCTATTTCTAAAACCAGAATGAAAATATTTTGCAATTTTAATATTGTGTTTTATAGACGTAGATGGCTAGCAACTTTTTCTTATCATTATTGTCAATATTAGTGTATTTGAATACATTAATCCTACAAGTTGAACTTCTTGATTTCTCCAAATCTATTAAGTCAAAATTTCCTCTAGATATCTTATTTTTAATGAAAATAATTTGAGAAATTGTCATCTGACTAAAACCAAAGTACCTCACTGTAAAGGTACATTAAATATAATCTTATAACACTGATGGTGATTGTAATTAGATTCACTTTGGGTTTTTTCACTCCATAGTTTTCTTTTTCTTAAACACCTGTGCAGTAGCTACATAGTAAACGGCATTAAGCTAGCCTTTTCTGTAGTATTTTGTAAAACACATTGTGATCGAAAGTGACCATCTTAGTATCTGATATGTCCCTATTTAATTTTTCTAATCTAGGATCAATTCTGAAGAAACTTTTGCACACTGGAAATTCTCTCAAGGTATTTCTATTTGATGATGTATTTATATTTCTTTCACTTTAATTGTTGTGAAGCATATTGCTTCACAGTTTTCCAGTATCGGTGTTTTTCAGATTTTTTTAGGCTTTGTAATTTTACTTATTCGCCTTTTAATCATAAATTTTATTATTGTAATCCTAGATTATTTTAATATTTGTCATCTTTAGTTGTTTTGCTGTTCTAATGACCTTTGTAAAGTTATTTGGAAACGGTGTCAATATATTTTGCTTAATACTTTATTTTTTCAGATCTCATTAGCACTAAGTTTACTGTATTAAACATACTGATTTCTTGTTTGCCGAAGAGTTTTAAATCCATTTTTCTTCTTCTAAATGCATTGCTAAAATTAAAATTGTATCTTGTTAATAAAAAACCCCCATAAATAAACTTAGCAAACTTGCTGAATACACTACCTTGGGTTGTTTTGTTGCATCTCAGGTTTCACGGGGATCCTCTGATCCCAGTGATGTGGAGGACAGTAGCTTGCTTTGACCTCTGCAGGGCCAAGATTTCAGACTTAGTAGGGCACGAATTATTGGCAGCTGCCTGGTTGTGTGTTACACTTGCTGTTGTACTTCAGAGCCCCTTTTAAGACTGAGTCTTGAGACTAGCCAAGATGCATTTGGCCCCAGGAACTGGGGAACTGGAACTAGAACTTTTTAGCCTCTGAAGTTGGAGTGGGAATGCTGTCTCCTTGGAGTGCCACCGCCTTGGGTACAGGTTGCTCCCACCCTTCTCTGCTCATGATTAAATTAATAATGTGATTACTCCTGGTATGGCGGAAAGACTGACAAGCACATAGCTGGGATAAAAAAGGACTTGTCCTGCGTTTTCTTAACTATTTAACTGCGTTACTGTACATGCAAATTTGTTTTAATATATTTTTCTACAAAATCATCCCCTTGTAGATAAGATGTGAAGGAATCCGACTGTTTCTTCTCTGGCTTCAAGCGCTTCAGACTAACTGTGCGGAAGAGCAGATATTAATATTTGCATGCCTTGTGCCTGGCTTTCCACCCATTATGTCCTCGCGAGGTCCCTGTACACTAGATAACCTCATTAGTCCTACTAATTCGCCAGACGGTGAGTAAATGAACAGAATTTCCATGACGAGTGTATTGCCCCCCCCTTCCACTGAGGTTGTTGTGAAGCTGTAGGGTTTCTTGTGGGGAAGATGTCATAACATTTGTCTTTATAATGCGGAGATATACTGACTTTGTCAGGCTACTGTATTTGTTGCACCTGTTTAGCCTTCAGATCTTGTCATTCTGAGTTCAGAACTGTTGGGTTTTGTTGCTCCTTTGTTGTGTTGTTTTTTTTTTTTTCCATTGAGGTGCAGCTATATGAACATGTTACTGCAAAATTAGTAGGTGTGTGGATTTACAGCGTATTGATTAATCTGCCATGGTTGCTTGTGTTAACCCTTCCAAACTGCAGTAAATTAGAGGTTGGCGCCGTCCTCAATTGTTTGTGATAGGAGTCGGGGAAATACAGGAAGCCCAAGCCAAACTGGACTTTGACTTTGTGCAACTTAGTAGCACATTAATGATTATTTTCAAATTACTCTTTTTATAGAAAATATCTTTTATTTAACTATTTTCAGGTTTTCTATGTTTAAAACATTTTCTTTTTATTTTAGCTAAGATTTTTCCAGAAGAAATAACCCCACTTTTGCCAGCTGTCTCTGGAGAGAAAATTGCTGAAGACCAAACCTGCTATTTTCTTCAGCTACTGTTAAAATATATGGTAATTCAGGTGCGGAGGATATATGTTTTTAACTGTTCATATTTGGAGGAATGTACTTGTGGTAGAAAATGAAGTCTATGCTGTATCTATACGGAGCTGTTTTTGCCCCTCCCCAAGAAAAAGCTGTCATCTTAAGCCCTTTCTTATTCTTGTTTTTAAATGGCCTCGTGCCATTTTTGGTGAAACTAAGTTTTTCACACTTGTGATAAGAATTTATGAATGTTACCCAACTTTGCAGGATAACAGACTATTTTATGTGCTTGTGGTTGTCTTTAGAAAATTGATATAGAGGAAAGATGCAATTTGTTCCCTTTGGACACATACATAGCTAAGAAGACATGTAAAGGACCACTGGAGAAAGACATAAAAAAGGAGAAATGGCTTCTGAGATTTTTTTTTTTTTAAAGGATGCGAGTAACATGTACATCAAAAATTTTAATTAGAAATAGATCAGATTAATCTATACAGGAAAGAAATTAAGATAATGTATATATGTAAAAAGTACAAATTAAGCAACACTGAATAAAGTGGGAACTGTATAGACTATGAACACTGAAGAACTCAATATTTAAAAAAAATAAAAGATAATGAAATACTTTGAGATACACTGTTTTATATCGAAAGGCAAGACAAAAATGGTATTTGGAAGAGGTTTTGTCATCTTGAATAAATGCTTTATTTTGAAAAGTGGCTGTATGAAATTATCAACTTCCTACATGGCACTCTCTTACATATCAGAGTCTCACAACACTTCAGTTAAAAAAAAAAAATCCACTGTTCTTCTTATACTCTTATTACGTCTTTGGGATCTAAAAGAACTGACTACACTATAAATCCAATTGCATTGTGGTTCATCAACGTACATTTATTTGTGTTCCTTGGTAAAAGGGAGCACAGTTGGGCAGTAACCTTGCTGCAGACAAGAGATGAAATTAAAATAATCTGATGCAAGTGCAGAATGATTGCTTAGAGCTTGAATGTAAAGTAAATCTACATCTTCAAGCAAATTTATGTCTGCAACTGGGTAGAATTTAATATGAGTCAGTTTATTTATCTAATAAATAAAATGATACAGAAACACAATAGTCTTGCTTCCAAGCTCTACATGTGGGTTTTGCAAAAGTAGGACATTGCAAGTTCCACAATTTTTAGAGATTTGGAAAAAGATCTAGTACAGATTAAAATAAGAAAATGCATTTAAAAGAAAATAAATAAATCTCACATGGCTGATGTAAACAAGTCAGTTTTTCTTTAACTTAATAAATTATTATCTTGGACATAGATTCAGTGACATTGTCTGCTATATACAGTTGGATAGGCTTTTCTAAGAGCTTTTACTAAAAAAAAAAATCAATCCTATAGTCTTTTGATGTTGCTTAAAAAAAAGAAAGAAGAGGTGTGTCTAAATTTAAAATACATGTCAAAAGATAAACACTTGCAGTGCTCACTTGAGTGTCACAAAAAGAGAAGTGATGTAAGAGACTAAAACCCAGGTAGGCTTAAGTCATCAGTGGAAAAAGTGCTTCACTATAGACACGTCTACTTTTACCTTATTTGAAATAGTATTGGATTTTCTTATACAAATAAAGAAAACACACCCATATTGGTTATGTGCAACTTATTCCAAATTAAAGGTGTTTTAATATGAAAAGAGCAACTCTGTCAAAATTTTGCAGTCTTCCAAGGAATTGTAGTTCAGAAGTGTTGGTAAAGAGCAACTTGAAAGTACGTGTATGACTCTGCAAGAACGGAAGAGTACGTTTAAAAACAAACTTAGATGTCAGCCTGTTCCTTGTCAGCGGAAATTACTTGTGCCTTGAGTCAAATTTTGCAAAGGAGTATTGCATATGTGTGTGCAACTGTATTAAGCATGGGCATTGAGTATGTTTTTGTTGAAAAGTATATTTGTGATAAAAGTGTAGCCCACAGTAACTTTGTCTAAATTTACAGATAAAAAGCAAATTTGTTAAAAACATTAATATGACATTTTCTGTGCTTCAATCCATTAGAACAGCACAAATATGCTTGCTTCTAATGAACATGCTTTCTTTGATGTGATAAAGCCCTCCTGGTAATATCTTGTATTCTTACTGCAGTTTGCTAATTTTTTTAATATCTCTTGTTAAAGTGTAATTGTTTATTTTTTGTATTCAATGTGGAATGATTGTCAGTGTAACACATTAACTTAAAGCTTTTTGTTTGTTTCTCTTTAACTCTGTGACAAAGGCTGCAAGCTTAGAGTGGAAGAATAAGGATAACCAAGACACTGGTTTTAAGTTTCTCTTTACATTGTTTAGAAAATACTATCTTCCTCACTTGTTTCCATCTTTTACAAAGCTAACCAACCTCTACAAACCTGTTCTTGGTAAGTAGTGAATTTTGTCTTTTAAGCAGAAAAAGAAATAATGGTGACTGTTCTCGGTAGCATCCCTGTTACCTGCTGGCATACCACTACAGTTCTGTTGAATGAGGATTTTTTCCTCGCTTGTCTCATGTTTTGATTTTTTTTTCTAGCACAACTTTTGATTTTCTGAGATAGTCCAGGAAGCTGCTGCTGCTCATCACTGCATAAGGGCTGACCTGATTCTCCTTTCCTAAGGACGTTTCCACTGGCCTAGCATTTATATCGAGTGAGCAAGGACTCTGTGATATGTAATGAAGACAGAACATGCTCTCTGACAGATTTTTTTTAAAGAACCAGCAAGCTGCCCAAGTGTGAGGGAGTAGCTAACTTGGTTGCTCTTACTTCTTGTTTCCTTGAGCAGAAAATGAGCATGAAGGCCCAAAGGAAAGGAAATGGATATGTACATCTAGAGTTGTCGTATTAAAAACATGTTATTTCAGAAATGCTCACATTTTTCCTAAGTTTCTACTGAATTACATATTGGAGTGCGTAGGAGCGGTGGTGTTAATACTCGCCTGGTGTACTGCAGCCTCCTCTTCATCATCCTTCCCCTCCCTCCTCTGACTTTTAACTCCCATCCTTTGCAGTTTAATATTTAGTGTTTCAAATCACCTCTGCCACTTCAGCTGTGTTGTTCACAGCTAGAGCCCAGGCCTTCCATGTTTTTTGGATGTGTACAAGTGATTTTTCGCTAAATCTAAGCATCTGAACGAGTTATGACCCAATCTATCTCCCTTTGGCAATCTTCCACTTCTTCCGATGTGTTTTCTTTCTTCTGTTTCAGCTTGTGCAGTGCTCTTTGCACCTGAGTTTACTTCTTTCCAATGCGCTAAGTATCCTTTTTCTTCTTAATCTTTGCACTATGGTGTGTTCCAGAGCCATCTTCTCTTTCTCACTGGACTTTCTTAATAAAACTATGTGAACTTATAAAATTATTTTACATTGTAGTAGGAGTAGTTGTTTTGTTTCAAATTTTGCCCTACTTTTTGCAGCCCTGCTATTTTGCTTTCCTTTGTTTTGCGTGATACAAATTATAATGTTGAGGAAAGATCTGTGCTTTTATGTTGTTGCTTTTCTTTAGGGGTATGAAATTACGATAGAATATAAGCATTAATATAATAAAAGCAGTCAGTCATTGCATCTGTTATTTCATATGGAGAAAATGTTATTGGTGACATGTTCAATATATTTAACTATAATCTGGAAGCAATTACAGTTTTTAAGATTAGGTTTTCTTTATATCTTCTCTTTTTATCTCACCAGATATTCCTGATATAAGGCCAAGACCGGTATACATCACTGCAACACGAAACAATGAAAATGTCTATAGCACAAAAATCCCATATATGGCAGCTCGAGTTGTTTTTATTAAGTGGCTTGTTACCTTCTTTCTTGAAAAGAAATATTTAACTGCTGTTCAGAATACAAAAAATGGAGGAGAAATGCTCCCTAAAATTATTCAGGTGTGCTTTAAAGTTTACCTTATCTTTTCTTATGTATGTGCTAACTTTGCAAATGATCACAATGCACTGGCAACTGAAGCAAGAAAGAAAATGCTACTCCTAAGTTAATAAATGACATACATGATTTTTTTTTTTCTTTGATGAAGAAGGGAATCTCCTTTAGCAATTTACTAGATTTTTTTTTTCTCATAGCTGCTTGCCTTACCAGCTTCATCAGTATTATGTTTAGACTTTTGGAGTTTAATCTGTAAACTGTCAAACTTCTTTGTGCCATTGACCATTTCCCAGCAACATCAAAGGCTGCTTTGTTTTCCTTTTGATAATAGCAGCTGTTTACAATGAGATATACAAAAAATATTTCACTTTCAAATTACTGGTTGAGACTTCTCTAGGACTAGGCACTTCACAATGAATTCTATAGAAATAGGTACTTTTTTGTTTAAGAGACTCTCCAACTTCCTGTTAAAAACTTGGGTTTCATGTCAGCTTATATTATTCTCTTGAACTGTAGGTCAGTGTCAAATCTGGATTCAGTGGAAAAGCATACATTAACGATTATGGTAGAACTGTATATTTTCATGTCAACTATTTTTGGAGTTCTTCACTGTAGAATTTTGAAGTCCTAAACCAGCTAAGTGTAGCTTACCTACTGAAAGTGCTTTTTTTTACTGATCGTTTCTTTCTTATTGGAAATTCCACCTTTTGTATAAGCTGTTTTGCCATTCCAACAGACATAGCCTGGAAGAAGATTTTTTTTTTTTTTTTAATTTCCACTGAATTTTATAGGCAGCTGACACCAGATAAATACTTAGGTTGCATAATGGTATTGCTGCCTTCCAAATGGAAACTGGTCAAAAGTTATCACTTACCTGAAGCTGTGTGCCAGCTTTTGGCACATGTTGACTTCTTTAGTGGTTTTTAAGTTCACTGACTATAGCCTGTGCCTTGCTGGTGTGGCAGAATCTAACCAAAAAAGTTAATTGTGAAAAGCAATAGAGATGTTATTGCTGCTCTGTTACTGTTCGCTTGGTCAATCAGAGGGCAGCCTTATTAACATAAACATAAAGCAGAACTGCATTTGGGCAATGCTTTGAGTTAGTGTAAGTTGGGGTTCTTTTTCTGGTAACTCAAAAGCAGTTTTTTAGTTCTCTGTCTTCTGGCTGGATCATTTTAGCCGGACATGGTTCGAGATATTGCAAAATACATGCAACACCAGAACAAAACCTGAGAAAGAATCGCTGGGAATAATAATGTGTAAGAGTATCAGCCACGTATAGTGGTATGACCATTCTTTTCCCAAAAACTAAGGGACCTGGGGATTCCTCTTCACTGTGTCTGTGCCTTCCTCCACTCCCACCACTGCATCCGTCCCCCCTTTTTTTTTTTTTTTTTTTTTTTTGGTCTTACAGAGTGATCAGGTCTGTCAACTGTTCTGGGTTTGGGGGAAGGGGTGCGGGGAAGCATATGAAAGTCACATAGAGTATAAGACCAAATTCCTTCTTGGATCAAGTAGTGGACAGAAAGTTATACTTCCTGACTGGTGGGATCCCAGTGTGTTGTGTAAAAAAGAAAGCTAGTATTTTGAGTTCTACATAAGTATTCCAGATTTGTTGTGTACGCTATTTCAGTTATTTAATTAGGTGTGTGTTTTCTTCTGTGCAGACTGTTGGTGTTGTAAACCAAGATAAAAATGCAGAGCTGGAAACCAGTATGTCTTATGCAAGTGAGCAGGAGAGAAGCCATTCTAACAGCAGCACGTTGTCCGACAGAAGGCTCAGCAATTCCAGCCTCTGTAGCATCGAAGAGCAGCATCGGACTGTCTATGAGATGGTGCAGAGAATCCTCTTATCCACTCGAGGATATGTTAACTTTGTTAATGAGGTGTTTCGACAAGTAAGTGTGTATGTTTTGTTGCTATTGTATTTACTTTTTTTAAAGGAAATGTCATGGTTATGAGAAAACATTGTGAAGGCTGTTGGTTAGGTAACTGATCAAACTTGATGCTAATCACACCATCACCCTTTTAGTTTGGAGCCCTTCCTAGGTCTAGTTTTAATGATAAAATTATGACATTTTTGTAGGAACTGAAGCTTGTTGCTAATGCCAGACAGCAACGTGTCTTATTTGAATGGGCCACTTTATTTGTTCTTGGTATTATGATGTAATTTAAAAGTGTGTTAAGAGCTATTAGCTTGCAAATTTATTGTTGGAGTTAGTAAGATTCTTGTTCCTGTGATCAGCATCAGTATTTAATGCCTATTTGAACACTGATTGCTTCTACTAGTATTTTTCATTAGTTTGACTTCTTTTCAATTGTTTGGGATAAAAATACCTGTGGACCTACTGGAGGGTCCCAATCTTTTGGCTTGTTGGGTTTTTTTTTGTCCGGTAACAAGTTAAAATTGGTTGAAGCAGCAGTTCCAGGTCACATAAATGTGCAGAAGATACTCTCCAGCAGCTGAGTGAGCACACATGCTTTACTATGAAGTATCTTGTATGGCATGGTTTAGGAACTCCTTGTGCCTGTGCTTTTCAGTGGGATAGATGGCATTTCGGCAGGAAGGATTACTTTTGTGTATGCTAAGAACCGCTGGGGCATGCTGCCCTCTCCTGGTGTGTTACAATTATGTAAGGTTAGATCAGCTTCCAGGGAACAAAGGCTAACGTGATGCAGTACTCTTCTCTTTATTCAATATGATCAGTGTTCAGTAATTGGAACAGATAATGGTATTTGGATCCTTTTTGTACTTATCTCTCCCTTAAAGGAATCTCACTAGTCACTGTGAATTCCTCTACTTTTTATTTTTCTTTCTACCCTAGTTCTTAGCCTTTCTGAAATCATTCTGTGTAGTGCCCATTCATCCCGCTGATAAGCTGTTGTTTCTCTAATGTTCTAGCAGTTGGCTTCTGGCATTTTCAGTTTCTGCATCTTTGCATCATCAGTTGACAGTGTCTGTGAAGACATTTTCAGTAATTTCACATACTTGCTGTATGGCATATTTGAACTTGCTTTTGCTAACCCTTTAGTTTCTCTTGAAATCAACTGTTGGATGTCACACTTCATGCTGGCTAGAGAGACAAGGAAGTGTACTATGTGATGCAACGATTTCCCCAACCTGAACAAGACGCTTTTGTATAATGGTTTTGCAGCTAAACTGGGTATAGAAAATGCTATAGTTTTTGACCCTGTTAATCGTGGAGAGTGGGTAATCTCTTCATAGTTGAAAGGACCTATTTTTTAGTATGGTAAATGTATTTTTATCTCTTTCAGTGGTTTTATAATGTAATACATATTGATATATTCTTTTTTTTTGTTGGCAGAATACACTGTTTTTGTACCAGATGACATTTTCAGACATTCATTTCTGTGCCTGTTCACTGCAGTGCAAAGGTCTTCTGTGACTATTTTTTTTTTTTCTTTTTTGGTCTCCTAAGACTTCCAGAAATGTGGGAAAGCAGCTGGTCTAGTCTTTGTAAGCTTTTGGAGACGACATTTTTACAGGATGATTCCAAAATATGGACATTGAGTAGCATGTTGCAAGTAAATTAATTGTGTTGATTTCCAAAACTGTAGTGAGAAAGCATTGAGTGCCAGCCACTGTTATCCTCATCACAACTTACTGTCTTGTCTCTACCTACGCTTGCTGAAATGGCATTTCACATCCTATACTGCTGATACATTATGAAGTCGTCTTCTCCAGAAAGTGTAGCATGGGTATCTAAGTTTAGCCTGCCAGACCTCTATGGCTAGTAATGGCTTGTGAGATGAATCCACATTAAGCTAGAGAGCTTGCAAAGAGCAAAACCAAGCTCTTGGTTTTTGTACAAACAAATACAACGTGGAGGTAATTTGGAATTAATAGTTATGGAATTGTGAATGACGTAGGTATATGCATAGGCTGTTGATTAATTATAACTCCTAGTACAGGCATAAAAGTAAAAATTATGTATCCTTTCTTTTTTGAGCTGTTATCTATGGGTGGTGGTGTGTGGATGTGTTTATCTATGCACATCTATGTCCTATATGTAGTAAAATTAGTTAACTTTTCAATTTAGGCTTTTTTATTGCCGCCTTCTGATATATCTGCAACACGAAAAGTGGTTAAGGTATATCGAAAGTGGATATTGCAAGAGAAACCTGTGTTCATGGAGGAGCCAGACAAAAAGGAAGACAGTCAGGATGGTGTTGTCAACTTAGAGGATTCATCAGTGCAAACGGATGGTAAACATGTATGGTATCAGTGTTACTTGCTTTATTCTGTTTGCCTGCTATATATGATTTCAGTTTTAAACTCACTTTGTAAATGACTAACAATTTAAAAACTGTGAGGAAGGTCAAGATTAAAAAATGCTTTTATTTAAGGTCCAGAATTTAAATTAATATTGAGTGTTCAGTAGCCCTTACTGAGTGCAGGGAAAGATTGCAGCTATTTTGAAAATGTAATTTGTTGATTACTTCCTGTCTATACAAATATGATAGCAACAACTTAATAAAAGAAATACTAATATGTTCTGCAGTGTTAAAATTTACAATGTCTGTTGACCTGGTGCATGTAGGACTATTTCCTTTTGGTGGTAGTTACTTAAGAATTTGAAAATATCTACTAATTTGTATATACTAGATGAAATATTTGGATTCAGACACCTTAATCTAGGAAATTAAAGTGTAGATGCAAAATCTATGCCTCATCTTTTTAATTTCCTATATTGAACCATCAATAAAAGTTGACTTTCACTCTATTGACACTGTGAAGCTATTTAAAGAGTTTTGTTGTATTGAGAAGGAGGTTTGAATTGTGAAAACATAGTATTACAAGGTTTGACAGATTATTTTTGTAGGGGATTTATAGTTTTGCCAGGCTTAAATTCAAATACTACTACAATCAGTGACAACAAAGTGTGATATAAAATATTTTAAATAACATAGCTCTTAAAAATTTTATGAACCTTTAAATTCCATATACTGTCTGTTTGTTAAGAAATAACAAACCTTAATTCCTTGCTGAAATGAATGTAGGACATGACAGTTCTACTTTTTTGCTTTTAAATGATTTTGAATAAATATGGACATATTCCTTTCTGCTTTGTCACTAACTGAATCATGTTTTTGAAAGCTTTCCTCTGACCATTCAGGACATAAGCGCTCATCCAGCTGGGGAAGAACGTACTCCTTTACTAGTGCTGTTAACAGAGGATGTATATTAGAAGACGAGGACAAAAACGTTAAAGCTGGTGCTCAAGCTGCATTACAGGTGTGATGTGTAGAAAGGTTACAAGGCTGTAATTTACATAATCATGTGATTTACACTACAAATTATAATATAGTCTCTGAGATTAAGGAAAACTACCAGCAGTTTGTGGGTTTTGTAAGATATGATTTGGACTTCATTTATAACTTATAGAAAGTTAATATTAAACCATGTGACCATGTATTAGAGCCAGATCTCTATTTTAAGACAAAGTTCATTTTTTTTCTACTGTGGGTACTAGGAGTTAATCATAACTGTACATTTGCTCTCATTGAACCTAATTTACTGGAAATATTGGTGGTTGCTCAAGCATCAGGAAATAAGTAGCTTGAGAATTGGCACTCTTGTCTGACTGAATAGAAGAAATACCTGCAAAACCCATACTGTGTAATACATGCCTTTGTTGGGTCTGCAATGCCACCTGACTTTTTGTTGGAATAGTGTAGAAAAATAAGGTGATAGGTAAAACATGAAACTTGCTCTAAGGAAAGTGATAGGTTTGACTGGAGGAGGACAAGTAGTTTATTTTAAGTCTTGACTTTTTTTATGTCTGATACTATGTAAACTGACCATAAATGCCTGTCTTGAAGGTATTTTTGACAAACTCTGCAAATGTTTTCTTGCTGGAACCGTGCATTGAAGTCCCAGTGCTTCTGAAGGAGCAAGTTGATGCTTGCAAAGCAGTTCTGAGTATCTTTAGGCGCATGATAATGGAACTATCAATGAATAAAAAGACATGGTAAGCTTAATATGTTCTGCATCATTTAAGAGAAAAATATCAACGTTTAAACTTTATGGGAGAATTACTGGGTAGGGAGAAGACTGGCTTTCTCAGGGATAGACCTTATTACATAAGTCACACTTGCCTTCAAATTGATTTGTGAGATTGCAGGTTCTGCTGAATCTGCATCATTGTACTATTTGGCTTCAAGGTTCTGGCTGGTATTTCCATTCCTGACTTCACCTTCTGAAATATTAGTTTTTGCAGTCCACAACCAACTAATGTTATTTTGCAAATGATCTGTGAAGTCTGAGGTGTGGTCGCATTCTGAGTATGTAAAGATTACTGGAGAATTAAGAGGGTTTTTTGGTACATGAAAACTAACAAGTACAATTAATAGAACATGTGAACAAAAAGTACAATTTTGTTTTGGAACCAGGGAACAGATGTTACAGATACTCCTTAGAATAACAGAAGCTGTGATGCAGAAGCCAAAAGAAAACCAAATAAAGGATATGTTTGCTCAAAGCATGTCAGGATTACTTTTCCGAGTAAGTGTTTGGGGTTCTTTTTTGTTTGCTTGGTTTTTATGTTCATTTTTCATGATGATTACCCATAGTTTTAGTTAAGTATTATTGCACAGTATATGAAACCTACATGCAAAACATGAAAAATTTCTCCTTTGCAGTAATACAAGTAATTATTTTGTAAACTGTTCCTAACAGAGGGAGACAGATTCCAGGTGCAACAAGCAGTTGATCTGATCTGTGCTTCAGGGATCTTGTTACAAACTATGGTAGAACGGGGAGGCACACAGTCTCTTTATGGGATATCTTCAATGAGTAAAGTGTAAGCTTGATGTAACTGTTTTCCTAGACGTTCAGCTGGCAAGTCAAAACTGAGTCACACTGAATGAGATGAAAACATTTATACATCGTATTGTACTTTGCATGCTCAGCTACAGTATCTAGGTCTGAATGTCTCTGGCGTAGCTCAATCACTACAGTCATTCTGTAGGCATAATCATAGGATGGTTTGGGTTGGAAGGGACCTTAAAGATTATCTAGTCCCAACCCCCCCTTGCCGTGGGCAGGGACACCTCCCACTAGACGAGGTTGCTCAAAGCCCCATCCAGCCTGGCCTTGAACACCTCCAGGGATGGAGCTTGACAGCTTCTCTGGGCAACCTGTGCCAGTGTCTCACCACCCTCACAGTAAAGAGTTTCTTCCTAATAGCTATTCTAGATCTACCTTCTTATAGTTTGAAGCCATTACCCCTTGTCCTATCACTACGTGCCCTTGTAAAAGGTCCCTCTCCAGCTTTCTTGTAGGTGCCCTTCACATACTGGGAAGTTGCTATAAGGAGTTCATAAGAGACAGTTCTTCATTCTATTATGATTATACACAGCGCATTATTTCAGTTTCAGGTGGTCTATATGTTCTCTGGTAAACATACATTTTGGAATTTTTAGATTTCCGTAGTCAGTAACTTTTACAATTACCCACCAATTTCTGCGAATATTTTTTTTTTATGAAAAATATCTGTGCATCATGAATGGTCAGTGCTAATACACAGGTCAGTGTTGACTTGATCAAAATGTGGGTTGATGTTGGTGTGCTGAATTCATCTTGACGGAAATTCATGAGCTGTCACTTGTTTCTTTTCTCTCAGACCCTCATTGTGGCTTGGATCAGAGCAAACCTGAGTGTTTACATTTCTCGGGAGCTGTGGGATGAGTTGCTCAGCGTTCTGTCTGCCCTGACGGACTGGGAAGAGCTCATAAACGAGTGGGCCAATATCATGGACTCTCTAACAGCGGTGCTAGCAAGAACCGTGTATGGGGTGGAAATGACAAACTTACCCTTGGATAAGCTCAGCGAACAAAAAGAAAAAAAGCAGAGAGGAAAAGGTTAGTCTCCCTGCTTCAGTGCTTTTTGTATCAGTTAAATATTTAAGTTTAAACTTCAAAATTAATTTAATTTAATCTAACATTAAATACTACTTAATCTAGTGTAAGAACCTGTTTAATCAAATGTGAAGTGCTTTAGATTTATGTATTCTTATCCTTCATTGTGGGTGGAAAGGTAATTGGGGTCAATAGAAGATAGCTATTTAGCAGTTTTTAGTATGCACTTAAAATCAGTCTTTTCTGTGCAGCACAGGAAACCGTGTTTCATTTCTGCTGTTGTCTGGCATAGTCATCAACGTAAACATTGTTTTCTATGTATTTTAATTAAATCTTATTAAATACAGTATTTTAGCTACATTTATGTGACACCTTGCAATTGATGCACATAGTTGAAGTAGTGATTGTTTTTTGATAATAGTAAAAATTCATCTATGTTGTTTAAAAGGCTAATATTTTTCATGTCTGAGTGCTTATAAGTCCATTCATACTTTTGGAAAAACATGTGCCAAAGCATACAATGCTAGAGAATTTTGTTTTCCTTATCTCTAAGGTGTCATTTTAGAGCCTCAAAAGACAGCTGTAGTGGGAAGATCTTTTTCATTAAGCTGGAAAAGTCATCCTGAAATTGTGGAGCCAATGAGATTCAGAAGTGCTACAACCTCTGGAGCCCCAGGAGTTGAGAAAGCAAGAAATATTGTTCGTCAAAGAGCAACAGGTTAGGCCATAACTAAAAGCTTGTGTTCCCAAACACTCAGTAACACTTGGGTTTTAAATCTGCCTTTGTGTTGTGGCTGCTTCCAGAAGTCGTGCAACTTAATAATTAAATGCCTAAGCAGAGATGTTGTGTACCTGTGCCTGGATGTCTTGACCGCTACTAATATGAATAGAGAATGAAAGTATTTTTGAAAATTATAAATATATGCTTTTAAATACTTTACCTTCAAATGCAAGTTTGTCATGTGCCAGTTATGTTTTTTTGTAAAGGAGTAAAGTATGTTCCTATCTTTATCAATTCATAAGAAAGCATTTATTAACATCAGTCAGATAATATATATTGCTTCTGGACTTTCGTACAGCTAGCTATTTACTCTGAGCACAAGGTAAACCAGATATTTAATAAACAATTTCATCCTTTTTTATTTGCTTTCTTTTTGTTAGCACAATGAGGTATGTATAGCATCTCCTTTTCCTTTTTTCTCTCATGATTACTTCTGAAAGAGGAAGACAGGAGAAGGAAGAACCAGGGGGTGAGGAATGATGGGGGAATGTCTGAGACCCAAGGCATTGAACAGATAACTGATTTTTTCAAGCATTCCATCAGCCTGAATTTGGTGTCTCTGTTTCGTGGTAGCGTGTTTCTGTGTTCCAGTTCAGTGGGCTGTGGCTTAAAACTCTCCATAGAAAATCTCCTACTTTTTGAATAGGAGATATTTTGCTGCACAGCTTCCTTCCTTTTTCGTAACAAATTAGTTGTGTTTCTTACCAGGAGAATTTGAAGGTGATTTTAGTGTTTTTGTGGCTACAGGCTTCATAACTAAGCCACAGTCTTCAGCTTAGATCAAACAACATTTTGGCAATGGAGTCAATTAATTCTTTGCGTCTCTTATTTTTAAATTCAGCGAGTTCCTGTTTGTGCTCCAGCGGAGGAGTCAGTCAGTGCAGCACTTCTCCCCTAGACTTCTCACCATAGCAGTAGAGACAACCTGGAAGTATTGATCAGCAAGGACTTTTCTTGGTTGTGTGCTTTCAAATTAAAGGAACTTCTACCTTTAGTAAGAAAAGCTTATTTGGTAGGGAGCAGGTACATTGTCAGGTAGGAGGATGAACTTCATGTCTAAAAAGCCCTTAGTTTCATGTCTCATGGTCATATAAAAAGAGAATTATTCTGGCTTTCATGGAATTTGTAATGATCAATGGCTCCCAAATCAGCAGGTACAAAAAAGTTTTGTATAAAATGTATATCCCTTTTCTAATGTTAGACAATTTAGAAACACAAACCTCACCTTACTACACCTCCAGAGGGGTCGTATTTTTCAATGAAATGCATTAGTCCCTAAGGTGAATACAGAAGCCAGGGCTGTTCATGGGAGGACTTTCTTTAGCAAAGCAGACATTTTGGGAAAAGTGTCTCCCACTGGGCCCTTTTTTTAAATCCCTAATATTCTCCCTCCCCCAGTTAAAAGCAACAAAAAACCCACCAAGTCAACATAGAAATACCAGAGCACCTCCTGCCTCCAGGTGAGACTTTCTTTTGATCTGCTGCTTGTATCTGGAGTTAGAAGAGTAGAAGCAGAGTATTTCTGCAGCAGCAGAAAATCTTTTGCCTGTTACTCTGCTTGAGTATTTTTGCTTCCTCCTTGCTCCCCTCTGTCTTCTAAGTGTCAGCATTGACATTGCTATGTACAAGAAGAGAAACTGTACAGTGAATAAGGGTTTTTTTTTCCCCTTGTAGACTTCTGTTAGAGACTTCTGTAATTAAGCATAATTTTATGTAATACAAATCGTGATAAATTGCTGTTTTTCTCTAAAGGAGACTTTAAGCTTATGACAATTGGATATTAATCCATAAAATACCAAGTTTTTAATAATGTTAGGCAGCCTCTAGAGCGTTAGTCACATTGGAAAGTGTTTTTCTGGTAGCCTTTCTTTTTCTAAGAAACAGTGAACCCATTTAAGTGTTGCTATTTTGAAGAGAAATTCAGTAAGGTATGCATTCAGACTCTACTTATCTTCTACCTTCCCTTGTGGTGACTTAAGAACTCCAAAAACTTACATGTAACTTGTGTCCCTTTCATCATCCTGTTCAGAAATGTGGAAAGCAGGTCTCAGTACCCCAAATCCAGACTCCACATGATAATTCAGGGTGTAAGGAACTTTATCAAGTCCAACCTTCTGCTCAAAGCAGGGTCAGCTGCTCGTCAGACCAGGATACTTAGGGCTTTATGAAGTCTGGAGCTGAGATGCCTTGTTTTAAAAACAAAACTAGAGGCTCCTGTATCTTTAGACCAATTTTTGAGAAGCACACTGTCCTACTTCTCAGATCAGAATGGATTGTTTTCAGCACAGATGAACGAATGTAAGAGGCAGATGGTTTTGCGGGGGAGCATTGCTAGTGGAGGGGAATTTGAATGAGTTTTCCATTCTTTATTTTTGAGCTTTATGTACTGCTACAGATACTTCAATGAAAAGATGGAAAGGTAAGTCGAATTAGCCCAGGGATAGGAATCATACACTGAGAAAATTAAATATTCCGCATTGTGGAACTGCTGTGATACAGAAATCACTGATTATTGCACTTTCAATGTGTGAGATACAGTTGCACATTATTAACTTGCAAGCTTATAGGAAATATTTCTGGGCTTAATGTTGTAAAACTATTTTTCTTTTTTTTTTCAAATGCTTTGTGTTTCATTGTATCATGACATTCAAAACCCCAAATATCTCATTTTTTTTTTTCCTGACACAATTATTGCTTTATTTTTTCCTGGAAGCTAAGCGAAGCCAGTCTATCAGCAACTGTGTTCATCTTTATGAGGCTTTGCCAGCCACTAAAAGTGTACCTCTTCTGCTTCACACTGTGAGCTCTCTCTTACCTGGTATCTCTTACACTTCTTGCTCTCACAGACTGTCAGGTACTGTACTTTAAAGTCATCTTTTATATGAATGTTCTTTATATTTTTAAACTGCTGTCTGTCTACTCCCTTTCTGTCCAGTTGGTTATACTTTAGTAGTGTGGAATGAGATGTTTTACACTGGTTCTGTTTCATGTGCCTCAGATCTGTTCAAAACATGGTGTTAAGTAGCCGTGGTAGCCATTTAGAGGCAAGCAAGTTTAATGGGACCATATATTGTAATTTTTCAGAGTTACAAAGGGTGGCAAAAAGTGGCTACTTCTGATACTTTTTGTTATTCTGTCACTGGGTTTATTTTCAAAATAAGTAACCTTTTCGGGGAAAAGGAGGAGAGCAATATCTTTTCAAGGAACTACTGTAGAACCTAGTTGAATTCTTGAAAGTACAAGCTAGTGCAAGCAAAATATGCAGTCAAAGAAATGCAGCTGGTCAAGCTACTTGATTTAAAAGGAAAATCTCATTCAATCTGTGCTACACTCACTCACAAATCGGTGCTTACAATGTGGTTGGTTTTTTTTTCCTAAAGAATTCTTCCTGTAATTATTGATTCAGGAAACAAATCTAAAAGATTTGTCTGTGCCACTTAGCTCTCAGATAGTGTTTGATTTCTCTCAAAATCTTTGTAGTACTGCAAGCAGTGGGGTTTTTGTTCATTTTAATGATTACCATGAATTGCAATTAGATTTGTATTCCCTAGTAACTAAAGTAAAACTTATTTTAAATATTTAATAAAGAAATGCTTTTATTCATGTTTACGCTTTCAGTTACTTGATTTATTAAATGGTTCCAAGCAGTTGTTAAAGTTTTAATATAATGCAGACCAAACAGACTAAGGATTGGAATGCAAAAACTAAAGGCAGCAATCCAGATTTGGGCATTTGAGTGGTTATTTAGACTGAAGCAGGCATATTTTCGCTCCAAGTGTAGTAAACTGTTTTCCTGCTTTTGATACAGTCTCATCCTGTGGAACTTGCTGTTGTGATAAATAAAGCTCAAACAACCCCTAAGCATAGAACTTCTGAACTGAATTCTGTACTGGTACCCAGACATAGACGTGAAAAGCAGATGTAATGGCCTGAGAATACAAAGCTACTTTGTAAGGCATTCATCCTGTCACCTAGCCAAGATGTGTTGGTGGAAAGAGTGACATTTCTCTATCATGTTAGCAGGCTTTCTTTTATTTCTGTTCCCAGCTAGTAAGTCTCTGAAAATACGACTTTCTGTCACCTCCCACATCTCCCTTCCTGGGAGGGATTTCTGACTCTTGAGCCTTTACCACAGTCCTTAGCTGCTGTTGCAAGATAAAAAAACATTTTTTTTTATGTGGTGCATTGTGGCTTTCTACGGATTCTTATTCTGTGAAATATCTTTAGTGTTTTTTTTTTTTTTTTCATTTCAAGTTGTCTTCATTCATAATACTGAAATTGTTCCAACTAGTGAATTTAATTTATTATTTCATTTTATTGCTTTCTGTAAGATATTTAAAGTCAACAGTGGTACTTCGAGGTCAGTAAATACAAGAACAGTTAGTTTTTGTACACGTGTATTTGTGAAATAATTTTCTGAAATACACACAATGTTTATTAAGTATTTAAGTAGTATTTAAACTCACTTTGTAGTATGGATTGAATGAACTAAGCATACTGTGGTCCTCCTGCTGCAATCTGTGTTATATTGCTCTGTAACCTTGTATCCTGAGGGGCTGTACTTGCTCATTTCTCAGTAAGTGTAGCCTCAATGCTAGGGCCTATGGAGCAGACAGAAAGTAGAGCAGAGGAAAGGAGAGAAGAAGGGGGAGAATGGACAAGTGGTGGAAAGGTCAATTTTATTTAATGTGCATATTATGTAACAATATGCTGAAAGAAATCTAGAAGACAATAATTCAGCCCATGTTCTTTATTGAAAAAAAGAAATTGAAGGGTTCTCATAAGAGTTGCTACAGCAGCATTTTCCACAATTTTTTAAAAAGAAAATAGCATTCCCATGCAGATTGAACACCTTGCTGGTTGTTTTGTTGGGTCAGCTTTGCTGGGGTGTGTGGGCCATATCTTTGACTGCTTTCCAGGGTAAGGGTTCATAATTAGCTTTAGTATGGTAGGTGGCGTTAACTAGTGTCATGGCTGTAACTAAAAGCACCACTACTGAACATACTTCATCCCAAGTCTTAACTGTCTTCCCCCCTGCAATGCTAAGAGAAATGCATTTCTAAAAGCATTGTGTTGCTAGCTAATCTCAGGAGTTCCTGTTGCTCCTTCCCCAGTAAGTCAATTTACTTTCTCACTTGAATTTTCATGCCTCTCTCTCCTCTTCTGGTTTTTCATTTGCATTTACAGCAGAAAAAGCTGCATGATTCGGTTTGTCCTCGCAAACTAAGCCCGAATCATATGTAGCTCAGATCTTTTTTTTTTACTCCAAATTGTCACCCTTTTTATTCTCCCCTTCCCCTCTTTATGGAGGAGAAGTCAGTAAGCACAATCATCTCTTCTGCACTCTGCGTTTATAATAGTTTTGCTTCCTCTCCTCTATTCTGTTTCCAGAAAGAGCAGGGTCTGGTTCGGGTCTCTAGCAGTGAAAAACATAGCTGTGTTCACGTGACATCCTCCCACCTTTCCTTGTGCACTCTAAACCCCCAGAGTAATTTCTGTCCTTTTCCTAGACTTTTTGCCACTTACACTGCTCGTACCTCTGTCTCTAAATGTTACAATTTGTCTAAGGATATTTTATAAAACTTAAATTGTAACTTCTGCAACTAGGAGCTACATTCTAGCTTTGTAACTTGAGAATTTTAAGTATTTGAATGGGTCACTTTTTCATATAGCATTCTTGGGTAAGGAGTTCATGTTCTGAGGTCATGCAAATATTTTGTGTTTTAATTAAATCAACAGAAGTTGAAGAATCTCAACAGCTGGAAAATTCAACAGGAACAGAAGCTACGGGCCTATTTGCAGACCAAGAGCAGCAGCTAACTCGAAGTAGCAGCACTTCAGATATTGCAGATCAGTTTCCATCTGATTTTTTTCAAGGTAATTTTGATAAAATATAGTGATACTGTACTTCTGAAGAAAAACTGTTGAGACTTGCTCAGCCTCACAAATGATACTTTGGTTTCCAGCTCTGTTCTAAAATGATTTTTTTAATCTCATTTTCTTAGTAAATATATTGATGGTATCTTGTGGAAAAAACTGTTTTTAAGACGTTACAGACCACACATGCAGGACGTGACCTTTTATAAAGCAGGGTCGCTAAAAATAAAACCTTTGAATGTATGCATTTTGTGTGTAACTCTTAAACTTTTTTTTAATCTGGCTTGCGTTTAAATTTTGTGTATTAAAGCTAACGGTTCTACTTCTGTTCCTATTGTGTAAGTATGTTATGCTTATGAAGGATTTTTCAAAGCATCATGTATTCCATTTTAGTATGTTGTGTTACTTCACTTAGCTATAAATGTAAGAAGTCTACCTGTAAACATAACTGAAATTTTCATATAATTTGTACTTTGGTCCCACAAACATCTATATTTCTTGTTTACTTTCTAAAATTTCTAGGTAAAAAGGCTGGGAGTTCTCATAATTTAACTTCCTCAGACTCCAAATCAATTCAGGAAAATAAGGGATATACAAAGAAGGAACATGAAGCTGAGCAAGTAAGGCGAAATAGAAAGTGATTATTGATAAGATTCTAACAATGTTTTCTTTCTAATCGGATGCCTTTTAGTATTTAGAAACTCTAGCAACTGGAAGTGTGAAAAATCATTAATCACGTTTCCAGTATGGAATCTGGACTTGAGCTGTAGCTGTTCATTAGGCTATTTGGTATGATCATTTTGTGTCTCCTGATCTTGTCAGTTGCTTACGCAGTTCTATGTAATTCTCTATATTGTAGTCTCACACAAGACTCTTGTGCTTTTTTTATATTAAATGTAAACAAGAAGTTCATAACTTCTTAAATAATTCATGGCTTTTATAGAGCTACAGTACACCGGAATAAATGTTTGATGATTTGAAGTGCTGGGGAAAATGCCCTCCTTCAGCACAATTTGTATCACCAACTATGTATTGCAGATGTTTGTATAAGTCAACATTAGGACAGGCAAGCTTTGTAAATTTTTAATGCAACTTGTGAATAAATGGTAGAAATAAATGACGGAGGCTGATCATCTTTGTGAAAGTATAATGCAATACAGCATGGAAGACTTCAAGCTGAATCTCATCTTTGGACCTTGGCTCTCCTATACGTCTGGACTTAAAGTACCATTAACACTTAGCTCTAGAAAGGAGAGACCAGACATTTTCTGCAGAGTGCTTTCATTAATCACTTCAGGAATAACTAAGTGTCTCAAAAAGGAAGGAAAGCCTAGTGCACTTTGCATGGTGGAGGAGAGGGGAGAGGGAGAGAAGTAAGCTCAGCAGTTGGGCGAATTAAAAATTAACCTATTTTAATGGCATGTGTTACAAGCATACGCTGCCAGGATGTTACCAGTATTGCACTTTCACCCTTTTTGTAAGTGAAAGCTGGGGTTTGACCCTATATTCACTGCATAACTTGCTAATGTACCATGTGAGCCAGTTTGACTTCATATTGCAACCCACTGAAATATTGTCATCACTGATCATTAAGAGCCAGATTTGCCAGGGAAGAAAAAGACCGCTCTGCAGTCTGTCAGGCAGCGCAAGGAAATGTGTTTCTTGGGAATAATTGTCAAGNAGAGAGAGAGAAACCCCCTACAATCTTAGATAATATAAAATAATTTAGTAATAATTAAATATTTAAAAATAGTAATACTAATAATGACAGTTATCAAAATGGAATTTCAGAAATGCTAACTGAATTGAGGAATTTTAGAGTAGAGATTCCTTCAGCAGTTAGATCTAGTATTCTCCTGGGGTAAGGCGTTGGGGCTTTTGTTGCATATTTGCAATGGAAAACATGATACTCTTTTTCTGGCAGTAATTAATTTTTGCTATTATAGATGATGTGGAGTTGCAAGAAATGTGAATTTGAAGGTGATCTGACTGATATAAAGAAAAACAATTATGCTTAGGGATAGAGCAGTATTGTCTAGAAACAGAAAATTGTCTGAAGGGTTCTCAGCAAGTAGGCCATAAATCCATTTGATGAAGAAGGTGGTAAACAAAAGATCCGGTGTCTTTGCATGGGTTGTTTTGCAACAGAGTAATGTTCTGACATAAGAGGTGACTACTAATTTCTTCCTGAAAGATTTTTTGCTACTTTTAAAACTATTGAATGGTTTCAGATTTGTGGAAAAACATAAGTAAAAAGTTTTGCTTGTTGATACGAAAACTGAGTATAAGAAAGGGAGGATAACGACTGAAATTAAAAGCATGATCGTTTCCTTAAGGCATTTAAAGATATTTGGGTATTCTAAATATTCATGAAAATATTTTGTCTGAGTTGTAATTAATTTCTAATAAGTGTGTGTATCTCAAATTTGCTAAAATGTGATGTAGTTCTCAAAACGGTAATAAGCTGAGATTAATTTTTTTTTCTCTGAAGGTACTAGTACGAAGAAGCAGTAGTACAGCTGAATTAGATTTGAAAGCAGATTTGCAGCAATCACATGGAAATTATAGAGAGAGAGAAAAAAGTGAGTTCCAAAAAATACAGTATTTTTCTTAAGTGTAGCAATTGAAATCGGTGTCATAATTTTGTCTTGTTACAGATATATTAGATGCTTTTCTCATCATGCTTTGCTAATGTTGTCTTTAAAAACAGGGTCTGTGATCTTTATTAATCTCCTTCTTGCTTTAGGTGAAAGCATTAGCAGTGACACATCCATTGGCTATAATAATGAAGTAGAGATTGCACTCATCCCCTGGCAAGGTTCTGAAGAAGACCATGAAGTTAATGCATCAGCAGATGTTTGTGTGGATCCTGATGCACCTCGCTGGCTTCAGCTTAGTCCTTCAGACACTACAAATTTAACAGGTACTGTAGTCCAGAAAATGTATTCACTATTTTAGATTTTTATCTCAAAAAGGTGTTTATACAGTTCAGTTTGCTTATAAAAAGTATGTTTTGTTTGGCACATGCCACCGAGTTTCATTCACAATGTTCATTCAGAAATGAGATTTGAATACCCAGAGTTAAGGAATTTGGATAATCAGGCTGAAGCTGACATAGTTGCCAGTGTGGTCCAGAAAACAATTATACAGTTGAAAATAATTGTGTTGCTTACTGTGTCAGATCACTACTAATCTGTTGAGATGTGATAGCTGATCGCTTGGGTTCCCTTAGTCTGCCGCAGTGTTCAAGTAAAAATTTATATTTTAAGTTAATAGGGTTTATTTCATAGCAGAATGGTCAGAAGAAATTCCTTACTATATATTTTGACTGATAGGAAATAACTGCTTAATTCACAATAACTTCTCTCATCTTAATCCTGTTACCCTCCTTATTTATACTTCAGTACACAATGCTCTATACTGCAGTAGGATGTGGTAAGTGGCATTCTCAGAAGAGTTAATTTGGAAGTAAAAGTGCTTTACCTTTTCATGTTATTTATAGTATCTTTAACATGTACAATACTCATGATGATTTATTGAAATATTTTGATTCTTTGCAATTTATAAAGGTACCTTCTCATCTAATAATGTGAGTTAAAGATACTATTTCAATAACTTCATGCAGTAACATACAAAACTATCTTATAGGCTGGTTTTGCTAGCAGATACATAGTTTCAAGGATATATTTTTCATATTCACTTTTTCCTTGAAATATCTCTAATTTAATGAACCAGCACACCTAGTTCAACAGTTCAGACTGCCACTGTAGAAAAGGTAACGTGTAATACAGTACATGGTAGGGATTATTACGTCTGATAAATTCATTGCTTTCTTTGTCTATGATGCAAGACATTGTTCCTTTGTGCATACGAAGAGAGTGAATTACATAAAATAACCTGAAAGGCAGCATAGATGAAAAAGAAAAAATGAGGTAACAAATGTATAATTGTCCAACAGGGCCGTTGCGCCCTGGTTCTCACCCAAGTTGCAAAACTTAGTTTTGCTATGGAAAACTCTATGGTGTAAGGCAAAAGAATACTATGATGCCACCACTGAACAGCATAGATGCAATTTCTCTGATGATAGATCTGTTGAAGATCATTCTAATGTGCTTGATAAATAACATCTGGTTTAGTCCTTTGGGAATTCATAATGCTACAACAAATTGAAAAAAAGCAAAAAGCAAAAAAAAAATAAATCCCCAAAGCTTTTTAAAATATAAATTCAAGCAAACATAAAAACATCTAAGATGGCTTTTATTTTGCTAACCTTCTTTGGGTTCTGGGAGGACACAAGTTACTTCGCTCTGCCTGTGTAGGAGTTTCCTGCAACTTTCCTCGAAACATCGGCTGCTGAGCACTGCAGGGCGCCATGGTGGACCATAGGTCTGGTTCTGCCTGCAGATAGGCTGTTATGCAGCTTTCCCTGGTCTGATAGAAGATAATGTAACAGCTCCTGTCATTAAAATTTGCACTTCAATATGGAATTTTACTGTTTAAGCATATTAATTCCATTATCCTGACATTCTTCACAAATGCCTGCTTTCCTTCTGTGTTTGCATACTGCTGTCTCAGGAGCTGCTTCTGTAGAAAATTATAATGCTTGAGCATATTCTTTATCACTAGTAGTGCACACTGTTTAGTTCCTTTGTTCAGTTCCATTTCCATGTCATTTTGTACTGTGTGATCTTAAAAAAAAAAAAAAACAACAAAAAAGAAAAAAGAGAAAGAACTGTTAGCAATAGGAATATTACCTGTAGAAGCTAGTTATTGATTGAATAAATCTCTGAGTACATGAATGTTCCATTTAACTGCATTTGCCTCCCTGTTAAAAAAACCCAACCCTTGAGTGGGGGCAGGCTGTCTGATATAAAACTGATCTATAGCTGTGTCATGTCTGTGTGGAAGCCCTTTAGCCTACATTTTCTGCCGTTTTTTTCTTTGAATCATGTGCTAGCTTGAGCAATGAAAAAGAGAGATAGGATTTAGTGGGAGAGAATACTTTTGAGATGGAAGATGGTAAGAAGGAGTAATGTTCCTATTTTACTGACCAAATCTATACTGTACAATGCATTTCTAATTAATGTAAATTGAACTTTTTTAAATTTACAGACAGTAGTGAATTCCTTGCTGATGACTGCAGTATAATTGCTGGTGGAAGCCTTATCGGTTGGCATCCTGATTCTGCTGCTGTGTTATGGAGGAGGATCTTGGGCATTCTTGGAGATGTGAACAATATACAGTCACCTAAAATCCATGCAAAAGTTTTTGGGTATCTTTACGAGTTGTGGTATAAACTCGCAAAGGTATCGTATATGATGCTTACATCTAATGATAATGATTTTTCTTTTGTTGTAAAAATTATTATTACCTGTGATTTAGTATTAGCATCTGGAACATAAGCATGAGATTTGGAGGATTCTGTCATAAAGAAAGATAATCTGCTTTGATTTCTTGTAGGTATCCCCAACAGAGAATGTTCCTGTTCAATGACAAGAGAATTTAGATTAGTTGATTTAAATGGGGGGAGGAGACAGTAGCAAAGAAAATAGAGGTATAGAATGCGTACGTTTGTATTTGGTGTAAAAGCCCATGGTTTGACCTAAAATGCTAATATATAAGGAAGCACTGTAGAACAAGCTTTCTTGGTAGTTTTGGCTTAAGTTAGGAACTCCATATAGCACAGGGTTTAGTGCATTTAAAGTAAAATAAAATGCAAAAGTAGTAATATGAAATAAAGAGCATTAACAAAATAAGCTATCAGTTTTATTAACTTGCTTCTTTTAAAAAACATTAGATACGGGACAACCTTGCTATAAGTGTGGACAATCAGTCTACTCCCTCTCCTCCTGTCTTAATTCCTCCGCTCAGAATATTTGCATCATGGTTATTCAAGGTAAGTTATATATACAATTTTCACACCTTAGTATTTTCTTCTGTGTCTGTACTGAATTTGTGTATGTTCAGTTGCACTATTGTTAATTTTTACGATCACTGGCTAAGGTGATGAATACCCTCCAAAGACTATTTGAACTTGAATCTATTTAAATAAATACACAGAACAGATTTGCTTTATGGAAAATCTGCTGAAGATGCAGTTTTGCATTAGCTGGCTACTAGAAAAAAAAGTAATAATGCAAGGTTTTTGCTCTTTTCAGGCAACCACCCTACCAAATGAATATAAGGAAGGCAAACTTCAAGCATACAGGCTGATCTGCGCCATGATGACTAGGCGTCAGGATGTTCTGCCAAATTCTGATTTCCTGGTTCATTTTTATTTTGTGATGCACCTTGGCTTAACAAGTGAAGACCAGGTACAAGCTTTACTTGACAAAATAATCTGTTACTGTGTGCTGATGGAAATATCTGTATTTTCATATTTGAAGATCTGAAGCAGAAAGGAAGCGATGCTTTGCAGCAATTCTTGCATGAAATTATCCTGTGTAGCCTAGTCTGTACCTCTTTTTAGATTATGCAGTCCTAACTTTCTCATTACTCTCCCAGTTACAGACTACTTAACACCTACTTATTTGTGACTTATTGTCACAACTGCATCACAGATGCTTGTTGATGTTTCTTTCTTGTTTTCCTGACATTTCTGTGGAATAATCTGTGATGAGTTTCTGTCCATCTGCATTGCGCAGTTAGTAGCTGAGTCAATCTGGTCACGTTAAAAATGTTAAAACACTCAGTTGATATTAAGTCTTGAGCTACACTGTGTGTTTGACCAGTATGTTTAAACTTTGGTTCTACCAGAGCAGGAGCCTTGTGTGTCCAGCGGCTGTACCACGCTCCTGTACGAGCTGTGGTGCTGGGATGTGGTGCTTTCAGAGCAGCTGCTGGAGTTGGTCTGTTGTTGATGCTACTCCCAGCTCATGTTATATATGTTTTTACCTTCTATCATGAGGCAAAATGCTAGACGCAATCTTGGGCAAAGGAGGGGCTGCGAAGATCTTTATGTTAGTTTATGAGCAGTGTCTGCTCTCAGCCCACCCTTTTGAATGCTTTTCTTGGGCATTTGCTTGCCATTGCTTGCAAAGGACATCGTCTAAAATCAGAATTAATGTTGTCCTCTCCAGACTTTTCCCCTTCAAGATTAGTCCTTCATGGGTTGTTTAAAACTGTCATAGCAGCTCTTTTTAACTGGTAGAAAGGGGACTGAAGGGAGAAGTGAGATGGAGGGTTATCTTATCACTGTAACCAAGAGGTTACAAAACATTCTGTTTCTGTAGATAAATATTGTTTCTACGTCTGTGTGTTCTGAATTGGCCTAATTAATGAAGTATTCAGTAGGAAATGAGGAAAAGACTTAATCTGTCAAGATGTAAGAAGATTATTGGGCCACAGAAACAGCTAAATACTCGTAAAAACTATAAGAAATACTCTTTAGACAAAATAGAGAATATCTAAAAACATTTCTGTGTTTTTATAGCTGGAGGAGTGAGTTTTCCTCCTTAAAAGAAATAGTCTAATGAAAGCAACTGCTAGAGCAGTGCTGTGGATGCCAGCAGAGGGCACACAGACCCCTTCGTAAATCCTGTAGTGGTCATTTCTGCTGCTTCTGGGAGTTATTTCTGGTGCTTTTAGTAAGTCAGTAGGAAGTCTTGCACAGATTTAGTTATTTCTGAGATGAAAGAGAGAAATAATGAATTTTTACCAGGCTCTTGCCCTCTGAATCTCAGTTCCCCTCCTGAAAAGTTAACGCATTTTAAAAATCTTCCTTTTAAATAGANCCCAAGAGTTCTGGCTACTGCTGAAACTTAGAAATAAACATGAGCATCTGCCATTTATAAAGCACAAACAGGGAAAAATAAAAGTGTAGTGGGAACTTCTCTTTTTGCCACTCCTGTTACCTGAGAGTAATGAATATCTTGTTACTCTTTCATTTCACTAATGCCATTCAGATTTCAGACTGTTTAACACTGCTTGGTGCACAGAGTAAATTCATTCCCCAACCCAAAAAAAAAAAAAATCAGTTGGGTAAACCCCCGTGGAANAAAAAAAAAGCTGTGTGGTAACACCCACTGATCAGACCCTTGGATTTTAAAAACCACACAGCATTAAATCCTCTCGCATAAAACACGTAACTCAGGAAACTTCAAAGCCTGATGTAGACCACACTTAAAGATAATCACTTTTATATTTGGAAATACAAAGAACCTTAAATCTATGTAGCAGCCACTATCAACACAGGGCCTTAGGGGCAGAAAATATCAGTAGTTTTAAGACTTAAGTTGTTTTCATCTGCACGTTTCCATGACATGGCCAGATTTTCAGAGGTGTTCAGCTGTTGTGGGAGTTCCTTTTTTTGAAGCTAAGGGGTACTCTATTTTTTGAAATCTGACCGCTTCCTGGAGAACCATTTCCTGTATAGAAACTGGGAGTTCTCAAAAATCTGGAGTTGTTTGTCATTGAGCTGGTTTTTACCCTGTTTATTGTGTTTTGGTGTTAATAATAGTTCCACAGATTTTTAAGCCTCCTGCTGCTGTGCACATTGGATTTCAGTCCTTGTGCAGAGTTACAATCCAGAAGTTAAAGAAGATGAAGAAATGAAGACTGCGTAGTGAAGGCAGACCCCACATTGCACATTATTCCAGGATTTCCCAGATATTTTGCTGCTCTTTTGTTCTTCCTTGCCTTGCTCAGTTTTGCTTTTTTTGCCTCTTGGTGGCACACTTGACCACAAGTTTTTTCTTATGTTACTGTCCTCCTACTTTTGCTTTCCTTTACTAGGAAACTGGTTGAGGTGTTAACTCATGGTGCTTTGGAGCTTGGATTTTCTTGCAACATGTTGATATGAAGCACGATCCTTATACCTATTTCTGTATTTCCAATATGATTAGTGTCAAGGTGCTTGATGGCTGTTGAGACTACTCAGACAGTTTGCATGCTGAGGGTAACTACAAATGCTGGAATGCATTGTACGAGGCAGAAGTCCCTCCTCTGATGTGCAAAGAGTAGCAAAGCATTAAATGTGCGTCGCAAAACACTTTGCTTTCATAGGGTCTCACAGCTTCCTGTAAGAAACAGGATAATGTACAATGAACAATGTATGATGCAGTACCAGTACCGATTTCGTGATTTATTTATTTATTTATTTTTTACTTCTCAGTGATTTTTTTGGTATATGCTGTTATGTGGTAAACTTCTTAAAGGGTGTGATATCATGGGGTACAAAGGTTACTGGAACAGGGATCCTAGTTCTTTGTAACACTGCAGATCCACTGTGCCAAAGCGTGGTTTCTAGGATTCAAGTTATTGCATACCAAAATAAACGTTGGTGCAGATTTTTTAGCACAGATTATGCTTGTGCTTAGCAAATAAAACCAAATTTCTCACTCTTAAGGAATATTAACAGGAGAAACGAGAGGGGTGGGGTTTTATGGGAGAATTTTCCTTCTGTTTGTATGACCAGTGTACTTTAAAATGTATAGGGGAAAGCAACAGAGAGGTACACCAATTCCAGGAAATCACATTGGCCACTTTAGAAGAGTTTTTTAAGTGGCTACATAATTTTTAAAAATTGTAGTCAGAAATGTCTTTGACCGGAATGTGATTATCAATATTGTAGTTAGCCTTAGAAACGTTTCTTTTGAAATGTATTTCTTTCCACTCCTTCCTTGAGGATATAAGTATACAAAATTTCTGCTGTGTTGTGTATCTTGTGGTGTTGATAGAAAAACAAAAGAATAGATTTTTGAATGTGGTTAGAAATTAATACAGTATTATTCCTGGCAAGTGCAACCTAACTCTGCAGAATTGTCTTGTGGGGTATATAAAAGAGCAATGTAGGGTTATATTTTTATAGAAAGCTCCCATGGTATTCTGAGTTCAAGATGTAGCAATTAGCTTAGATGAGAAAGAAGATAGTGAGGTAATGAGCTGCATCTAATTTGTCCATGTGGAAGTGTCTAACAACAAACAGCTCTGTAGGAAGAAGTGAACAATTCTCTGAAACAATTGCATCACCTTTTCAGGTGGGAGAAGTGATAGCATAAACAGCAGTAACAGAGTAAGTCGCAGTCTGGTGTTGTAATTACTTCCAGCTTGCAAAGGGGCCTGAGGTCAAGGGGCAAGTGACCGTCTGCAGGATGATGATTCTCCACCTCTACCACTCAAGTCAGTGGACCTTTTCCTGGTGCTATAGTGAGCCTGGATGTTTTTTTTTCCTGCAGTTTTTAATGAATCGAGTTCACTGAGGCTCACCACCTCCCCTCCCTGACCTCTAGTGTAAAGGAAAGTGAATTTAGACGTTAACTTCCATGCCACGGGTTAGGGAGGTAGTTCACCTATGGTTGCTCCAATTCCTCACCTCTGTTCCAGTGATTGCAACTATACACGTCTTTTGATTTGGACAATAAATACACCTTTTTAAATTAAACCAAAGTCTCATATTGCAATGCACAAATTTTACAAGTACCTGACCAGGGAAAGGAAGTGTGTATTCTTATTGCCACTGGTTGATTACTGTAGCAGTAATTTTTGCTTCATGAACTTGAAAAGGTACATAAGCATCTCCTTGCTTCGCAGCTTCCTTGTTTTTGCTGAAGAACAAAAGTACCAAAATACGATTCCAAAATACTACTAACACTATTTGGCCCCGTTCTCAGAAAAGCAACTGTTGAGATAATTCTGATTCCTCACTTCTGGTACTTTTGGTACTTAAATAAGCCTTCTAGATTACTGGTGTTTGTTTCTGAAAATTTCTATGGATTTTTGTGACACTGTCTTATTTCTGTCTAAATTTGCACTCGAGAATGCAGTGTGAGTTAGGTGCTTACCCTGTAGTTATGTTGTAAAAGAAGAAGCAGGTTTTCCATATTTTCCAAGTTTCAAACCCCCAGCAGTTTCGTGTCATTTTTTATTTAATGGAAAGTCTCACCCTACTCCTGGGGCTTTAGCATCAGCTAATGTGCTTGGTGTAACCCATTGACAACACACACCACTGTGGTTTTGCCCAGTAGTCAGAAGTCCTGTGAAAAGTGAGCTAACAGGTTAGTTATTTTCCTGACTTTTGAAGTGTGTTTGAACAAATAAGTTTAATAAATGTACAATTATACTGGCTTGCCAGAGTATCTTTGGAATAGAGTGCTTATATATATAAGAAAATATTAAGGAACATAATAAAAAGACTTCCGAAATTCTCTGTGGAAAGGACAACTAATAGACAAGGAAAGAGACTGTGCTGATGTTTTTTTTTTTTTTTTTAATTTAGTGATGTTAAGGGCAGAACGAGCTTTAAATATGGAAGGGGAAAAAAAAAAGCCCAAATCCCAATGAGCTGACAGATGTCCTTGGTGATTAAATTTCAGCACATGCAGACTGGGCTGCCTGCAGAACACAGCCCAGCTGTAGACAGAGAAGTTAACAGCTATGTTTTTAGCTTGATTCCTTTTAGTACTAAAAGAATGACTTAGGTGAAATAATCTATAAATAAAGATGGCAATGTACTAATGTACGTTATGTTTATCTATAAGTCTCTTAATTTGTTTGAAATATAATGTTGCTAATTATGGAAGGGAAGCTACACTAGTTATGTGGTAAGTTTATATAGAAACACTGACTATAGTTGCTTGTATGAGAGATGGCTAATTTATAACATGAAGCATTTCTTAGTAGAGTTGCTACCAGAGAAGCCATATTAATTACCTATTTGTATTAACATTGATCTGAAGTTTAAAAAAAAAAGTACTCGTGAGTGAGCTTTTATCCCTTTCTGTTAAGTTCTTATTCAACAGTGAGGAGCGGTGCACAACTTCTAGACTGCCCAGTGAACAGCACTAATGGCTGAGATGTGTATTAGCTGGGTAGAGCGTTGTCTTCTAAAGGTACAATAAATGAGCATCTTTGCTTTTGTATGCTGTGGAATGAGTACTTCTTGCCCGGATTTCTGCCTGGTAATGTTGCACATGAGAATGGCATTTAGAAACCATAACGCATTTTAGATTCCTTTCCAGACTGCCATTTAGAAGAAAATAATCATAATATAGTCTATTAAGGCTTAGATTCCCATATTTTAGTTTCTTGTGAGTTTCTTCCAATGGCTACTGTGATTTTCTCCCTCTTTTAATTTCCCCCGTATCTCACTTTCTGTTGAAAATTTGCCTGCATGCCTCTGTTATGTGCTTTATGAAGGCTTTGCAAAAAGTGTTAGTAGACAGCTTGTTTCCAGTAGATACAAAAATACAAATGCCAGGGTCTCACAGGAGATCCTGCATACCCCTCTGCTCACTCATAGTAGGATAAATTGGAAGTGCTGGAGAAAAATAGCTGCTAGGATTGACTGGAAGAAAGGAAGAACCAGGTAGCGCCAATTGTAGGAGCTGTACGTTCTGGAACAATTCTGGTAGTTTTGTTCTTTTTTTTTTTTTGGTAATACTTTTGCTCTTTCTAAATTGCTTCCATCCCACCCAAATTACTGTTTCTTAGTCGTCGTTCTGACTGTCTCTTCTGTATTCCCAGCAGTATCTTGCTGGAGCTCCTGCTGCTTGTAAGCTCCTTTTGTGAGGATTTTCTGAACTCTGTCTAGAATAGATACAGAGTTTTTGAAATAGAGGCAACATCTCTCTTCCTTCCATTTTGCTCACACCTTTTCTTCCACCTCTCCAGTCATCGTTGTAGCTTTGGGATCTCCCGAAGTAAGTTTCTTTGTTAATGTGGCCTTGCAATGCATCCGTTGTCTCTACTTGACTTCCCCCTTTCCCTCTGCTTATTTCAACGGGGCTGTGTCTTCAGGATACGTCCGTTTCCCTCTGTGCAGTTGTGCTTCTCTGCTTCAGACGTGTTTTATTTCAACTTCTTGCTTAGCTGTTACCTTTATCTTTTAAGTGAGGTTACCTGATAAATCGAGAGTGACTATTTTAAGCAAATCAAGGTTTAACCTGTTGGCTGTTTTTTGGGATGTTCTAATAAAAATGTGCAAAACAATCCCTTCTCCTCTGCATGTGTTCCTCCATCTTGAAAACTGATACAGCACACAGGTGAAAGTGAAAAGTGTTAAGAGTGCTGCTAATTGCCACCTAAGGTGGGGGACCTGCCTTCCTGCTGTGTATTGCTGGGAGCTCCTGTACCTGTCCTGTCAAAGGTGTGCTCACCTTCCCTTCTCTAAAACCACCTTCCTTCTAAGCACTTAACCTCGTGCTCTGCAGGTGCTTCGGCATTGCCACCTTGGCTTCTCACAATCAGAGGCTTTGAAGCGGTCCTGCTACAGGCATTTGGGAGAAATCCATGTGGTGACAAAGTCAGTTCAACATTTCAAGCTGTCCCATGGACTAGTTCTCGGTACCCGTACCTCAGTACCTGTAGCAAATAGGTATTCAGATATTTCCTTCTCGGTGTGCATGAACTTTAAATATTTCTTCCGATTTGAAGTGTATCCTTAATCCCAGTGGTCTCCTAGCTTGTGAAAATATCAAACATACTCTAAAAGGGGAGAAACTTGAAAAATTCTGTTCACTTCATGTTTCTCTGATCTCTGTTAATAGGGCATCTGAGCACCTCTCTGTCAGCACAAGGGCGTTGGGGTGGGGGTTTTTGTTGTTAATATGGCTTTAAAAGAGAGAGCTTTCTCATATAGTTCAGAGGGGAAGAAGCAATTATTAGCAAGTGACTTATGCAGTAATCTGTCAGCTTTAGCACTTCTGAATAACCTTATCCATGTTTTACAAATGCAAAATACAAATTGTTTTTTAATATCTCCCTGTTGCATTCCAGTCACAAGATACTCTTTAGCAAATACAACTTTTTTGGAGGTTAGATTTCAATGACAGATCAAAATGGATTTTTTCTGACAAGCTAATCTTTTGCTTTCTGAGGGTGTCAAAATACTTCATAAATTTTTATTGGAACTTAATTTTTGAAAAGTTAACTCTTACCTAAAATGTAATGATAGCTAGGAGAACTTGGAATAAGTAAGTGGAAGTGTTTGTTCCTTTAAAATAAAAAAGGAAGATGAAGGATTTACCACTTAAGTCTTGTGTAAATTAATAATCTTTCCTGTGCTGTAAATTTCAGCCCCTAATGAGGTGTCTTTCAGTGAAGAACAGAGTGAACTGTAAGTGAAAAATCCATGTTGTTCCTGTTGAGGGACAATTGGAAACGTGATGCAGGCAGATGGCAGGCTATTTGGTTACACCTGTAATCTGCAAAAGCTTGAGCAAAAATTAGGTGAAGAATATTTTTGTAATTGACCTTTCAGTGAACTTGCATAATTTTTTTTGCTTACTCAGTGGATGTTTATGACCTTATTATTTGGATTACTAGACTAATCTATACTGAAATATTATGCCATTTATAGGGTTAATGCATTTGAGAAGGACATGCATGTGATTGCCCCCTTCTCTCCCCTCCTCCCCATTTTTAACACCACAGAACATCATTTTGAATTGAAATAGTCCATAATGGTCCTTTTTTCACATTTCTTTAACAACATGAACACCAAATTATAGCTGTGCAATTATGTAAACAATGGAAATGCTTCCAGAATGAATACTTCCCTTTAAATTTTCATTTTGTGTAATTGCTGAAAGGTTTGGAGCCATAATAAACCAAAATTATTTTACACATTTATCGTTCTAAAGGTCAATTATGAAAGAAGTAAAGAAACAACACTGTACAGAATGAGTAAACCAATTTCTATTGCCATCACCATATGTTTTTCTTATTGCTTGTGTTTTTCCAGTTACTGTGTACATAGTATTCAATTAAAGTGATTCATTTACTAGGCTGTAAGCTGCTGAACAGAGTTTACATTTATAGAACAGCGCTTTGAAGGGAAGGAAACAACTTGCCTCTGTTTGAATTACCTGATTTTTGCAATATCACTGATACAACATATGTTCTCACTTGGTCGCTTTCTCATAAGCCTGAATCTTCTGATAAGCTCACAATGCTACTGAGTTACTGCATGAAATCACGCTTTTATTGTTAGCTGGGTTGTGCATGAAAGTGTGCTAATTGGGAAATGGGAGAAAAACTGTGACATTTTACCTGTAGGCGCCTTCCTGGCATGTGGTTTCTTTCCTGTCCATTCTGTAAGCTCAAGTGGAACAACAATATTATACTCAGGACATATTCTGCCTCGTGTTAATTTAAATGAAGTCACTCAAACTACCACAAATTTATGCTGAAATGCCTGAGATGAAAAATGACAGTGGAAACTAACGGAAAGCTAGGCTGAACATGTTTTTGTCTGGGCACTTAGGTACTTGTGTGTTGTTAACTTTTAACAGTTATGTGTGTGTTGTATCACCATGGCATATGGTCTGTGCTGTGAATTCATCAGTTTGAAGCTACATAACAAAAAAGAGAATTAGAGGATTGTTTCCTTAGCTTTTCAAAATCAGTTTTTGAAAGATTTCTTACTATGAAAAATTATTTTCTTTTAGTAGTAGTAGTACATCTCGTAAACACCAAGTAGATCCATGCAACCACATTCTTACAGCTTTTTGGAATGTGTGTGTTGTCACAGCATTTGTTAAAGTTGTATTAGTTATGCTGTGCTGTAAGCTCAGGTATTAATATATTGAAGTAACAATTTTCCAGTTTCTATTTTATCGTCATTTTCTAAGTGTTCTATACTCTACAATGACCATAGTTAACAGTTGATGAAGCTGGATGATCGTTACAGTGGTATTTAACAGATGGGATTGATGGAGCGAGGACAGGAGTTAACACAGTTGTTTGTAGCAGGTCTTTGTACTTCCTGCGTTCTGTTACCTTTCAGGCCAGGTTAGCAAGGGCTCTTTTATTGTGGCATATGTCAACAGAAGTGTACTCCCATCTGCTGCTCTAGAGTTTGATGCCCAATTATTCAGAGACCAAACACATCACAGTACCTGGCTCCGTTCATAATTACAGGTGCGTTGTGTTGTGAGGAGCGTGGTGCATTAATCAGACCCTTAATTGTAAAAAGGTGGGTCTTTTGTTCTCCTCAGAGGGTGAGTTTACCGCCCACTTTATGAGTTGCTGCATCCATCTGCTCTCTTTTTGAATGTTTGCATTGACTGATATTGACTTTAAAATGTATCAAAGGAAGTGATTAAAACTAGTTTAAACATTAACTCGAGTGGCATTTCAGCTTATTCAGGAAAGTGAAAGCATTATCTGCTACTATGTTAAAAACTAATATTATTGATTCAAAATATATAACCAAGTTATTTCATAGGATGCTATTGCTGTAAATACTTAGCAGAACACTGAATAGGTTCTGTCCAGGTGTTTAGCAGTGCTTTGAGAAAATACTAGTGTAGTTAGACCGTATCTTCATATAGAGAAAAAAATCAGCTTGACTTTTTTAGTTTCTGGTGTAGAAATGGAGCATACGGACACATTCTGGAACTAAATTTAAGTTCAAGCCTTCTTTAACATGTCATAAAACCAGTAAAGATGGACACTGAAAATGGTTTTCCTTTGCAACTTTTCTTTGAAATTCTATTGAGACAAAAAATAATTTTCTATTCAATATGGAAATAGCTTTATTTAATTCTTCAGCAAATATAATGTTGCAGGTAAGGCTTATATAGATTTTGTGCCTAATTTTAAACCTGCTGAAACCTTGTGGGAAGGAAATCTTAACTCAAATACAGGAACTTTGCTCTGATTTGGAGAGACTGTGAAGAATTGAAATGTGGAAGGATTAAAGTTGAAACACTTATCTTGAATGTCTTCTCTGTCACAGGGTAATGAGAGCAAAGCTGTGGTTGGTGGTCGATTCATACACATATAGTACTACCTCTTAAAAACAAAAAAAAAGTCTGTTTCTTCAGAAGTTCAGCAAAACTCTTTTTTCCCCAAGGCTTATCTATGTTTGCTATCTTAATTATTTAGAAGAAGATTGACTTAGAATAATCTAGTTAGCATAGATTTATCTGTGTTACCATGCTGTTTATGATCACTTCTTGCATTTGACATCACTCTATTTCTCAGCTACCCCAGAATAGCTAAAAAACCTGTATGTGCTGGGGCAGCCTAACAGTAGTAAGCCACCTGCTGTCAGTTAACTGCCTTGAGCTCCTTCAGGGCAAAGGCGGCAGTCATTTGTGTCGTCTCATGTTTTTGCGGCTACAGAATTTTGAGTAATGTGATTTTAGGAAATACCTCATTTGGAGTGGTGTAATGCTTCATTTTAAATTGATTTTTGAATCCAAAGTCTTTATTAACAGCAGAACATTTGTTTTTTGTTTAGACATGAAGAGACATGGGTGTTTTGGTTTGGGTTTTTTTCCTTTTTTTTTCTTTTTTTTTTTTTTTGACAGGAGTTTAGGAGTACAAATATTACCAAAATACAAAATGCACTTTTCCCACTAAATGCATCTGCAGTGGAAAGTAGTGGTTGTTCTGTGACGATCAGTTATACATAGACCTGTGTGGCTCTGAGTTATCACCTTAATTAGGGTGGTACTGGAGAATTGCAAAGTTAAATCTTCTCAAACTCTCCCTTTTGGCTTTGGGCTTTTTTTTTTTTTTTGGCTTATTTCTTCTCAAACAGGTAAATTCTCTTTCAGGATATCTTAAATACTGTCATAAAGCACTGTCCACCTTGGTTTTTCTTCCTGGGCTTACCTGGCTTTACGATGCTGATAGGAGACTTCATTACTGCGGCAGCCAGGGTTCTGAGCACAGACATGCTGGAGGTGAGTATGGCAATGCCCAGCACCCCTGTCCCCCGAGAGCGCATGCTTGCTAACGAGGTTCGGATGTCTCCACTCCAACAGGTGTTGACTCATTAGTGCAATGTGAAACGGGGCTCTTGGGGCAGATACCATGGCAGCTGATGTGTGAAATTGTGGGATAAGGTGACATACTAGTATTGCAAAGGTGTTTCATCAAAAGGCCAAAGTGTGAGAAATCATATCCTTCCTAATATTGTGGCACGCCTGTGCACTAAAAGCAGGACTTGGATTTCAGAATCTCATTAGCTTTTTTCAGTGAGCAAATACTGAAAATATGGAACTCTTTTGGTAATACAGAATTTCTTACTAAATATCAACACTAATAGAAATGTGACTCTAAACAATTAAATTAGTGAAGAAGTAGTAAAATGGCAAATGAATGATGGGATGCCAAAATAAGGGCAAAGGTCTGGTAATCCCGGGAAAGACAGGAAAGCTTTGTTTTACATGAAACAGCAGTTCAGGGGAGACCTTTCTGTCCATTTTGGCCAAGTGCTTTTACCACTCTTGACATTTGCGCGGCAGAGCGGGTGGCCCTGCACAGGGACACAGGCCTCTCGTATTTCAGCAGGACTGAAATGGTGAGCCTAGCCGTGCTTTTTCCATTGTCCCTCAGAGTTTACAGCCATTAATTTTCTGACATCTCTTTTAAAAAACTGTTCAGCCTGATCATTGTTCCAAAGCTTAAAGCGCTAATAAGAAATGAAAACTCAACTTTCCAAGAGAATCCAACACCACCTTCCCTTTCTCCTACAAGCATAAAACTTAGCGTGCATTGTATTTTCAACATTGTGCAAGATTATATAGCAGTACTTAATGCATTTATAGCTCATGCCATGTTGCTTTTGATGGTTTTATTGAAGTAGGAATCTCTCTATGCATTTTCATCATGTATGCAGTCAGTTTAAGTGCATTGTGCTGTCCTTTGTGTCACACAATCTGCTAATAGTAGTGCTGGATTACTGCTTAAAATCTCTCACTCAGCTTTTCTTTAGGTTGTTCTGTACTTTTTATTGACACTGAATTCCTGATAGCTGGATTGTATAATGACAGAGGAGGTATTAAAAATATAGAATATGCTTAGAAGCGGGGCTGGGTCCCAGCTGGAGGAGAAGCTCAGCCTCAGAAAAAGAACAGAGCAACACAGCAGCAAAAAGCATAGGCAAACAAGTGTTTGTAAGTCACTGCTTTAATGCTGCTTTTGCTGTAGTTGTAAAGGAAAAGCTACTGGCACATGTTCCTCAGGACGCTTTCAATGTTGCATTATGAATACAACACATCTGGTATTTATGGTGATAGACAGTAGCCTCATAGCTTATGCCATTTTCATAAATTTATGAAAAAAATGTTTTTGTTTACTTTTCCTTCATTAGGCTCCCCGTTCAGAAGCTCACACCATCCTTGGTTCTCTTGTTTGCTTTCCAAATATCTACCAAGAAATCCCACTCTTGCGGCCCATTTCAGAAGCCGGTGATATCATTGCGGGAACAGCAGATGTGAAGGTAAAATCACATTTTATTAGTACATCCTTATGTAGCCTAACGTATTTTTACTATATAGTCTCTTCATTTTTACCATGCAGTTTTTATTTAAAAGAATAAATCCCTCTTCCTCCTTAAAACCCCACAACTGCACACATTATATGTACTTATTTGATAAGCATTGCTTTGCTTAACATGCACCATAAAATTAACAAAGCTTAGATGCTGCAAATTACATTTTATTTCAAGGAGAGTGAACTGGCTATGATCAAATGTGATGTTTTCCAGCAAGATGCCTGTCAAGTCAATTCATTAGATGATGGTGGTGGTATTATTTAAAGTGTACGTTCATTGTATCTGTGTACATTAGCTTGTCCTGTAAGAGATGCGAGGTGTGCATAAGGGGAGATATTTTTTTGCCTTATTGGTATTACAGTAAGATGTTAAGAAAATACAACTATTAGACAAAACCATCAACTTACCTGCATGGTTTTTCCCTAACACTTAATTTCAGTGCTGGATGGAAAACTTTGTAGTTTAATGACCTTCGCAGCAATACTCTTGGTGGGGAAAAGTCACACACACAATCCCATAAAGACCCAGCAAAGGTGACCTGGAGCATCACTTGCAGGTGAAATCTAACGAAATGGTTGCCCTCGCACAAGCCTCCGTTGCTTTTCGATAAACTTGAGGCACTACACTGACCCACTGCACAAAGTTAGGTAAAGCTGGGGAGGAATCTCTGAATGCCTCATGCAGCCTAAGAAGGTAGAACCGGGGAGAATACAAAATTCTAAGCATGCTTGGCTTCATGCTTGCTTTCTTCATCGGGCCTCGGAGAGTCATCAGAGGTGTGTTAAAACAGTCTTGATTTTAAATGTGTCTTTTGTGTACTAAAAAACACACTAAATTTTTCAAAACATGGCTTGCATAGAACTTAATACAACCTATAGTGTTTATCAAGTGTTCATCACTTGTCATTAGTAAATACTCATCATCTCTGAAAATGAATTAATTTCCATCTTGCTGCCTGTACGTGATTTTTAAGTCAATTAGATTTATCCACAAGGGCCTATATATTTGAGTTGTAATCAGTAAGTATTTCTCCCTTGACAAGATAAAATTGGCAGGTAGTGAAAGTGCTTTAAGAATAGGCTGAGAATTAAAGTTATTTCACTTGTAACTATGTCAAAATTAAACAATTTTAAATGAAGTGGATGTATGAAAACGAAGCTTATTCTAATTTATTATTTTAGTGCTACCTCATAAATATTTTATTGAAGAACGCTACGGAGGAGCCAAGTGAAGCTGCAAGGTAAAACATTGAGTAAAAAAACCTGGGAAAGTTTTTCTCATTAATGAGCTTTTTGGTACTTGTACAGCTGAGTTGTTACTGCTGCCTTGTGGTTTGATCCTATTTGTATGGGTTATTCACTTTAGCCCTATTGAGATGAGGTTTATTCCACACCATGAAGGTGTTGACCAGTTGTGTGACCTGAGGTAGGGAAAAGAGAGATCACGTCTTTGTGCATTTCTTTCTTCTTCGTGGTTGTTTTTTTTTTCCTAAATATTCTTCCAAAACTTCTGACAAAGACACTTTTTCTTTTAAAAAAGATGCATAGCCATTTGTGGCCTTGGAGTTTGGATATGTGAAGAACTAACGCAGTGCACAAACCATCCCCAAGTGAAGGAGGCAATCAATGTCATAGGTGTGACACTGAAGGTAGTACTATGACAGTCTCTGTAATCGATAAACATTGTGTAAAAAAGGTATTTTCATTTTTTTTTTAAATAGTTGCTCGTTATATGGAGCACAGTCTGTTGGTTTGTCTTTTCATTGCTTAAAGCACTGACAGGATGCTGCTAATAAACAACTGCTCAGGACTTTTTGCATAGTGTTAGTGTTATGGCAGTGGCAATCTTCAAAAAGATTTCTCCCAGTTCTGAACCTTTGCATGTAATTAGTAGCTCATTATGTTCAGTGAGCATCGTTCAGATCCTCATGGTTCCTGTGAAGTTGCAGAGGAGCATATGCACAGATTTTCAGTGTCACCAAGGTAATATCCTGTACAAAAGTGCAAAATATTTGCCAAAATAGCATGTGATTATGTGTCTAAAGACCCTTTCCACAACAGACCAAATTAAGATTACATAGATAAAGTCAAACCTGCTGTTTCCCAATGCTGACAGTGTGATTTTGCTACATGAACAATTTTTATAGTTTGTATAGATGCAAAATAATTTAAAATGTAGAAAAACTGAATGCATTGTATTGTATCTGGATATTTTATTTGGCTTTTAATCATCTTTTCTTTCAGTTTTCTAATAAACTGGTAGCTCAAGTAGCCTGTGATGTTCTTCAGCTGCTGGTTTCTTATTGGCAAAAGCTTCAGAAGTATGAATCCTCTCTGTCCAGAAAAATTACTGAAGTATGTCAGTTTCTTTAAAATGTTTGTATGGAAATCATATGCAAAATTTTCTTAATTCCTTAATTCCTTACTTGAGCTAATGTAACTGTGACTTTATGTTAACTTTTTCTTTCTTCTGCAATTATTGTTAGGAGATGTACTTGCTGTAGTCCTAGGTCCAGTGTACTTCTCTCATTTTTAGTGATTTGTTTCCAAAATCAGTAAAACTTTTCGTTTCACTTGGACATTGATTTACAAGGGCAGTTAGATGCTCCTAAGAGAATTTAACCTTTTTTATACCCTGTTCAAATTAAGTTCATGCTCTGTCTTTATAGCGAAAGTAGTTAAATGTCTTTCTGGAATTCTGTTTGTTTTGATGTAGATCCTTGTGGCCACCATTGCATTTCTTTTGCCGAGCGCTGAATACTCCTCCGTGGAAGCAGATAAAAAGGTACATAACTGAAAAGAGCAGTCTCCATTCTTTCTTTGCACTGTTTGAGATCGTTATTAAATGAAGTCGCTTGGAACCAGAGTTGTATTTTAAACTTTCAAAGCCATACCTTGAAGTTTGGGTGAATATAATAGAACATACCTAAATACTGTGTTACATGTTTCTGTTTAGTTCATAGTTTCACTGCTACTTTGCCTGTTGGATTGGTGTATGGCATTACCCATGAAAATGCTACTGGAGCCGGTGTCTGCTGGTGTTCTTGAAGATCAACATGCATCCAAAGCTCCTTTACTGGACTATATTTACAGAGTGAGTATGAGGAGGGAATGTGATTTATTGAGTCTAGGTGTTTAAAGACACCTTTCACAGATCCTGTTAGCCACAGAAGCATTTTTAGCAAGCTGTAGAAAATCATGTATTCTCATACTGTGGGCAGAAGTCGTACAGATGAGAAGTTAAGAATGTAAAATATTAAGATAAGATCAGAGATGTAGAATAGACAGGATGGTGAAGAGAGAGGTAAAATGCTTAAAACAATGAGCCAGGGAAAATAGTCTGTGCAGAAATATTTGAATTATTTGAAATGGGCTGTTGAAATACAAAATAAGTCCTGAAGTGAGCTGTTAAAGTACAAAATAAGTGCTGACAAAGAGTGTTATTTTAAAAACGCTGTATTTAGACATAGATGTTTTTGTAGTATGTCCTGGCTTTCACAATGTAAAAATTATGGTGGGTCACTCCTCACTGAATGTGTTTAAGTGGGTACTGTAATGTACCCTTTATCCAGTGTCGTGCTTGTCTACTTGTAGGTTCTGCACTGTTGTGTGAACGGCTCCAGCACATATACTCAGCAAAGTCATTACGTGCTGAGTCTGGCGGATCTGTCGTCCAGTGATTATGACCCATTTTTGCGACTTGGGAATGTCAAGAGCTCTGAGCCAGCCCAGAGCCACTCCTCCACGGATTTGGGCAACCTGCTCACTGTTGCCGAGGGTAAGAGAGTTCACTGAGTGTGGTGAGGACCAGCATGTTAGTGTTCAGCAGCTAAAGAAATAAAGCTTGCCAGGTTATATCTTTTCCTTGAAAATGTGCTTCTCCTTACTGTGTGTAGCAGTACTGTGCGTTCCTTGAAAACTGGGCAGCACCCTTTTTAAATGAATTTCAGTTGCCTCTGTAATAGGATGTTCAAGTTTGCTCTTTATGAACATCACAGGAAAAAGAAAATGACGCTAAGGTGCTGTATTGTGAAAATTTGAATAGAGAGAGGATAGACCGAGAAGCTGGTTTTGCCTTTGGTACTACTCATAATTTAGTATATAGAATTAAATTCAATAAATAAGATAAGCCCCAAATCAGACTTCTTTCAGAAGCATGCAGCGGCCCTTCTTGAATTTTTCAGTAGAAACGACTCTCTCATAGATAATTTGCCTGTTCTGAGTGATTAGAGAAGAACATGTATGATTTGGACCAAGTTCTGCAGGTGCATAAATAAGCCATTCCTGCTGATTCACAATCTACCTGGGTTGAAAGTCAAAAGAGATTATTTGGACCTACGTACACTATGTTACTAACTTTTTAAAGTCGACTTAAAAGTGTGCATCCAAACATAGGAAATAATTTATCTCTAAGTGATTTATCACAGAGATCTTATTTATTTCAAACACTTGTTAAAAATAACCTTTAAAACAATTGCTGTTCAACTGTGAATTAAGTCCATTTTAAGTACTTTCATATATTAATATGCATTAACATATTTCTGCAGAAGAATCGAAAGTACAGATGCAATATGAAGTTGTGCGAGATAATATTGGATTGGCAGTGATGCTTTAAAATGGTATTTTCAGGTTTTGATACTGTACTATTTTTCAGTCCTACAGCATATTTTATTTGGTTTTGTGTATGTGCTTTTAGTTTTAACAAAAAGGTTTAAAACATTAAAACCTGTTCTACACAGATTTCTTACTGAATAGGACATTTTGTGAATAGCAGAAAGATAAAGTTACATATCAGGTACATTTGTTATTTTAGGTAGAACAAGATGTTTCTCATCTTGGATATGGTAGTGCCCAACAAGTTCTTTGGTTTGCTTGATTTGAAAAAGATTAATTCAGAGATTTACTACTGGGAGATTCAGGAAAAGAATAACAAGCCTTTTTTTGAGAGGAGGCTGAAGAATTTTGGCTTTTGTGGGCTAGCAAAAGCCTGAAAAGGGATATATCTGTCATTTAAAAGTTCGTTAGAAGGTATAAATACCAAGGAAAGAGGAAAACACTATAAAGTAAAGAAAAATGGTTTTAAACTGAATGTGAACAAAACCTGGAAATTAGAAGATTTCTACCTATAAAAGGGGTAATATTCTGGAATAACATTGCAGTAGGAGAAGTGGAGGCATGATGTAACTGGGAGCACAATTAATTTATGAAATAACTGATGCATTTGCCTATGCTGAGGGGAACATCTTGGGATTCAGAGAGTCTCTTCCTGCCTCATACAACAAACTTTACCACCGTGCTGCTAAAGATTGAAAAGCATTGGTTTTTAGCTGCATCTCCAATTTACCTTTGCTTCTTGTGCTCTGTCCCTCCTGTGCTGTGGTTGCTGTGGGAATGACTGTGGGAATACAGATGGTAAGGAGAAACACCTTATCCTGCCAGATAAAACTGTAGTGACAGCATTGTGGGATTGGTGTGCAGGACTTTTTGCGTGTTGTATGGAGTCCTGGATGTGACTGTAGGCTAAATGTCAAAGGGCGTGTGGTAAAATAAAATAAAAATGTGTGACAGGTACAATTTCTTGGGATGTGATTGTAAATAGCTTCTTGAACGGGAGGGATTAGGAGGACAACTAAGACAAGCTTGTGAAGTAGGACAGAAATTTGCAGATGCTCTTTTTAATTACCTCTTGCTGCTCTTATTGATCAGTTATCTTCTCATTGATCATTTTAGAAAAAAGGAGGAGGAACTTAGAATTGATACCTTTAACGGCACGGATGGTTATGACTCACCTGGTGAATCACCTAAGCCACTACCCACTAAGCGGAGGCCCTGCCATTCTCCACAGTCTCCTGAGCGAGAACCATGACAACTCCTATGTGGAGTCCTCTGAGCTGTCCTCAGAAGTCTTCCGGAGTCCCAACCTGCAGCTCTTTGTGTTTAATGACAGTACTCTTATATCTTACCTCCAAATCCCCACAGAGAAGAAGACAGACACTGAACCAGCAGCATCCCCCTCGGACGTAAGGGTAATTGTCCGAGATATCTCAGGGAAGTACTCTTGGGATGGCAGAATATTGTATGGACCTTTGGAGGGCTGCCTTCCACGGCAGAGCGCAACAAACACGTTTGTGATCTCAGGCAACTCTGAACACCACTTCATTTCCCAGAAAGACGTTTCTCAGGTGGAAGAAGGAGAAGACGCTCTTGACCAATTGCTGGAAAAGATTGGTAACACCAGTCCTGAATGCCTTTTACATCCCCAGCGAAAGCTGAATGAGCCATCGCCACCACCCTTTGGTATGAGCTATGATCAAGAGAATGCCATCACTGAAGCCCTGATGAGGCAGAGTGCCCAGGAAAAAGAGTATATATTTAAATGCAGCTCAGACTTCAGTATGAAGGTGGCCCATCAAGAAGAACCACGTCCTGCTGAACCTCAAGCGTCCTTTTATTTCTGTCGGCTGTTGCTAGATGACTTGGGAATGAACTCCTGGGATAGAAGGTAGGAAGAGAGCATTCAGAACATGCATACCATACTACTACTCTTCTCACTTCTACCCCCAAACCTGCACACACTTAAGAAAGTGAGAATTATATAGCTGGGTGGTAGTCAGAGCATACTTTTGAACTTCTGCATAAACCTGCTTCAGTGATTATTTTCAATAGACACTGCAGATTGTTTATAGTAACCATTAAAAAAAATCTTTTGAATCATGCTAATTCAATTCCCTTCTCTTAGGTATTTGAATGAGAAAATACTGTGTCTGTACTATGTTGCATTTTTCTTCAAATCTTTTTTATATATATTTATAGGAAGAGCTTTCATCTTCTTAAGAAAAATTCAAAATTGCTGCGAGAACTGAAAAATCTGGATTCCCGCCAATGGTAGGCAATGTTTACTAAACACACCATTGATAAGGTTAGCATTTCCAAAGAAAGAATAAGTACATCACCAAAACCAAAAATTCATTAAAATCACATGTGCTAGCAATACAAATATGTGTATGAAAAATGGTTTGTTTGTTTCTAAAGAGGTCTGTAGCCTGAATAGACAAGCTATTTTCACTGGTACTGTATACATAGAATTCAAAATCAGCAGCAAGTAATAAGACACAGCAACCTATTTCCTGTTTTCTTTAGCTGGGGGGGGAGGGAAGAAGTTTCAAAATTCTTTGTGACCTTGGCTCAACTCGCACAAAGAAATATTTTCTGCAGGATGATGCCTGTGTTAAGAGCAGTATTTTAATGGGTAATCTCCCTACAACTACTCTACAGCCAGGTAGTAGCAGAATAGAGTTCTGAATATTCTTTTTCATTTTTCATTACTTGACATATAGCTATTTGACAAACGTCTGCAGCATTGCAGAGTTTTGATTTTCTTGTATCCAAACAATTTTTATATCCAATCCGCTCAGTTGTTTTCAAAGACGACAACTGTAAGCCTTATAAAACTCAGCCTGGGATCTGAAAGTCAGTAGCGTTTTTCTTTCTTGTATATCATCACCCTATAATTAAAATTCTGCAGGTCAAATTATGCTCCCATTAACACCTGTGCAATCTTAACTGTCTCTGGCAAGGTTGCACAGATGTAAGTGATTAACCCTGTAATTGGAACTTGGTCATCAATTCTTTTGCTGGTGCACGGAAGGAATAGACTTGGCTCTGCTGTATGAGCTGTGGTGTCTGCAGAGTGGTCATGGGGAAAGAAATTGGTGAAAATATATTTCTGCAACTGAAATTGAACGATGTGCATAAAAGAAATGGACATGTAGAGTTAAACATGGTCACCTGTTCATAGCTTTTGAGTGCAGGTGTTCTAAAAACTGATTTTGAGGTAAACCTTCTTTAACTTTTGTTTCTTTTTATATCTAATTACAGCCGTGAAACTCACAAGATTGCAGTGTTTTACATTGCCGAAGGACAGGAGGACAAATGTTCAATACTGTCCAATGCAAGGGGAAGCCAGGCATATGAAGATTTTGTTGCTGGACTGGGCTGGGAGGTAATAGTCATAAAGTTAGGCAAGCTAACATACTTGATCTGAAGACCTACAAAAATCAATGTAAGCAAATTAAAATAGGTAAATGGAAAACAAACTGCTTATATCACTGCATCGTTTTTAATTCTAAAAGAAAAAAGGATAAATTTTAATACACACTAATATTCAGCAGTACTTGAATGATCACCTTTTTAGCAGAATACTATAAATACACATGCTACTTCTGGATGAATGCATCCTTCCTGGTTTTGGTGGACAGGTGGTGCTGCAGTGGACATTTCTACTTTCTGCATCATTAAGAGCTGTACCATAATTTTACCTTAATTTTAGCTCCTCTTAGCTCTTTGCATGGTCAGACCACTTACCCAACCACATGACTGCTTTAGGAGGGACAAAAACGTTTTGATTTAGTTTGTGTTGTTGAAATGGTGTGTCAGTAACCTAAATGACTTGAACATTTATGTGTTTTGAAAATACACAGTAGCTGCATTTCATGTTTAAGGATTTAAGTGACATAAGGTCTACAGGGAGAGGATAGCATCCTCAGGCTGGTGCAGTTGGGAAAACAAACAAGCTTTTGGACGCGGGCTCATTTTCAGAGAGGCATTTCTTCTGAATGATCTTCTAGAATAATTTCTTCTAAGGCTTTTTTTTTTTTGTAAGAGTCTTCAATTTCTTTTTCAGTTTTTCTGATTGTTACATTTTCTCTGCACTTGTGTATGCTTTGAGCGGGCTTGCTAAGCCATGCATAGCCCTTAGAGCAGCTGCACGTGACAGAATGCTTCCTTGTTGTTGTTTGCTGGAAGGGGAGTAAAATAGCCATATAGATAATGACTTGGTACCTAGTTAAGAGATGTTTACTTTTACTAAAAGTCAAATACAGGAGTGGGAAACATCCAATTCAAAGATCACAAACCTGTACAGGAAGACTTCTCTTTCTCTGGGAGGGCTACAGAATTCTAGAGTAATAAATTCACAAAGTCTTGATATATAAATAACTACTGATAATTCACCAGTCTTTTCAAATTTCTTCTAATTGTGACTTTCAATCAATCAGGTTGATCTTTCAACACATGGTGGGTTTATGGGCGGCCTGCAGCGCAATGGCAGCACAGGACAAACGGCACCCTATTACGCTACCTCTACCGTGGAAATAATTTTTCATGTGTCTACAAGAATGCCATCAGATTCAGATGATTCACTGACCAAAAAGGTAAATAATTTGCTGTGTATTTCAAAACGTTGTCTGTAGTCTTCAAGTGCTTAAATTAAAGTTTAAACTGAAAACAGGTTGTGCTAACTGGTCCTAGCAGGCCATCTTTGCTGTGCCACATGGTGCTCTGCAGCTAGATTATCTGAATTAAATGGCATCTAAATTCTGGATTCTGAAACACAATTAACATTTCCATGGTAGCCTCAAATACCTCCATTAGTAATAATATTAGCAATAATTTCATTTGTATGTTGTCTGCCTGCCAAAACTGTTGTAGTTTGGTAGAACAAAACAACCAAATGCGACATAATAAAACCTTACAGATGAATCGTCCAGCATGTAACAGAAAAGAAAAGAAGTGAAAGAGAAGTGACAAGCATAGTACCAAAAGCAGCCAGCTGATATTTAAAGCCATTATCCAGTTATTCACAATTTTGACAAGCAGATTCTGCTTCAGAGATGGCCAGAACCCAGCCCAAAATTTTGTTGGTATCAGTACTTAATCATTTGTCTTTCCTAACAAGGAATGATTTGAGATTATGGTGCTTGCCAACTGCTGCTTAGAGTCAAAGAAGATTTTAGGTGCATACCAAATCTTTGCCTTTTTAATTAGGATTGGCAACTTGTCCTACATAGACTGTTAATGTGCGTTAATAATGCTACTACAGCCATCCAGTCTACCATGTGATACTATTGTGCTCTGAAAGTTATCTATAAATATGTCACTGGGTGATTGTATTTGTTGTCCAGCTAGTTTCAAAATAACATGTGCTTTTCCTCAAAATAAAAAGATGGTATTTCTGATTACCAGTCACGAAAACTTGCCCTGCGTTTCATAATAAAGCTAGATCCTTTCTCTTTTATTGTGATATCTGTCATTAAAAAAAGAAGTCAACAAAATTACGTGTTTCTTTTTATGTATGAACTAACTGTCTTTGTAGTAGTGGATTTACATGGCTATGGGGAAAAAAAAAGTAATCTGAGTACTTCAGGATAGAGAAGTAGGGCTGTGGTACATATTAAGAGGCTGTTATAGTCTCTATTACTTTACCAAGGTAGGACTATCTGTATTTTTATTGTTCCTGGCCAGTATTTATCTAGCTGCTAGTTAAAAGCTCCAGTGATGAATGGTTTACAGTTTCCCTAGGCAACGTATTCCTATGCTCCACTTTTTGTACCATGTGAAAATTTCTTGTAGCATCTACTTTGTTTCAATTTAAGCCCATTTATTCTTACCCTATTCCACATGGATATGGAGAACAGATCATTTTGCAGCAGACTTATTCATGTTTGAGAGCTGCTACCATGTCTTTCCCAGTCTTATTTTTCCTACACAAATTGTGGTGGTTTAGTCTAATCTTCCCTCATAGCTCCTGGATTTTATGGAAGCGTAGCAAAGGCAGTGAAATATCGTTTAGCTGTTGAGTAATACATCATCTGGGAGAGGAGAGAGCACAGTCTGACAGAGCTACCACAAGGGGAAAAATGGGTTTTAATTGCAAACAGTCTATTTTACTAATTCTCCTAATTCCCACCCACGTTAGGGATTAACACAGACATTGAGAGAGTCTGGTTATTCAATTTAATTGTCTTCCCTATGTTTGCTATAAGAGAATTTCTTCTTTGTGAGAAAGAAAAAGCAAAAGCATTTAGTAGTTGCCAGCCTCCAAATCTTGAAGTGCTAGGAAACAAGGCCAGCTCCAGTACATATTATCCACAGAAAATACCACAAAGTAATTGCTTTAAGACTTGAAAAAAAACCCTTAAATCTGCTATAGGAATGGAACCCTGCAGGGATCAAACTGTGTATTCCTGTAAAGCAGGACAAAGCTCTGAGCAACCTAATGGACCTCGGGAGCTGGCCCCGCTGTAAGCGGTGGGTTGGACCAGATGACTTCCAGAGGTCTTTTTTAACATATAATCTTCCATGGTTCCATGCTTTTGCACAGAATGGTTTTGTTTAATTTGACACAGTTCTTTTGTAAGCAAGCATGTCTTTCTGTGCAAATTAGCATAGACTTCTTAACAAATTTTACAAAACTGCAGCTAAGAGTGGAGGCAAGATGCATTTCAGAAGTACTATAAACTTTCTGGAAGACTGACGGTTCTCTAATTCTTTGAAAATGCTGATGAATGAAGTAGCCTGCATTGAAACAAGTGTTTTGAGCATGAGTGTATATCCAGACCATTTCTAAAGACAATATTAAACTTCCTGCAAGAACTCTTATAACCCTAAAAGTGTCAATTTCTTGAAATTTCACTTGTGAACCTTAGCTGTGGAGGCCATATCCTGAAATACATAAGGGCAAGTACATTGGTGCTTTAGCAACAAAATTCCTCAGTCCACAGAAGTCCCATGTTGATTCTGACAGCCTTTGCATGTGCAGACCACAACTGGTGTGTGTGCTTGAAAAGAAATGTGTTCCTGCCTGCAACATACTCTTATACAAGAGGAAAATGTTTCGGTGGGGTTTTTTTAATCCCCACCTGTCGATACTGCTCTTGTGACTTCTGCAATGCCTGGTTAGCAGAGTTGTAATCAAATGCAATGTGGCTTCCGAGATCGTGGCAACTTTCAAGATCCTCACAAGTATTTTAATACTTCCACTTGCTCACTGAACAGCTAGTGCATGCTGGGCTTAAGCCGTCACCTCAGGTTATTGGGGCGGTATGTCCAGGTTAAAAGATTATTTTCTATTTATTACTTCTTTCTGTTAATGCTTCTTTTCTGTAGCAGTGTGTGAGAAGGTGGCAGATTATGATGTTGTCATTCAGTACCTGCTCCATTTTAATGTTTGCTGCGATAGAACTATATATGGTGTTAGAGCACAATATTACTGGGAGGAGAATTTTTTTGTGTGGCCAATCAGGATGCAATGGGGGCCACAACTTTTTCTCTTGCCTTCCCCCCCCACTTCCATCAGATATTGCATGGCTACTATCAGGGATCTAAGGTCCCTCTTATCTCTGAAATCTTTGTCACTTCTGTGCTTTCTTCTCTGCTTATTTTGCCTACAGACAGGCAAAAAGAATTCAATACCAATCAGTGTGCTTGGCTTGCAAGCTCCGGAGCTGAACAGAAGGTCTTACCACCTGCTGGCCAAGGAAGTAGTACAGCAGGCCATAAATTCTGTGGGCTGGGGAATTAAGCAGATGCAGTAATTTTACTTAAATATGTTATTATGGTTCTTTATTTTTACTGACCACAAGAGGATAAATTAATTTCTGGTATAAATTCACAAGAATAAGTGCACTTCCACAGAGGATGAACTTGGCCCCTTATTTTTGTGCAGTATAGTTATAATTTGCAGTTTGTATTCCTTTATTGGAAGTATATGCTGACATATTATATTGCTCATGGGGCGGGGGGAGAGGAAGAAACCACTCCAAATAACTCTTAGCCCTGAAAGAAATCTTTTCTAGTGGAATAATCAAAATTCAGCTGATACTATTTTCTGCTGTAAGGTTCAGCATCATTGGTACTAAACTCTTTTTTTTTTAATCTGGTTGTCTTGTGGCAAGAATGAAAATCAATCATAGTAACAGCATCCTACCGTCCCCTGTCTTGTTCTAGCTAAATTGTACCTAACGGTTTAAAAATGAGCTGTAAAATTTTTAAGTGATTTATTCCATCTTCTCCATTGTCATAGTAGAACTTTTTCCAATTCAGAAAACTGGTTGCAACCCCATACTGAACTCTTGCTCCTTTGCTGCAGAAATTTGTTAGCTATAGCTAGATTAGATTTTTAGCAGCTAATCTAACTGCTGTAGGGGTTTGCAAAGTGGGGACAGAGCTGTGCTATTGGATTTGTCCAATTCATTTGACTCCAGGACTATAATTGCACTTATGTCTTACAAGGCTTTTATAGCCTAGGGCTGGCGAGCAGCAGAAAAACAAATTGGCAGTGATACAGTAAGAGTGAAAGGGAATGAAAGGCACACATTATCAGTCTCCAGGCAGCACTGTTCTGGCAGGAAGTTTCTTGGTTAATTTACAAATAAAACTTAGATTTTAGGATGGGTACACTGTCAGCCAGACAATGGGGATGTCAGGCCCGACTGTTACTTACCAAAAGTAGCAGCCATGCCTCCCCAAAAGCAGAAATTCTTCAGTCAAACAGACGACTCCTCTCTGGAGCCAGCTGGCTGTGTAATGCAATTAGCAGGGAAAGGAGGTCAGGCCATTAGGTGTGTACCGTGACCAGTGTCAGCGGCGGCGTGTTGCCTGGCAGGCAGCGTGCAGCCCAGCCGAAGCGGGGAGCCTTGAAAACTATTTGCTCAAGCGAAGGGTAGCGTGGGTGCTCGGCGAGCCTCCCAGCGCCCAGGCTGCCTGCGCGGCTTCTGGAGCTGCCGGCTGTGCTCCTGACGCCCGGATTAGGGCTGAGGAAACACAGACCAGATATGATTAACGATGGCGTGACGCACGTCAGAAGCTATACATTGACCCAGCTTCCAGGCGTTGAAGGCTCGGCGTAGCTGTGTCTGAGCGTGTGCAGCTGAGAATGTATATATTTTGTTCGTGTTAGCGAAACTGCTTTTATGTGCAGGCTAAAAATTCATGCACTGTCAGCGCACTCGGGGAGGAGAAGCAATTGCAGTTTCAAGAGCTGCCTTCCCTGAACGTTTGTAGAGAGATCATTCAAGTCAGCAATAAACCTAAAAAATCTGACTGCTTGTGATTGAGCTGTTCTGTTGTTTGGTTTTGCTTTTTAATATATTCTTATTTCCTGGCTGCTTTGGGATTTTTTTTTTNTAGCATGGGACTCTCGCTCCAAATGCATTGTCTGTGTTGCTTTGGACCTTTAAGCAAAACTTGCTTATGTCCATCAGGGTATTGAGTCTACCCCACAGCTTATATTTTGAGTGAGTGATACAGGAAAAACAGCTTGTTTGTTGTCACTAATAAGACTATATTTGTGTTTTTTATCAGTGAAATGATCTTTCAAGAACAAATATTTTTTATTAATACCAATATTGTATTTGTAACATTATGCCTTATATATGTGATGGTTAAGGATGTATGACTTCAAAACAATGACAGGTAACTCAAGCTTTAAAATGAGTTACCAGCACATGATGAGGATCATAGCAAAGGCAGTAATTTATCATGACACGATGTTTGCAAGATTTTGAGCTCGTAGCCATCACTTCCTATCTCAAACAAGCACAGCAAGCATCGGTTGATCTAATTTCTCCCTCTTTACTGAATTTTGTTCTCTCAGATGTGATATAGGTACAAAGTGTTTTGGGATTCTTCAGTATGAAAAGTATTTGATTATTAGCAGAATAGTTCCTTGTGATTTAAAAAGGGTCTCTTAAGGAGTATTTGAACGTGTTTTGATTACTGTTTTTATATAGTGATATGTGCTATATGTCACTCCAAAAAGAATAGGAGGCAAGGCAATACAGAGCCTTTTCTTCAGGGTTTGTTTCTGTAGAAAGAAGAGCTGTGGTCAGTTTGTGAGTTGCCCTGTGCAACTGGACAATTGCATCACCGTACAGAATTCTGTTTCCATATTTATTTGCTGGGTTTTTTTAAGCAGAGCATGCTAAATCCCACTGTTGTGGGCTTTCTCAGTGTTGCAAAGCTCGTGCCAGAACTCACTCTAGTATCAGGATGCGTTGGGTTCAGCATGATAAATTGTGGGCACTGCTTACAAATACATTGACGTCGGGCTGCTCTGAATACAGCTGGTGTGAGCTGGGTCCTTCCTTTGCTCAGCTTTCATAGAAAATTACAGCTCAGCTTCAGCGGCATGCAAAATAGCCTTGCCAAACACTTAGATCTTCAGTATGTATAACCTGTTGTGGGCAGTCTTGTAGCTAGATGGATTTTTGGTTTTGTAAGACTAAACTTTACATCTTGCTTTTAATCACTTTTAAGGCAACCTAGCCGCATTTGTTCACAGAAAGTGAAATCGGGATTTTGTTGTACAAGCAAATTACTGCTTAGTTTTGCATGTATCAGTCTGCACTGTGATATTATCAATGTAAGTATTTTCTTGGATGTTGCTTTTTTTTTTACTGAGCAATTAAGAAAATATCAGAGAATGCACAGAGGTCAGGATGACCAGGAGAAAAGCAATTTTTACTGATTTTTTTTTTTTTTTTACATGCAAGAAGCCCTAGTAATAGTATTGTTAATGTTTACATATTTTCATAAGATACAAATGTTTTAGATTTTCTTCAAACAGAACTAAACATGTCTTTTATCCATAGGTGTAAATAGAATAAAACTCTTTATCATCTGTTTCATTTAAAACAAACTGAAAATTGAAGTCACTCTATGAACTTAGCTTTATTTGACTCTGCTAGAGTATAAACTGTAAGCAAAGTTCATAGTCTTTTATTCTTGTAATGTAGCATGTTTTTGCATGTTTCCTCTTAGAGGTAGGGTACAGGTTGCCACCCAATCCTGTAGGAGTGAAATTCTTTACTTTTAAGGTGCTACCTGGTTCTGAAGAAGGAAAATTCAGTGGTACAATATAGACTGATACAAGGCGTGTGGAGATTACTCAGTTGTTATGTACCGATGAAAATCACTACCTTTTTCTTTCCTTCCCCCCGCCGCC
>VZSZ01007264.1:179411-230541 GCA_013398815.1 Ibidorhyncha struthersii
GGTCTTTTAAGCTTTAAGTGGGACTTAAATTCTCTTTATGCTTTGGGCTGGCATTCTGCATGTGGATTAAATTTTAACTTTAAAGCTTACAGTTGAAACTATTGTGCGTAGCTTGTATGTGATTGCCAAATACTTTTTGCCATCTGTTAGATCACCTCCAGTTCCTCCCATAACAAAGCAAACACACAGGCTTTCAGATGCATTTTGTGTATGTCACGTTTAAATTTTATCCATATTTTACGTATTTCTGCTCCAAATAAAAAAGTAACTCCCAAAGTATTCCCCATTCTTCTATAATTCACATTGTCTGAGATATTTTGCTTACGTTTTCAAACAAAAGTCCTCTCCAGACAGAGTCAGCAAGGAGATATTTGTAATATAATAAATTCAGTAATAGTGGTTTATGATGGAAAGTTTCTCGACATCCTGAGTCAAGACGTTTCATATTTCTGTGACGGCTACATTATTTTAGCTGGAATATGATGTTCTGTTGGTTAATGTTTTGTTCTAGTAATTCAGATTTCCATCTTAAATTATTGTAGGTAATGTACATTTACATATTGTGCTAATGGCTAGTTTGATAATTACTTAATTAAGCCATCAGACAACAATGCGTTCTGAATGAAGCAAATTATTTAGCTGATCTTTTCATGAGCAACTGGAGAAAAACAGTATTTTAACTTTTTCTGTAATGAAATATTTCTACTATTGAGCATTGTAATTCAATTTGTAAGCCATGACCCCTCATAAACTGTTGTTATCACTCTGATTAATAAAGAGCCAATTTGCTGTTGCAGCTTCGTCACTTGGGAAATGATGAGGTTCACATCGTCTGGTCTGAACACACCAGGAACTACCGCAGGGGCATTATACCGACAGATTTTGGAGATGTTTTAATTGTTATTTATCCAATGAAGAATCACATGTTTTTCATAGAGATCATGAAGAAACCGGAGGTATGTTTTGACTGCTTTATTGGATCTGTCATATGTGTTATGCAAGTGACCAACAGTTTTGTGGCTTAAGTAAAGCTCAGTGGTTTAGAGTTTGGTGGTTTTTTTTTTTCTAGCAAGTACAAAATATAGTCTCTCCATCTCAGTTTAAGGGTATGCTGAGCAATGAGCTTTTATTTTAAAACTGGAATTACTAATAACGATCAAAATGGCTTTATATTCATGCTTAGCGCTTAAAGAAATATTTCAAGATTCTCAACCCATAGGAGTTACTGTACAAACAAAATATTTAAAAATCATTGTGAATTTCCCATGTGACACAATAAAAGCAAAATAATAAATCTTTAAGTTCCTCAGTTGCTTTTAATTCACCCCATACAGCGTGGTTACTGTTGTACATATGGTACCGTACATAACCTTGCATGTTTTTGAGACCCTCATCATAATCTGACTCAACAGGATGATGTAGGCATTGGATATCTTTACATCAAACAAAGTATTTGAGTTTTATTATTTTCTGTTGAAATCATTGTTATGCAACCACGTTTTAGACATTTTTTTTTTGAAATAATGGATTTTTTCCTTTGGAAAATATCAGAGAGGTGTGTGTGTGTGTATGTACGCATGAGTAGATGTATAAAAAAGCTACTTAAATTCTTGTTTGGTACATTTTGGATGCAAAAATGTATATAAAATATGCTTCATGAAAGAAATCAGTGTGATAAATACTGTTTCCCTTATATGAAGGACAATATTTGTCCAAGAGAATAACCAGATGTGGAAGAATGTGTATATCAGATGACATATTTACCAGCTGTATACAATATTTTTCCAGTTGTGAATGACAGAGCTATTATGTATTAACAACTAGCGGTTTGCCACTAGATGTTTCAAACTTGAAAATATTTATGAATGGAAATAGTGGGGTGTTTTCATACACTTGCTTTTCAGGTCTGTAATTTACTACTTGGGAATTTTAGCTTTTAATGTTCCATAAAGAAAATCAGAATTTAGCCTTACAAACATGCTTGAAAATTCTAAGAACCATTTGAGAAAGGCTATGTCATCTTACATATTAGTCAAAAATACCCAACGGGCAGAAAGAATAATAGCTAACTGGAAATTTAGTGTTATCCCTACGTTTAAAGTACAAACCATTACAATGTAATAAAATTAATCCAGACATTTCCAGGGCAAGTGTGGCTGACCTTTTGTTCACCAGCTACTGACCCCAGGGTGAATGAAAGAGGCTTGCAGAGAGAAATGTCTGTTGTTTGGCTTCAGTCCCTGGTATTTAAATTGCATTCCCTAATCAAATGAAAAGGCTGTCCTCTCTATCAGGTTACAGAATCCATGGCAACATTTGGCCTTTTATATACATAATGTTAGCCTTTTTGTTTGCATCTAAGTAGAGACACCTGGAGCAATGTTAACATTAACCGATTTAGCATTAATAGCTTCATTATATAAGAATTTCTGATCAGATAGCTGTTACTTTTGTTATATTGCTTCAGCTTGTATTGTTTTCATTTTTTATCTCCCTGCTTGGCAACCGGGCAATGATTTGCAAATTTTTTTTGTCTTGATTAATTAAGCAATATAATTATCAGGAACCGTGATGCAGTCTTTGCTCGACAAAGCTTCTGAGAGAAGACAATAGTAAGTCTGTTAGTGTGAATGCATTCCACACGTCACAGATGCATGAGGATATTCTGAACAATGAGACGAAAAGCTGCCTGCAAAAGAGGACAAAGAATGCCAGGCAGACTCTACACACTGCACATACCGCCAGGGACATACTGCGGGTTCCCTGGGACACAGATGCCTCGTTAGATTGCAGCTAGTCATCAGAGATTAATTCTCAGCCATTTGGTACAATAATTTACCCATTCCCCACTCTTTTAACTAGTGCTGCTTGCTATGGAGGGGAAGTCTTTGTGCTCAAAAGGTTTATTTAACCTTGCCTACTTTTACTGCGTGCAACAGAAATAATTATTTTTTTCTTGGAAATTGTAATGAAGCAGGTGTTTGCAATGGGCTGAATATTAATTTTTCTTTCATGGATAACTTGCATTGACATTTGGAGTCCTCAAGGAAGGGGATATTTCCCTTTACTCTTTTTTTCATTTGATTCCTGTCACAGCATATAATACATTTTTTGTAACCATTCAAAACACTGTTTCCCTCAAATGGGGATTTAATACCAACTTACAGAAAAGTACTGGAGCAGGGAGCGTGTCCCTTATGTATTCAGTTTGTCTCTCCCCTCAAACTCCTCGTTAAGGCAGAGCCCCCTATACAGATGGAAGCTGACGATATGCGAGTTCCATTGACTTTAATGACCCTCGTCATGGCCGGTAGATCTGCTCAGGAATTAATAATTCCAAGCTTTGTGTCCACACGGGCGTATGGTCCGGTTGCATTTTCCTCGCATCGCAGCGGGCTCTGCGGACCGCGAACCTGATGGGGAGCAGCGAGGGCTCCTGGCTCCACTGCTGCTGTGAGGCAGGGCAGCGATGCCTTTGCAGGTCTCCAGAGGGTTAGCCCCACACATCGAAAAGCCGTGAACCAATGTGGGGAAATACTCTTCTTGGTCCTGGTTTTATGTAGGTTATTCTTGGTTTTCGTTGGTAATGTAAAATTAGTTGCTCTCATACAAAGTCCATCCTTCGCGTTACTTTTTTTCCATCTGCCAGTGTATGCCAACTTTGGGTCACGAAAAATGTGTACTTTTTGACAAAACACGTGTCTAGGGTGCAGTTCTTGAAATAATCTGTTTGATTATTTGAAACATGCTTGAAAAGCGTGTTTCCAAATGTCATGAAAGGCACTCTGAAGAGCACCCCCTGCACTCTTACCTCTGCACTGTGGCGACGGAGTTCAGGGATGCTGAGGAAAGCTCTCAGGGCTCAGGGTTCAGCTTGAATTAGCCTACTTTTCTGTTTAAAAGGAGCTCTAAAGTATGATTTGTTGGAGTTTGACTATTAAACTTTCAGAGAAAACAATTATTAAACTGTGTTTGTTTTAAGAAGTCAGACAGATTGGAGATATTTTTGATAAATTTGCAGGAGAGTGCCCACAGATTTTTTTTTTTTAAATGTTAGTGTATGTGTATGTATTTATATACACACACATATGTATAAGGTGTATAAAATATACACACCTTGTCTATATTTTAAGTATATAAATTCTGGAAGTCCTGTAAGCAAAAATAGCTTGTCAAAAAGCCTGACAATTAATTTCCCTGTACAATAGCATATGTAAGTAATAATCTGACTTTAAATATCTGGTGTTTGTGTGTTGGTATAATTTTAATACTAGTATGTACTTAATCTCCTTATTTGCATTTACATGAAAATACAGTTCTACGTTTTTTTCTCCTTTTGTCGATACTTGTAAACAGAGTATGTGTTAAAATTTTCACTTAGAAATGTTATTGCTTAAAGAGAAAAAACTTGATGCTCTAGAACATTATCACTTTGGCGGCATGGGTATTACTCCTGTCACCTGTCTTTCCAACTGCCTGGATAGTAATGCTAGCATAAAAAAAAGGGAGCAAAATGGTTATGGAAGCATTTTACACTAATCTATTTTTTGGGGGGTGGGTAATTATTTTAAGTAAAGGAATGACAAAATAACTGTGTGAAAAGACAGCTGTCATTTGCAGATGTTATATTAAAACCAAATTTCTTCTGTAATTCATTGCCACTTCTAATTAGAGGAATTCCCTAGATGCAGGGGATTTATATTATTCCCTTTGTCCATTTATTGAATGACTGTCACAGTCACCCACAAGCAGTTGCAGAAGAATAATAGAGGGTATTTATTTATGTGATAAGCCTCTGTACAGATGGAAAAAATCCATAGCTTAAATATTGATAATTGCTGCTAGCTTCTGTTTAGGGTTTTGGTTGGGGCTTTTGCATTTGGTGGTTTTGGTTTTTTGTTTTTTTTTTTTCGAGTTTCTGAAAGGGAAATTAGTTCGACTACTTGTAAATACTAAAATTTATTATATATTTAAGCATTAGGTTAATGGTTGGACTTGATTATCTTAAAGATCCCTTCCAACCTAGATGATTCTATTTTATGATTAAAATTTTCTGGGTTTGACATGGCAAAGTCTGTTACATGTATGCAATTCTGGACATTTTTCACTTTATAAAAGTATCTCTTTTACCTAGTATAGCCTTTATCTGAAGAGCCATATGTCACCAAATAACATTATACAGTGGTTTCCTCTGGAGGTAACCCTGAAGGAACAGTGTTTTAACAGCTTGACGTGCTATGCTGGGATAGACCTGTTTGCGCCTGTCCCAGCCGTATTTACGGGGAACTGCCTCTGAGAGGTGGTAGTTTTCTGTCATCACCTCTGCTTTCCACAAACCTTGTTATTTTGGATCAGCTCAATATTTTTTTCCCTTTAGTGAAGTCTATAGAACGAGTTTATAGAAGATTATCTGAAACAAATACTTCTTTGCAAAAACTCCTGCCAATGTCAGATTAAGCTAGTAAATCAGGGTCTCCTGTTGGGATGCAAGACAGAAGACAGCTCTTATTATCTACTCAAAGTGGAATATCGATTTCAAATTCATAGATGAATTTTTTTCATATGCATAACAAGCTAATGTTTACCCAGTTGAATATTCTGTGAAATGTATATACATGTAAAATATACTGATGGTAGTTATGAAAGATTAAAAAACTTAAAATAAAAAATTGGGGGATTAATATCACATTGCAGGTTTCAGTGTAGAAAACGATGTGGTCATACCATTTTATGGCAAAATAATGTGGTGGTGATGCTGCTTATTATTCCAAACGTCAATAGATGCAAGATATAGTATGTTGTGCTAGCAGAGGTACCACCCCACTGACCATGCTGATGTGGCTGGTAACAGCCCATGGAACTGGTCGGTTTGGTGTTCTGCTGTACTTGGAGGAGTCTCCTTGTGCCCGTGATCTAGAGAGGAGACCTACAGCAAGCTAACACTTGTAATGTAACGGAATAACTTCACTGCCTAGAGTGGGGCAGTGTGAAACTTGCCTCCTCTTGCTTTCCTCACACCTTTCTCAAGCAGCAGATGCCTTGCTGTGAAAATCCCCTGGGAGCTGGGCACATTGTTTCCGCTTGTGATTTTGGAAGTTGCTCCCATGCTCTACACTAACCTCTCGACCTCTGTTGGCTCAGCTTTACGTGAGTTGTTTTTATTTTGGGGTCCACAGGTGCCATTTTTCGGTCCCCTCTTCGATGGCGCAATCGTCACTGCAAAGCTGCTGCCAAGCCTCATATGTGCCACGTGCATCAATGCCAGCAGAGCCGTCAAGTCACTCATCCCGCTCTACCAGAGCTTGTATCCTTTCCTCCTGCTGGGGCAAGGCTCCTCTTGGTAGGGTTCTGACTTCTGAATGTTCTTCTGCAGAGAGGTAAGCTTTAGTGAAAATCCTTGCCATGTGGTTTTACTGGAAAAGCTCAAAGCTTTCTTTGCATCAAGCTCAATGTTTTCAGCCGTTCACACCCAGTTCCATCCAGTGTTTGGAAAATAAGATCATAACATCACAAGTGTTCTCACCAGCAGCTTCAGACAGAGTCGCTGGTGGTGGACTTGGACTTAACACTGATGCTTTGACCTGTAAGTAATGATAATACTCAATTTTCTTTCACACTAATAGAAGTTACCTACAGTGTATATTAGGCTTATACACAAAGCTCTATTGTATTCTTATCTTATTCAAAGGAGTAGTCCGATTGACTTTACTTGGACTCATTACATTAATAAGACAGATGGGATTTGGCCTTAGATACGGATATTTCAGTTCCCAAATTCCAGTTTCATTCCAGTAATGTCTGTATTTAGGCATTTTCAGAACATATTTTCTAACAGTGGCTGGAAGATAACTAGATGGTATGCTTCTCTGTTACAGAAATTGTAGCATAGACTTTCATTTTCACTTATTCTAGGATTTTCTCATCGTGCTGTGATTATGGTAAAACATTTTATAGCTTGTTTGTTAATCGTATCACTTATCTCAGGACCAATAGCTCACTGCATTTTGTTTTCTTTGGGGAGCTTTTGATTTGAGTATTTTTCTAACCACATGACTTCGAGAAAGAGTTTGTAAATTAAATGTTTAGATCTTTGAAAGAACATTGATTAATTAGTTTGAGACACATTTTTAAAACACAAAATATCCTCAAAATATTGTTTTTTTTTAAAAGGCTTAATTTTATGCAGTATACTTTGCGAAAGTTTTCAGAAATGAAACATTGTGGTTAAATAAATTTATATTTTATTAACTTCGTTCTGTACTCATTTTAAAACAGACAGTTGGTGGTTGTTGCGTAGGCAGTTGAATGCAATACATCAGCTGCAAAACTGTAGCAGTACCTAACAGATGATTCAAAACTTGCCAAGTTTTCCACTTTTGTTTCATGAGAGAAATCTAGCTAATTGCTAAAATTCTTTTATGCAGAATTTAGCTTAATCCATCTGCTTCTATAGTCAATGTATAAAATAGCAGTGTAGTAAAATTAACATAAGTAACAGAAGTTACAAGAGTGAAGAGATCCTGTTGCCTCTTATCGCTATCCCAGCACCTCACTCCTGATCGGAGTCCTCTGATTCCTGCTCATCTTTTGGCTTTCAACATTTTGTGAGCGAGCAGCTCTCACCCGCCTGCTGTGCTCGTGCTTTCTGACAGGGTCTCTCTCTGCGTCTCCCCTTGTCCCCAGGGAAACACGAGCAGCACAAATATGATAGCACATGCCACTTCTCAGCATATGTTTGAGGTCTAGCTGAAACAGCATCTGTCCCCAGATTCTTTTCTTCCTTTTTTGTGCCTGCTTTTGCACCAACGATATCTGTAGTGAATCAACTACCACTTGTCTGTTTGATAAATGAAAGTAGATTGAGAAACTTCTGAAACTGGACAAAGATAATGTGGTGGGAAGATCCCATCAGGACGACACTGGAGTGGGAGAGAAAGTGATCCGTGACTTTTACTATAGATAAAACACTTTTAGATATACTAACATTCTTAATGAACCAGAAATTGGAATGTAAACATATAGACGTGTGAAGGTGGCGTTTGAACCTGTCCAATGCAGTAGCACTTCTTTGTCACTCCCAAAGGGTGCAGTACACTTTGCTCTGGTGTTTGCTTTGCTAACTGCTACAAAGAGAACAGCAGGAAAGCAGACCCAGCAATTTAAACAGTAAATGAAGGAGTTTAGTAACTTTGTCAGACTGGAGATGAAAATAACTCAAAAAATCTCAATAGAAGTGAGAAATAAAAAGCAATAATTCTGGAAAAGTATTGGATAATGTTTGGCAGCACATTGACGTAACTGTGCAGTTTGTGTGAGTGCAGAAAAGCTTGCGTAAGGCAGAGCTGAGGAGTGGTCTGCCACTTCTCTGTCACACAGGTCATGTTAAAAGTCAGCATCCATAGTAAGAGTTAGCAGCTAAAAAATTTCTCTATTCAAGTAGAAATTGATTGAACGCTTCTGGTGTAAATGGTCCAATGATGATAAGACACTGAGTCTGTGGTCCTTGTGTTAGAGCAGCGGCAGGGTGTGAAATACCTGCTGGGACCCCGCTCCAAGTGGAGCAGAGGCCTGATCCTTGCTCCTGCCTCGGAAGGTGTGAGGGGAATGAGCTGGTCGCGGTGCCCACGGGAAGTGCTGCCTGCGCAGGGTCGCGTGCCGGGGAGCTGGGGCAGCGTCTTGCCAGGAGTGACAGCTGAAGTCACTTGTTGGAAAGTCGGTAAACTCTGGTTACAGCTGCACTTGTCAGGGGCTTTAAGGGAAGTGTAATCAGCCACAGAGATTAATTTGCATCTCAATTAGGAAAGAGTCAGGAGGAAGCATAGGGTCTGTTGCTGGAAGGTTGTGGAAGAAATCTCATCAGGCACAAAAGGCTCCCAAGTCTCGGTGCTCCAGCGAGTGGAGGACAATATCCGAGTCCGGTTTCCATGGGGACCAGGACCGCAGAGCCGCGGAGAATCTCGTTGTGCGCTGTAATCGCTTGGTCATGATGACACAAATTCCACTGTCGTACCTAAATACATTTTTCTGTTGGAAATCTCTTTGAAAATGAGGAAGGTAACTATGGCAGACCACATCAGATTATTTTTTTTTAAAAATCTATTTTGTATGTTTATGTAACTGTTTCTTTTTTAAGGAATTCATTAGGGCAAGAGAAATATTCATTAAGAAATAATTAAATATATTTAAACTTTAGTTTAAAGCCATTCTGGCTGCAAGTTCTTTGTATATATCAAATGCCATGCGATGGCATTACACAGCAGCAAAACCAGGGTAGTTAACGCATAGCTCAGTTGTCTTTTTGAATGCTTAAAGCTAAGTTGTGTCTGTAGCTGCTGCAATGTTTACATGGTCATGGATGATTATACATTAGTATATGTTCAATATAACCATTTTTTCAGGAGTGCATTCATTCTTGGTGCAATGAAGCGTTGAGACTGATCGGCTGCAGACCGTACTAATTGATGCTCTCGCCATCCTTAAGTAACTGTTGAGTGCAAGGTAATGTGTTTCAGCAGCCTCACCAGTCTGCTTTTTCAGGCAATGATGTTTCAGATATGTCTGTGTGTTTCACGGAAATCATAAACAATAAGGTGACTTAAATTATGTAAGAACAAGGAATAATAATATTTAAACTTACTCAAACTGTTGTATAAAAATTACATATTTATGCAAGTTTTCGAGAGCATTAAAGCCACCGTTTTATGGGCTGGGGGAAGGAAGGAACAACTAATCTCACAGACAAATAATTGTGTATCAAAACTGAAGTTCCCCTTAATTAAGCCCAGTTAAAGCAGAGGTTGCTAATTGTCGTTATTTAAGAGTAACGTGGCTCTATAAGCAGGATGCCTTAGGACATGAGAGCAGGGATGAAAAACAGCGCGAAAATTTGGTGCTTGGGTAACTGTGGTTGGGTTGAGCAGGACCTCCTAAGCAAGGGCCTGTTTTGGTTCCAGTAATGTTGACTGTTTCAAAAAATCGTAGGGGTGATGAAATAAAACTGCATTTTTGTGCTCTCTTCCAGCTTATATTAAATTAGTTTTATGTTGGAAACGATTTTTGCAGACTTGTACATTCTGAAGCTGCAGTAGTGCACGTCTTTGGGAGCTGGTCTTATCTGTAAAGATTAACACTGGGGGGAAAAAACAGGGTTTGTATTTAGGTCTTTATTATGGGTCTGATTTACAGCTGCTGTTTAAGATGACAATTTTTAAGCTCAGGTGCTAGCAAACCTCAAATTATGAAAATGTAACTAAGTCTGCAGGTGTGATGTGCTTCGGTTGGTCCGTAATTTAATATTGGTCTCCAAAAAGACTTTGGGATTTGGGGATAGTGCTGTCTGAGCACGAAGCTCCCCACAGAATATAGGGGAATACAGTTTTGACTGCGCAGAATCCAGATTATCTTTCAAAATGGAGTAATTTCCTTGCTCGTTGAATTAAATTGTTCTTGTTCAGAGACTTGTAAGTTGGTCTCAGGTTTTAATTATGAAATTTCATAACCAGGATTCTTATTCTTTCCCATCTCACATGTTTCATAATAACAATAGAGGTAAACATTCTGGATTCTTATGTCTTCTATAAAGTTCTTCTTTTAAAAAAAAAGTACTGCAAAATTATCTTCACAATTAAGACAGCCTTTTTAAATTGCATTGGGTGAAAGATAGTAACAAACCTTGTTTGTTTTAGAAAAAGTGGAGCAATGCTTTTTGAGCCTTTTCACCCACTTCTTAACTGGAAAGAAAAGTTACTCAGAGTTTGAAAAATGGCCACAGTGATGAAGAGGAAACTTTGGTGAATTGTGGTCATGATCTGTGAAGTTTGTGAAGTGGCCCCGTGTACTTGGATGTAAATGCCTGTATCTGTGTGTTTCCACTCTTCTACTGCAAAAGCTTATTTTTAATTAAAAAATTATTTGAATTTGAAGAAAATTAGGAGAGATTCTGATGAGTCTGAAATGTTGCTCCAGGTTTGAACAGCTTTTTGTACAGCAACCTACTGGAGGGTAGGAAATATCCTTATGTACAAGCGCCAGTTGGCTGCTTTTCTGCGTTCTTCATTGATTTCTTGTAGTCTTTGAATTATTTTCTTAGCAATTTAAGCTTACATGTATCTTCCTGGGAATGAGTAAATAGGGAGTTCCTGTTGGGGTTTGTTGCAAATTAATGTGGTTACTATAAAATTATCTTTTTAAGCAATCTCACTTTTAGGATAAATTGGTTTGGTCTTACAGGGGGAAAAAAAAAAAAAGGAGGTTGTTCTTATTCTGCCTTTTGATTCTTGCCTATTTTTCATACTCTTCTGTAGCATCATGATTAGAGTACGGTGCTGCGTTGCTCTACCCGGGAAGAAGAAATAACTAATGGGGTGGGCATGCAGACTCATGTCTGTCAGCCACCATTTTTGCCATCAAAATTGTCCATTTCAGGTAGCTGTGCAAACGTTCTTGGAATTGTAATCCTAACAAATCTCTAATATAAGATGTGCTGCTTCTGCCTTTTTTCATTAATATAAATGGAATTATATAAGGGCTGATCTAAATATTCATAGGCTGGTAAGAAGAAAAAAATAACCACAGTGGCAGGTTGCAGTATTATTTCCAAGGTTGTCTGCATTATTTGTGGCTTGCATTATTTGTTGTTCATTCAAAGAGAAAACCTGAAGGTAAAAGAGTTTTAAATTCTTCTTAAGTCTATCGTGGGTGTTCACCGTACTTTGCTGCAACTTAATGCATCTGGGCATTAGATGCTGAAGGTGTCTGTGTATTGGAACAAACAAAAAAGAGCACGATGAGGATGCATATGCTTTCCATAATATCTGAGCACTGGATGTCACCATTTCCCTGCTTATGATTTGTAATCCTGTTTATGGGCCAGGAGAAAACATAGCTCTTACTTTGGAGAAGTAATTTGATACATGAATGACTTACAGTTTTATCCACTGTAATGAATATGGTATGCCTGCTTAACTATACCAAACAAGTAGTTCTTTAGGATAAAATCAGAAGACTGTCTAAATAACTAACAAAAAAAAAAAAGAGATCTCCATAACTTTAATTCATGATTTTGCATCCAGATATTAACATATCTACTATATATTAGTATGTCATGTCTGGAATCAAGAAGATTAAGCAAAGAACATCAACTTTGAATTCTGAATGAATTTGTTTTGTTGGTTTAAGCCAATTTCTGATTAACTTGATGTAGAGCAACTTACCTGCATACCTGCATTATCAGAGACTGAAAAAAGAAAGATACTTGCTATGATGGGCTTAATTTTGTGAATAGCTGCCATATGTTTTGTAGGTGCATGTCAGATGCCTGAAAACACATTCTGTGTACCTTTCAAAATGTGCTGCTTTGAACTTGTGTTTAGAACTCTGCTTTGGTTATAAAGGGGTGTTTGATCGTACTGTGAAAATAAAATAGAAAGTCTGTTACTCTATTTAGAGAAGGGTTCGCAGTTTGTTCCCGTTATTTCATCTAAAGAAGTTATGCCCTCAAGCTATATAGATGCTGTTAGAAATTACTATGAAATTCTAAAGCATGTGTCACAGGAGCTGTGTCAATTTACATGACATGGCATCTGACGGTTTTCTGCACAAGTGATCGGTTCTGGCTCGCAGGAGTGTCTGTCTGTAGTCAGTCCTCTGCTGCTTTGTCTGTGGAGAGCAGCAGGTTTAACTTGCCGTCCTTCGCTTTTCTGGCGGTCACTGTAACGAGCCCTCACGCGAGGGTTTGAGTTTCAGACAGAAGTATTTGGTCCTGTCGCAGCAGTCTCTGAGGGATGCTGATGAACGCGGCGGTGGCTGTACGGGGTGGTGTAAAGCAGCACTGACCTTCATTCTGCAGCGCAGCTCCCTGCTGGAGCGGATCGATGGCCGGGCTGTCTGTCTCTGCGGCTGCCTTCCCTCCTCGCAGCAAGAACCTTCTCCAGGCAGCGATCGATGCCTCTAATCTGCTCCAGCCTGTAATAAGTCATGCGAGGCAAAGCTTTTAGGTGGCATTACATGGGATTGTGGAGGCGGCTCTTCAGCTCTTATTCATAGTGCTCTTCATAGACTTGCAGAGAAATCTACTGCATCCCACATGTGAATATATAGAGAGTATATAATGCTTCTGTGGATTTAAACTTCACGTGCTGCTGAATGATGTACAGACACTCGTTTAAATTTCTGTATTTTTGTGCATGCATCTGTACATACCTGTCCTTGTTCATAGTCCCTTGTTGTACACACATCTTGAATGTGCATTGCTGTGAACTGCTCAGGAGCTTCACCATTTTACAGAATGCAAGGGGGGCAGCAGTGAAGTTTGTAGGTTAACAATACAATTTATTTTTCTGCTATAGCAGTGGCATCATTATTCTTCTCCACGGGTGGAAGCTGTAAAGACCACTGAGTGTTGTTGAGAAAGTCCCAAGCTAATTCTGTAGCAGAGTTTTAAATGGCACTAACTGCTGCCCCTCCTAGTGATGGTCTCTGCGCAGAAACTGTACTCTTCACTAAGAGTAAATAAACCCCAGCAGTTTTAAAGGCTTTTATTTGTGAAGTGATTTAATGGGTAGTTCCAAAAATGAGCCTGTGGTTAAGTGACATCGTGAATGTAATGGGTTTTTTTAAAAGAAAAGTGAATTCACTGTGTGATATATGTCAGAAATAGGTGTGGGGGGAAAAAACCCAAATTCAACTTTGGATTTGTTAAATGATGTAGATGTGCACTAACTGAAAACAAGTTTCCTAAAATACACAGCCATACCTCTTTAGCCCGTGCCAAGACTGGAAAGTCATGATCTTGCTGGAAATAGTATAGTACATAAAGTCTAAGCAGCAGATCAGGATTGGAAGTTGGGAATTTGAATCTTAGCTCTCCTCTGCTGTGGAGAAGCTGCTGCTTTCAGTGAAACACTTGGTTTCTACCATTTTTTTTCATCAGTAATACTTTATTTGTTCAAAAATAATTTTGCAGGAAGCTGAGGTTTTTAAGTGCTGCTTTAAACTTGTGTGCTAGTGCTGAATCAAACTTGAGTTGTGCAAAAGGGTTTGTGTACCGCTGCTGCTCTGAAGATTGCTGGGAGAAGTGTTTATCTGGTTTAAATCTGTAGAAGCACAATATAATTTGTATAATCACAAGCAAAATGCAGTAGATTTCTCTGCCAGTCTGTGAAGAGTACTACGAGCAAGGGCTGAAGTGGCATATGTACAGATTCTGAAGTTTGTACTGACTGGCCGATGGCTAGTAGGTATTCACAGGGTGCCTAACAGGGCGCTTACAGCAGCCCGACATTGGCTACATTTCTAGATTAACTGGCCACTCATCTGTCACTCACCTGCAGTCTGCCGGCTTTGGTGGCATTGCGTATGAAATAGGTACAGTTTGGTCAAGCTGACAGCAATCAGAGTGTTTCTGTTGTTCTCCGTAAACATAAAACAATATTAAAAGTGCAGTTTTAGGGTAATCACACCCTACCCAAAGGGCTTCCAGGAGGTCTGTGATGGAAGTCTGCCTTCAATTTACCTTGCCATAACAAACATCGAGTCAGTGTGGTACAGGTTTTTTGTTTAGAACCAAGCAGTAAACATACCTTGCATAGCAAGGTGTGAACTCAAGCTCCTGCTCTCTTCAAGTGATATACAGAGATTCAGACACCTATTGCTCAGTGCTTTATGTTTTCTGTCATATTAGACAAAGAGCCTCTAACTTGTGTTTAATGAGAGGCTCTCTTTAAAGTGTGAGAGAAGCAAAATTGGTATATTTGTATTACTACTAAGTGCTTCATTCAGTCTTACGGGGTTTTTTGGTGGTAGGTTGGGGTTTATACCAGACAAATTAAAGGGGTTTGTGTTCTTTGTATTTCCAAAGTAAGATTTGATGATTTGCTGTTCCGCCCCTATTAACTGTGTAATTAAAACCTCCGTTGTATCTTTTGGAAACTTGCTTCTGAACACTCACTTGCACTTTGGATTTCCTAGGGTTATTTTTGTTTGGCTTTTGTCACGAATGGGTGGAAAAGAAATGAAAGAGTTTTATCTGAATAGACTTTACATTTAATGTAGGCTGTGCAGTCCTCATGGACAAAACACACGTTGGCTTCGGCGTGAGTTTCGCCTGACTAAGGGTTGTCGTCTTGGCCCGCTTGCTGCATTGCTGGCAAGAATAAAGATGACATTTGTATTTGAGCGGAGCAAGGCGCCCGGCCCCGAGCCCTTGCTGCGGCACTGGGGAGACCAGCGGGCGCAGAGGAGCGGGCTAAGATCTCCGAAATCTGGGCCGCGCAGGACCCAACAGCGCTGGGGTCGATCCCCTCTGCGGCAGGCTTTGTGCGCCCTCGCAGTCTCATTAGCATGCTGGCTCGCCGCCGCCTCTGCGGCGCGCTGGCTTTGCTAGCTCTGCTAGCATTGCTAGCTCTGCTAGCTTACCAGCTGTTCCTGCTGCTCGCGACAATGTCCAGCGTGTTCGGATCACCGGGTTCCTGCGCTCGCCGCCGTGCGCAGACAGCCTTTCCGCTGGGGATGCCCACGTGGCCGCCCGTCAGCAGCGGCACCGCATAAAGTAGCAGGCCCTCGCATGGCATATGGTGTCTGGATTCATACAAGATGCAAAACTATTCTGCCGCTAATGCACAATGACTCATAGCATTGCTAATTTTTCTAACAAAAGCCCACTTCCACACCCACACTTTTAACCCCTCAGGCTAAAAAGCCTCTTCTTTAGTTTCAAAGCCTTGGAAATGTAAGGAGGTGGCTTCTGGATCAATATATGAAACCCTATATTTATTTAAAGCATATGCAAGTTCTAACACTTATTTTAAATTTTAGTAAAACACAGTTTTCAGATCACTGTTCTAACGTACGGTAATTTTTTTTATTCCAAAGTAGATTCATTGTCAAATGTTGGGAATTGTTAATTTTTTGGCAGTTATGTATTACAAAAATAGTCAGAAGTCAGCATAGATAATACAAAGTTATTTTCATTTAAGAGCAAATCGAAGCAATGTAGCTAGTAGATCTACGATGACCATATATTACAGCACGAGTTACCAAGCTGCTTATTGTAAGAAGCTTGTAATATCTGGCTATCTTTCCCATATACTAGCGCTTTGGGGAGAAAAATAATACACTTTCCAACTAGAGGGAGCTGCTGATATCGCTGATGCTTATTCTTAACCTTCCAGTCTAACTCCTTTGTGCAGAATCTACAGCGATCGTTTCTACGTTTTAATAAAATTAAGTTAAATTACCCCGAGTAATTTAGATTAAAAGGATGCGTCTTAATTTTTACAGTGTAATCATCAAATTAAACTGCAAAATTCAGTGAAAGCTAAAGCACATCCAGGTTGCATGGCACACGGGTGGAATTATATAGGTCATGAAAAGACTCGTTAGAAGAGAGAGTGAAAAGCTGAGGCTTGCTTACTGTTGTTACGAGACAAAAAGCATAAGGGAAGTATTAGCAGTAGCGAAGGGAGCGGGCAGCGCGGCAGGAAGCTCCCTGCTCCCTCCATCGCAACAAAGGAACAAAGGGACCTGCGGTGAAAGATGAAGGTGGCCGAGCTCAGCAGTTTGGGCTCCCCGTGAGCAACTTGTCACAGGGGACCCCTGCGGGTGGTGCTTCAGCAAGGTTAATGCTCCTGTGGGGAATGTTTTGAAGGAGAAGTCCTGGCTTCAGAAAGTCTTTACTAGGGGATAGTTTGAGAGCTTTTGTGGGGCTGGTGACTCCACACTGGCCTGCTGTGGGGTTCCTAATGGGAACGATGCACCATGTCCTGGCCATGGCCAAAGCCCAGGTGCCAACCTCAGAAAAAGCAGTTTCGATCCAGCAGGGCAGTTCCCAGGTCCCTGCAACCCACATTCGCTGCTCCACAGGTGGTGAGAAAGTGCAAGGGTTGCAAAAGACCAGCTAGATGTCCACATGGGCATTTTCATGTGTGCCTTCCCCAACAATCCAGGCACTTGTAATTGTGAATACAGGTTTACGTCGTTTTTCAAGCTTTTCTTCATTTTCTTTTAAAGAAAATCTGACTGCAGTATATGTTTTTCATGAACCATACATGCTGCAATCATTTCATTCAATTTAAGAAATCATTTTATAAAAAGGAAAATGTTTTTAGGTTTAGCTTTGAATTTTCTTAATTGCTTTGTTTCTCTCTCAGTAAAAATGAGCTTTTTAATTCAGTGTTGACCATGCTTTTGAGGAGGTGAGACTGGATCACCTTCTGACATACCTCCAACCTGAACTGATTCTGTGCATCTGATACTAAGAGGATGAGGCACATAATTTTTGTGCCTGTTATAAAAGCTGCTTAAATGGCTAGCAGCATAATCTTACATCATTTTTTTAAAGAGGAAAGGCTTTCCCTCTGCATGCGCTTGAAAAACTTTTAAAGGCATGCTGTTACTGGGGAATTTTTTATTAGGTTGGAGACACACACGTCGCGACAGCAAGAGAGAAGAGTAGGAGAAAGCTACTTTTTTGTAGCGGGTTTATTGGCTGGCATATTTAATTTGTATTTTTTTCTTTCCTCAGTATCATACTTTTGTGTGTATTTCACAGTAAGATTAACTGTCAGGGTTCTCGTGTATAAACAGGAGCAGATGGCTTTTAATGATTTCTTAAATCTAATGCTAAGTAACAATCTAGTACATGTACAGCTTTTTCTGTTTTAAAAAAAAAAAATCTCAGTTCGTTTACTGTTTTTAATACTTTGTCTGAAATGGCCTGGGCCAGTTTTTTTTGAGCACCTGTAACTGTGACTTCTGCTGAACAGCTAGATTTATTGTACCTATTTAGGATTATCCATCTCATTCATTTTCACCTGTGTAACAGTGTGGATGATCTTATAAAATCTTGGTAGTCTACAGTTTGTTGGCTTCCTTAAATAAAACAGGCATCCTCCTGCCCACCTTTCAGCTGGGCAAAGTAGTGTTGTTCAAGTAGCAGTTATTTCATGTAGAAATATTAGTATTACCACTGTAACAAACAAACTTGGGGTTAGCTAGCTCAGTTTTTCATTACTGCAAAGTCTTGATACCAAAAATGCAGCATCATAAAAGTGAAGTCATTAAAATTTAGAAAATCACCTCAAGCTAGTGTGCATCTTTCTTTTTTCCTGTTCCTGAAAGATCTTACCTTAACCTGTAACTTTCATTAACCTCATTGTTTTCAAAGTTGACTTCTGGAGTTTTTAAGGGCTGTGTGCACCAGACTAATACCATTAAGGTGACAGAAGTGTAGCAGTACAGAGAAGACGTTAGAAGTACAGAGCCATTACTCTGGGGAATGAGCACTGAAGCTCATGTTCGGAGACTTCACATATCATAAGCGAACTCCTCCCCTTACCAGTAATTTCTGATTCCATCTTACCACCTTCCTCTCCTGCTGCCAGCGTATATTACCGCTGGGAAATTCGAGGCTCTGAAAACATCGTTTTCCACAGGCGGCTCCAGTGGTAAGAAATGGAAGTGGCTGGGATTATTTTTCTGTCCTTAAATTTAAATAAAACTCTGTGTTATTTAAAGGTTTGGAGTTGTAGGAATAGCAGTTACACTCACACATATCAGCCTGAATAACCTCAACTACACAGTTGCCGCATACATAGCTGCGTTTTCTAATTGTATTGGTTTTAAACAGCCTCTGTACCTTATGTTTGACATCTCCATTTCACTGAGAAGATAAAAAGAAACATGGGTGTCTTTATTTTCCACAACATATTTAATGTGCAACAAAGGGTTCCTGTTCTCTTCATTTCCGTAACTGGTTATTTTTCAGATCATTGCCTTGTTTGCTTTGCTGTTGCTAACCCTTTAGGTACTGTAGTGCCCTGTACTCCTCTACAGCTAATCAATCCTCCAGGATGGCAGAGAGGAACAGTGCAACCCTTATAGTTAAATCACTGAGCATTTTTATGGGCTTGGCAGTAGAGAGGAATCGTTCCAATCCAGAACTGTTTTAATTCAGAAACATTTTCTTTATAGGCTTTTGCAGAGCCTGTTGGGTTTTGTGCTCCCGTGTTTTATGACTTGTTGCCATGATAATTCAGCTCATCTTACAGGTTTCTCTAATTGTGATTGATGTGTAATCATTCATTTTATTGAACCTCATTAAGGTCTGCGAACCTCTGTACCAACTTACAGTAATTAGAGCCCAGATAGCCATTCCATCTGTTCACAAGCACTGTTTAATTAATGAACTTTTAACGTGTTCTTTGCCTTGTAAAAGCCCTTAGTATTCTCAAGTTGTTGAATAGGATTTGCATGCCAGCATTTCCGTTTGTTTTTTTTTTTTTTTTTTTTTTTTNACAGCAACATGCATTTTGGAATCCCAAAAGTCAACACACAAAGTACTGGGATCTCGGAAAGCAAAATGGAGGGATTTTACTTTTAGTTTCAATTTTCATGTCAATTACAATATCTGTAAAACTGGTGTTTACAAATAAAATACTCACATGGACTTCAGTGTTCTTTTTAATGCCCAAACCAACAGTTTTTAATCTTGCCTTTTATCATTGGAGAAGATATACAGAGACTAGTAAATGGAATGTTTCATTTTTTATTTTAGCACTTAGTGAAAGAAGATTAGAAATACAATGCATGCAGACACACATTTTCCTCTCCTTCTGTTTCATTTTTTTGTTACATTTAGAGCATCAGGACTGAGACAGCTTTGCTATTTTTTTCTAGTATTCTGTATAATGAGATTTTAGGATGGAGTGGAATCCACCAGTGCTGCTGGAGTTATCATACAGACTATTGTACTGGTGGTCCAGAACTGCGAGAAAACAGTAGGACAGAAGTTCCTTAATACTTCGAGTGTTTCTGCTGCTTTACCTCCATGTGTTTTGACTGTGCGGTAACATGCTGAGTCAATAATTTATGCTGAATGAATAAACAGCTGCATTTTAAAAAAACGAAAGTAAATTTCTGTTCCCTGATCAGGCAGAAGAGGCAATATTTCAGGAGTGTCAGGATTTTCAAGAAAAATAGTCTTAGAAGACTTCTGTGTGTTAAGAATGTATAGTCAAATAGCTGTGCTGAATGTGAATGTCAAATTACTATCACGACTGACTTCGGAGCTAAAGAGATTAGTAAAGGAGAAAAAGGATACTTTTTCCTAGGGCGTTTTTGCATTCGTGATCTGCTGCCGGGTTTTATATATGGCACGGCACTGTAGTTGTGCTTTACCTAATTTGGTTTGATCTGTGTTTACCTTAAATATTCAGGACAAGAATTAAGTCATACAACTCAACTCCCTCAAAATCCTTTTCAGCATCCAAAGGCAGACCATCTGTCTGGTCCAGTCATTCTTTCCTCCCTCAGTATGCATTTTACCCGGTGCTTTGAGTAAGGCTCGGGTTTGGGGCTGAACCCACTGTGTTTAGAAAAGTGAGCCGTATTGCCTGCCTTCTAAATTTCAGACATTATTTGCAAAATTAGTATAAAGAGACCTGTTTTTTTTGCTGTACTGTCAGTGTGCTGTTCTGTAGCATTGTGGGTGTCTAAGGTAAGGCACAGGCAGACTTTTCTATGTTGTGACAGTTCTTGGCCATGTAATGTTTTATCATGGGTTTTCTTCATGCCACTGTCCTCTTTTGGACCAATTTGAACACGAATGTTGAGTGTTTTCATTGCCCTAAAAGAGAGATTTTTCCAAACCGGTTATTTTCATTTCTTTTTCAGTATTTCCATATGGTAACTCATCCTCTCACCGATGACCCCGCACTTTAAGAGGCCATTTAGGCAAATTTAAACGTGATCCGCTGTTCCTTTTTGTAACCGAAGTAGTTTAACTTTCAAGTCGCTGACATATTTGCAAGAAAAATGTGGTTTTCTGAAGCTTTTTGTTGTTTGGGAATGTACCAGTTTGTGCGAAATCCCAGGTGTGTGAGGCTCAGCTTTGGTGCCTCTGCTTTCTCCATTGGTGACCTTCTGCAAGTCAAAGACTGTGATCTTGTTTAAGATCATCTGAGATGTCATTTCACTGGCTGTGACTGAGCTATAACTAAATGATTTAGGCTTTTTTTTAGGAACAAATTCGTTCAGCATGTGCACTTAATAAGGCTCGTTCGTAAAAATCATGCCATTCTTTTACAAGCTGAGAGTTAGGAGGATGCAGTTCTGTTTACACGAAGAAAACTCTGGGATGTCGTTTCTGTCCAGTCCCTTTCCTGCTCTTTACAAGCATTTGGACTCAACAGTTTAACACGTTGTCAGCGGAAAAAAATGTGCAGACAGTCTTGGTGAAATTATAGCAGCAAACAGAGCATCCTGATGAAGGAATGAGAGGAGAAACATCTTGCCCTTCACTCGTTTTCCCTTTCCCTCTTGTTCCTCTGCAGGCAGGTGCAGGTCCATCTGCATGTGTGGCTGTGAGTAACTATCTTGCAGCAATCCTCCAAAGCTGTTGTACCATCTTGTAGGTGTGTATCTGCTGAAGAAACACATTTAAAGGGTTCTGATTACCTGTACTGTCCTTTTAGCTGGTTCTTTAAAGGAACAGAATCAAAGTAAGTTTTGCCTAAGTGGAAAAGGGGTAATCAAAGTCACCACTCTGCTGTGTTACGCTGCAAGAAGTAACGATTTGATGGAGATGGTATAGAGAGCTGCATCGCTGAGGCATTCTTGCAGTGTTTGGTAGTATCATGCTGTTGGTGTGTGCTCTTGTTTTCTGGAAATGCTTCTCTACATGCTTTGCTGAGCAGAGAGCTATCTACATCAAACAGAGTAGCTCCTGAGTGTTTGCTTATCTGGGCTGATCGACGCAAGTCTTCTGCAACATCAGAAGATCTACATGCAGAAATCTCTGTGCTTATTACAGCAGAATGAGCATCATTAGTGTCATATGTCGTATACATATTTTAGCAATATTTTCTTTTAAACCTATGAGCATAGATCCCGTTCCACCCTTAGTTAGCTAAAGAGAAGTGCTAATTAAGTGAATTACACTTAAGGCTTTTTTCTATGATGGGTAACTGATTTTAAATAACAGACATTTACATGAAGATTTTATTATTGCCTGTGTTTTGTTTATTACTAATTCCTTAAATTGTTTTTTTATTTATTTTAAGGTTAAAATATTTATAACAGTTTTTCTGAATGTTGCTTGTAAGATGTGTTTTACATTATTTGGGTTTATTAAGAGAGATAAGAAGAATGTCGTTCTGTCAGTGGTTAAATATTATTGCATGTTAATCCATATTTTAAAAGTTCAAAGACTGTGCGAGCACGTCTTTCTCTGTTCTTTTTGCTGTTGGTAAAGATGTCCTTGTATCAAGCATTCAGATTTGTGTGAAAAATAGAATTCAGTTCAATCCATGCATAGATTGTCAGAAAGATTAAAGTGTGCATCATGCAATTTTTCTTCTTTCAGAAAGGGGCCTTTGATGTGCTAATGTTCACTTTCTCTCTTTTCATTCAGAAGTGCTGGTCATTGTTTTGAGCTGCAGAACAGTATCTGCTTCGTATAGGCAGATTCTAATACCCTGGTAGCCGAACCTTGCTCAAGGTAGCATAATATAAATATGCAATAATATTAATGGCATTATACACTGGGATCAGATAACAGTGTGCCTGCACAGATAAATACCACGGCAAGGCCAAGGCATTTATTGAAAATAGATGTTGCAAAAAAGCCAAGTATTTAATTTCAAAGAATCCACTTACGTGTGTCAGTGTTACTGCTGTTACATGAAGTCATATAATTCGGTTTTAAAATAGAAGGGAAGCTTGGTGGTGCAATAAGCACTCTAGTCTGTTAAAATAACTCTTGAAGACAAAGCTGTAATGTATTTCCAAAGTTAATTAGCAAGTGAAATTATTTGGATGGCCTCATCTTGTGTTGCAGTGGATATTTTCCAGCAAATGGATGAAATTTTGCAGGCTGCTCACAGGACCAACTCGCAGCTCACGTAGCAGGGGATTGATGTAGGTCATGACACAGTCGTAGTAACAAATTTGCATGGAGAAGGGCTGTTTATAGCTACTCTTACTTTTGCCAGAGACACTGATTCTCCTTTTGTTATTGACTGCGAAGAAATAGCTCAGTGAATCCCTCATGAAGATGAATATGGAAGGTGTCAGTGTGTAACTGTGCAGGCGTTATTTTAGTGTTGATTGTGTTTTGTAGAAGACAGAATAGTTGACAATTGAGGGATAAAATCCATCCTTTCTAAAACTGGGTGAAATTTGGTGGTTGAGTTTTGACAGAGTAAGTTAAATAACCGTAAACTAGCCTCTGGTGATGGATATTGTAGGAAACTGTCATCTAATATGCTGAACAGCTTTCTCTTCAGAATTCAGAAAATTTGCCTATTGTGTTTCTCAAGCAGTAGAAAACCATAGCTTTCAAAAAGCTGTAATTAAAAAAATAGTAAGTTACAAATTAAACAGTAAAGTAGGACATGTTCAAAACTGTTTTTCTTGTCATTTCTTATTTTAATTAAAAGATGGTAGTTCAGAAAGCTCATAGCTGGACAGGTATTTCATTGATCAACTTAAGACTTATTCAATTTTTTTCCAATTTTTGTTAAAAATCTTACATAAGCCTGCATTTGACACACTTTCTAGTGAGGTACGATGGCAGCAGGGTGCAGCGTTACTGCTCTTTAGCTTCTTCCCTAGGTCACTGTCCCTGTACATTCTCCTTCTCTCTTTACTTCTACCAACTTTGATGCTTCATTAAAAATTCATCTTCCGCTCTCCCCCTTTCTCTTTGGGATCCCTGTTATCTCCTTTTATATCTGAAATGACTTGGCAGTTAAGGACTTCAGAGAACTTCAGAAATTCAACTGTCTTCAAGAAATAGTGTTAACACTAAGAAAATGATGCATTTCAGTGGCAGCCAAGAACGTGAAAAAAACTTCCCGCGTTTTTGCTCAGTTTGTTTCTGTGAAGAGGGCTGTGCAACCTGGACAGCTTTCATGTCCTGAAACCGGTTGAACAGTCTGACTCCCAGGCATCCCGCCGAGGCTTGTGCACCAGGTATTTAGCTCCTCGGCACACGTTTTTCTAGAAGCCTTCTTCTATAAAGCTGGAGATGGTGCTTCAAGGCACGTGCCGGGGAAGGGCCAGCCCATGAAGTGATTTGTGGTCATCTTCAACACAGTACACAAAGGAGCGTTTCTGTGCTGTCTAGAGAATGAGATGTGTCAAAAAGATCTGGCAGGAAGCAGATGGAAAGGGCTGCACAGAGCAGAACAGCTCCGCTCTTTCACTGGGAGCTCTTAAGTGCTTTTTTTTTTTTTTTTTTTTTTTTTAAATAGCCTTGGAGAAAGGGACCAGAGCTGCACAGTTGTCACCAGTTGTCATCCACCTCTCCTGCCTGGTGTTGGCTCACAGGGAGCTTGAGCAGAAGTTACTTCTGACTCTGGTGTAGGATTTGCACTCCACATCATAGCTTTCTCTACAGCAGCACTAAGCTCACTCGTTTGTCTTCTCAAATCAGATTAATTTTCTGTTTTAACGAAGTGCTTCCATTCTGTGAATCGGCCATAATCTTATCGCGGTGGAATTGTGTACTCCATAACCCAGACACCTTGGTGATGGGCAGGAGTGTAAAGCCTTTGCCAGTGTCCCGTTGCTTGTGCAGCAGAACTGCTCGCTGAGGCCTCCCCAGGTGTATTTGTGTGACCCCAATCTTCTGAGCACGTGGGAGGTCTTCACCACAGGGATGGGTCATTCCACCTCTTTCCCCTGTGACGTGCAGCTTCCACGGCCCAACTCCAGCCTGTCTCTTGTGCTGCAGTGTGCTTTAATAACTTTTAATTTGAAAGCATAGACTAAATGCCCTGATCTGGAAAGGACTCCAGTGGCAGTTCATCTGTTCTTTCTGACCACCTTGCTAGTTTTTCAACAGCTGCTTTTTCTCATTTTCTATAGTCTTAATTTCTTCCTATACACAGAAGTAGTTTTTCTTTTGTACTGTCTTGGGGCTGTTTTCAGTACTTCTGTTCTTGTTGCTCTGTGCATTGTATTACCTCTATACGAGTCTGTTTTCTGATTGTGTCTTATTCTCACATTTTTTTAAAGTTAGTTTAAAACTGACTAGTTCTCTGAGGCATTGACAGAGGCGGTGACTGTCAACTAGGGCTGCGTATCCAGCCAAACAGCACTTTGGCATCCTCCCTAGTACTCTCTCTCCATTTTCACCATCATTTTTCTTGTGCTTGAATTTAGAACTTGGTTGTTTAAATAATATATCATACTGCCCAGTCATTAACTCACCTCTTACCCCATAATTAAATGTGATGATAAGACTCTATGGCCAACGTGAGTTACTTAAAACCTATGGGGAAATTTTTTAGCAACACTAGAACATTTTGAAGAAATTAGCAGCAGTGAAAATGTTGCCTTAACTTGCCTTTTTGTGGAGTAGTCACTTACATTTTCAGTTTTCCTTCCTCCCTTGCCCACTCATCCTCCGCCCCCACTTTTAAAGTAAAAAAAAAAAAAGGCAGATTTCATAAACATGCACCAGAATTTTAATTTACTCCTTTGGGGAAATGGAGAGACATCACAGCATGCACACTGGCTGAGCTATGCAATGAAAGGGGAATCCGTTCCCCCTACTGAGAGGTCACTTCCAGGGAAAAAAATGTTATTATAAATGCTGACTTAATCATCTGCTTTTGGGGATCAAATTTTCGTGAAACGTTTTTGTGCCCACGACAATGCTGCGTGAGCAGACAGTGGTGGGTACGTACTGCTATACCTGTTGCAGGCTGTGTGCTTGAAAGAGTATTTTAATTTAATGGATTTTAAGCAACATTATTCAAAGATCCACAAAAGGCATACTGTGTTATATGAATAAAAGATTTCCTCTGGATACTTGTTAACCCTACAATGCCTAGCTAATGTAATTGAAGTGCAACCACCTGGCAGGGAGATTTCACAGTCAGCTGCCAAGGAGGGCCCCGGACCGGAGTACCAGGTGTTGTGCTGTGCCTGCTTGATTGTCGCAGAGGAACAAACAGCATGATTGCGCTGGGCGGCTGGGGCGAGGAGCGGGGACGGCTGCCAGCCAGGGACCCCGCTCCTGGGGCTCCCGGAGGGCTCAGGTAGAGCGGGAGTTACGGGGTTCGTACAGAACAAAAAGGGGGCAGCGTGAAAGTATTGGCTTGAAATTAAGCCCCCACAAAGCTCTCGTGGCCTCACAGTTCACAAAATCAGACCTGAGAAGAGATGTTTTTTGATGTGTTGTGTTTATTACTCAGAACCCCGTGCCCAGGAGATCCCTTGCTCAGTCCCTAGGTCTGCTCTGCTTTGGAGTATCTACAACAGTTATGAATATGCCAGATTATAATTTTAAACCTCCCCCTCTCTCCTTTCTATTTTTTATTTTTTTTAATCGAAAGCTGGGACATTCCCACTGATTTCTTGGTTGTCTTTTTCTAATTTGTTCTTCCTTCCTATCCTCTAATGTAGAGCAATTTCCCAGCCTGTATTACTGCAGCAACAAGTACATTTAGTGTTGAGCGTCTTGCAAATGGTGTCACTCATAATGGATGTGATAATAAGCCCCACGGTTACCTGTCCCTGATTGTAATGAATGTAAATTATCAAGTATAATAGACCTGAAACTGAGCCATTTAGTGTTAGTCACAGAAATAATGAAAAGATCCGTAATAAGCTAGAAGGGGCAAAATTATTTTGTGTAATTATATTTTGTCCTGGTTGTAGCTGCCTGATCCTTATACTCTTATCAAATTGACAGTGATGGTTTATTAACCTTTAGTAGGTGAAAACTATGATTATAAATTCATCTGAAAAGATTTCACCTTAACCAAAGAGTGAGAATTTGAAGGAGAGATTGCTAGTCCATTGGCTATATCCAAGGCACAAAGGTGACCTTTGTACATGTGCGATGGGAGGCGAAATCCCATACCGGTAAATTCCAGGAATCCCGTATGTCCATGTGTTGCTCATCAGCAACTCAGTGAGGCTGGTCTCGCATGCACACAAGGCCCTTTGGCCACGGGACACTATGAGCTTTTAGAAATCAGTGTTGATGCCCTCGTTCCCAGGGAGGTGGGTGTCATACATGATTAAAGGTATTTCAATTTTGTTTTTCTAGACTCTGTGTTAAGATCCTTTATGTTATATCCACTTTCAAAAATAAATAATAAATATTTGTAAACATTTATAACTGCTTTACAGTTTATAAAATCTTGTATTTGCATAGAAATTAAGCTTTCCAAGGATTTACATTTGGAAAACATTTAATTTTGAAGAGCTGCACACATCACTATTAAATATCAAGAAATCAAATATATTTGTGCGAGTGATACACTAAGTATTATATTCTTATAAGCAATGGAGTAGTTCATTCGTTACCTCTCATCAGGCTTACAGTACTTTTTACTCCTTCATTTAAGACAGATTCTCCCATCACCAAGATGCATGTGTGATACAGGTCGGTTTAGCAGACGGCTTGCTACTCTCATTGTGGGCAAAAAGATTGACTCAAAACTAACTGAATTAAAATTTTTGTTTCAGTTTATTTCAAATCAAGAAAGGCATTTCTTCTGTTCATGTCCATGTAACAGTCTCCTGAGTTGTCCTTGGTGTATATGCACCATTTAAATAACACTTGTAGTATCTTGCTCAGAAACTTGAAACACAGGCTTTTACCAGCAAATTTGTAGATTAATATAATCTCAGCTGATTTACGAGTCTGCAACTGCCAGCCCATCCTGTCCCCCCGCAAGTTATATATGCAAATGCACAATTAAGTGTGGACTCTTCCCTGTTTAACACAGATTTTCTAGGTAATTTTATCATCATCTCATCTCGCCGTTCTGCAGGGCTGTATGTTTACCTATCCAGTGAATTCATAAGCAACTTAGAGCGTTGTGGCAAGAGTGTGTTATACATTAATCACGCCCAGGCGTGCATTGGTTTTGCTGCAAGGAGCGTTGCGGTTTCACAAAACCAGTCAGTAGCGCAGGCGTTTCCCAGGTAAGGCAATTTTGATGCTTCTTTAGAGAAAGGGCCAGCCAGTTTATGGAGAAGGGTTCTGTGGTCTGGCGGGGCCTGTGGGGAGCGGTTTGGGTGGGGTGGTGCAGGAGCCATCCTCAGCACCCCCCACCTGTGGGGACCCCCTCTGCCGCCCGGCTGCCCGCAAGGGTTGGTGTGCGCTACCTCAAGTGATGCGTTGGTGCATAGCTAGGTGAACCAGATTCCTCTCTTCAGTTATGTCAACTATTTTGCAAGTGTTTTCCTGCCTCTGCTCTGCTCGTCGTCTTTAAGCTGTCAGTAATTATCCCTTTTTCAACTTCCAAAGCATCCAGATTTCTGAAGTGAATGTGCAGGGAAGTATTTTTATAATTTCTGCTTGCTTTCCCTTATCATTTAAATGTAATGTTGAGACAAACGTTGACTTCTGATTTACTGTAGAAAAATTATCTTGCAAGTTACTTAATTGTCTTGTAAGTCTGAGGAACAGTGCTCAAGAATTTTGAATTATGAATCTGTCACTATCTCTCTCTTCCCTTGTCTCTGGTTGTTTAATTTTCAAAGCAGAGAATCACTTAGGCTATTGCCGGTACATTCAGTTTTTGAATGGTTTTGATTATGCCATCCTGGGAGATTCTTAACTGTACATTCACTTTGATACTGCTGTGATGGACCTTGGAAATACGGACTCTGAAGAGATGCAGTGACCTGGACCCTTTCTCAAGGTGCACTATATAACAGAGTGGGCTGAGGAGCAAAACTGATGTGGCATTTGAATTTTTTAAGAGGCAGGGTACCAGTTTGGTGACATTTCTGACTTTAGGTAAATATGTTTGCGTTTGGAGAATGTGATGGCAATCCGTGTGGTAATGTTAAACTAGACTGAGAAGGGTATACACACACATGTGTTTAGAGACACATGTGCCCATAAGTCTTTGTGTATGTTTGTGTATTTTTGTATGTGCCATGACCAAAGTATAACAACACATTTTCAAAAATTTATAAGCCTTTCTTATGCTCTTATGGGCTATGATTTTTTTTCATGATAAAATTTTAGGATATAAGTGACTACCAACAGCATTTGTCATCAGTTGATATCGTTAACAAAATGAACTCACAAAACTTACAGGCAAGGCTGTGCCTTTCCTACAAGTCTGAGTAGAAGGTAGGAAGATCTTGTCTATCTAGCTGAGTATCCCCCTGCTAACAGCTCTTTTGCATTTATGGTGAGAGAATTGCAGCCTGGACTGTGCTCCGCACAGGCTGTGCTCATCACTGCAGAGCATCCCTGCAAGGAGGTCCCCTGGCTGCCGAGGCTCCACCACCTCGGGATTTTGAGGTTCGCAGGATCCCGCTGAGCTCCACCTGGAATTTCATCACGGAGAGGCAGTGTGGATCCTGGCCGAGTGGCTAGCTGTGCTCCCAACATGGGTTCTTGCTTAATAAGCAAGCAGCTGCATTCTGTCTCAGCTTTATTTTTGAGTGCCCTGAGGGTAAGTGTACACATATAGGACATTAGAGCAATCTAATCATGAGGTATCGAGGCATAACTCACTGAAACAAGGTCCATAGGAAAGAGAAAAGATTTTCTCCTTCCCTCCTGCGTAGACTCGAAACATAATTGCTGTGGCTGCATAAACCTCCAGGAACAGCCCGGCATTTAATGAGAAGGCACAAGGCTTTCACTTAGTTAGCCGTGCTGCTGCCTTTATTTTCTGGTTACGGCTCCAAGTAAACATTCCACTATCTGCTGCATGTGTTTTAGGACCAAATCGTATTATCTGACTTGTCGAGAGGAAGTTGTAGCCATATAGGAGAGCCATGTGATAAACAGCTCTTCTGATTCCTGCCTGCCTCACTTATCTCCATCAAGACTATTAATATTTCCAGCATGTAAGCAGTTTCCAACAGCTGTCAAATGCAAACAATAAGCTACCAGAAAACTGTTTCTGCTTCTCCCCCAAACTTGATTCCCCATTTAATACATGTATATGGTCCAAAGCTAAAGATGCTGAAGTTCAGGATGAACCAGAGGTTTGGATATTTTGCAGTCTGCTACTGCTACCAAAAATGGATGCTTTATCTTATGAGAGAGCAAATTTCTAGCTTTTCAAAAATGAAACGAGTTCTACTTAAGATTTTAAAACTACAGAATTTCTAGTCATAAAAAAAATCCTAATTAAAAGTCACATTTATGTTTCTAAAACATATTAGTCAATGGAATTGTTTTTAAAATAGATCAGTTACATTTTTTTAAAATTATTAAAACAGGAGAGACAGGAAATCTGTTAAGGAGAAAAAAAAAAAGAGACCCAAGTTATTCTCTAGCTCCTTAACCACAAAATTATCCTGTGTAACTTATAAATACATTTTTCAGTCTCTCTGTAGTGAAGTCCTCTGTAAAATGCAGGTAATAATATTCCCCATATGTATGGTTTTCTCTCTTCTTAAATGTAAAATGTTTGGACTTAGCTATCCTGCTTTGGAAACTAAAAAAAAAAAAATCAATAGCATGGATGCAAGGTGCTCTGTACAAAATGGGTGAAGTGCCAGAGCATTCCTCAGCATATTTAATTTATTTGTGTGGCTGTAGCATATTTGTTTCTCACTTAGCATGTTCTGGTCTTTTAGTTTCCGTTAGGTCATCCAACCTACTAGGGAGGGTCTCGCACTTGGAATACGCTGCATAATACCCACGTGGCTTGGCCATCTGTAAGTGGTGAATTAATCACAAACACTGGTGGACAATGTCTTTATGTTACACATTCAGATAAGCTATAGTGTGTGATAGCACACACCAGGTCTGACTTTAATTAAATTTTTGTTCCACACGTGCTGCAAAAATTAGTGAGTCAACCATTTTCTCCTTAACTTGCCGCGCACAGTGCAATCTGCAGGCTCCGAGAGAGCACCCATGGTAAGCAGAAAGCAGATGCACAATACGTATAAGCCCCGCCAGTAATGGTTTGTGGCTTTGGGGTTTGTAGCTCCAAAACAGCACTGCCGTCTCCTAAACAGTATCTTCTCCAAAGGGTTCAGTCACTCGGTCGCTTTTTTCCCAGAAGAATGAGAATTACAAATGCCGACCACCCAATGCAAACAGGCCTGGGTTTTTTTTTCTCCACAGAGTTTTGGGGAGGCTTTCAATGCAGTACAGCATCTGTCTTCGTAAGCTGTTGTTTCTGCAACCACTTGAATGGTATCTCTGAAGTGATTGCATGTTGGGGAAGGACAGCGATTCACAGTCTTGCATCTGGCTTTGTATTAGTTGGTCTTTATTGCTGTTACTACGGAGTTGCGGTTCTCAAGATTTGCCTGATAAAAGCTGTCAGGAGTTTTACTGTCCCTCCCAAAGGGTGCTGTGGGCAACATTTAACGGTCCTGAAAATCCTACTGCTGCTGTTCACAAACAAAAAATTATTAGAATACTGGTTTAGTGGAAAAATACTCAAGCTTTCAAGAGAAGCCTCCCCTTCCCTGTAACACACACATGCTGTAACAAAGAGGATAATAAAAGTAAAAGGAAATAGTATTGCTGGTATGTGGCTAACAATAGTAGACCAAGGATAGTATATTATCCCTGTGTGTTCAAGCAGCCAATTTGAAGGAACTGGAAGGCATAAGTAAATGGCAAATAATTGAACCTTTGTACCTTTGCCCTTTTTCTAAGATGTCCAAAAGTAACAGCTCATTAGTGGAATTACTGAAATAGGTGCATTTTGTTAGTGTTTGAATAAAATTAAGACCGCAACAAAGCACGGGGGAAGCATTGCTCGGTAACATGTGACCTTTCCTCCAGTTATTTATCCCTTGATGATCACCCTGTTTGTGGAACAAGCCAGATAATTGCAGAACATGAGCATCGGCAGCTGTACATACACTGATAAAATGGGACAGCTACGGTGTTATAATGATCTCTCTGAAAATATGACCTAGGGATTTGTCTTCTGCAGTCATCGGGCAGCTTTCCTTCTAGACCTGTATGGTGAAGGCTCTGCACGATGGCAGCTCCCTTTCATAAGCTCCTGCTCAGTGCATAGGCAAAGGTGAGACGTGGCCAGGCTCTGCTCTTAATGAGGTTCTTCTGAAGGTCCATCTCTTCCTGCAGCCTGTGTTGCCTTGGGGAGACCAGCAGATCTTCTCAACCCTCCGCTTTCTGAGCCTCTCCCACCCATCTTTACTTTTGTAGTCTCCAGGTTACTTCCCTGGGTGAATAAGTACTTTGCTGGAGGAGATGGCCAGGAGATAACACACCCCACCGCCCTCAGGAGAGAGGACCTCTACATCTCTCTGCTCTGGGGCACTGGGAAGGTGACTTTAATTAGGCCTGAACAGCTTCTGTTCCGTTAGGGTATATCTCAAGATTGGATAGGGAACTATATGGATAATTCTAAAGAAAAATATGTATTGGGGCAATTGTGCCCCACTAATTTGCTCTCCAAAAATTTCTATAACTGAAGTCGTGATAGTTCTTGCAATACAGAAATCTTTCAGAAATAGCTTCATGGTTAAATCTTTGCGTGCCCTGCAGAATGATTTACCAGTTAGGGCTTCCGCTGCACTAACTGATAATAGGCAATTATGTCATCATTTTAATCAATTGAAATATTTTAATCAAAGCCTTATCGGTATGGTGAAGCGTGGAGCACAGCTGCTAAATGGACCTTGGATATGCAGAGGGCTGCCTGTACAATGCAAAATGTACAACACCATTTTCCTAGGCACATGTGTGCTTGGTAGTTTTGTCACCGGTTTGTGCACCGCTGTAGTGTTTCATTTCTGAGGAATCATCTCAATGAGAACAAAGCTAATAGAGGATATGAGGTGCATTTCTAACTTTTTTTTAACAGAGGACGTATCTGTACAAACAGGAATACCTGATAGGAGATCATCATAAGTACTCTGTGTTAGAATTAAAAAAAAAAAAAGCTTTAGATAGGGATAAAGATGAGTGCCATTAAAGTACAGAATTGTAGTCTTATCAGGAAAGTAACCCATTGTTCCTTCACACTCTTACTACAAAATGATCCGTCTGTAATGGTACGATGTATCTGCTCCCAGGGGCTTCCCGCAAGGAGGAGTAGTAGTAAATTAAGATGAAAGCTTGTTTTCTGCCTTATTCATAATAAATGCAAAATTCTTCCCTGAAGCACTTGGCATGACTAATGTGCCACATATTCTTGATATCCCAGAGTGGCAGGCGAGTGCTTCTGCCAAACTGGTGGTTCGCAGCACACCTTGGGCAACGTGCTACCTAACAAGCAACGGGAGCCAAGAGCAAGCGCCAGAGTGGGGCTCCACACACAAGAGCACGAGCCGGAGCTTTTTGCCTCGGGGCACCTTCAGTATGATTTTGCTGTTATGTTACTTGATTTCCATGGAGATGGTTTGAAACCATGTGAAATGTGTTTTTGTTGTTGTTTTGTTTCACTTTCCTCTTTAAAGCAATTAATGGCGACCGTCTGTGAGGAAACAAATGTATTGCACGGTGCACGTTGGAAAATGCTGTAGCAGTCTGCCACGCTACTTGAAGCAGTTACAGGTTATTTTTTTGTCCTGTGTTATGACGGTATCTGAAGCCCCATCTTCATCAGTCAGGACTGAGATTCTTTTGTAATCCTATGCAAAGACCCAGGCCCTGCTCGGCGGGGAGGGAGGTGGCAGAGCTCCAGACACGATGCCGAGGCACTGGGCAAACGCTCCACAAACAAAAAATCCATTTGAAAACCTCTCTGTACCTGTCGCTTTTAGTGAGAGTCGTGTCTCTTGTGCACCATGTTGTTCTGGGCTCCAGCCATCCCCTGTGACTGGAAATCCTCCCTGAGTCCCTCTAGTGCAGAAGTAAAAGAGGGCTGGCTGGCTGTGCAATTCTGCACTGAGGGGTGGCAGAGCAGACGAAAATTATGCGGTGGAGAGGATGAGCTCTTGGTTTTGGCAGCAGAGAATCATCTGCCTGTTCTGGATAAGGAGGAGGAACAGCAGCCCTGGCACTAGCTGGCCCCGTTCCGCTGAGGGAGAGCATCGAGCCCTGCCTCCTCCGGCTGTACTGCAGACAGATGGCCTTCTTGGGGGCTGACCGTGGGGCGAGGGAGCCGATCTCACTCCCCTCTCGCAAAAAAACGTTGGTTTGCGTTTGACAGTTATAGTCAGCCTCGTCTAATACGTGTCTTACGTGTTTAAGACATACATCACACTGAAAAGTTTTAATCTCAGATGATTTGATTTTTATAAAGCACATTAATCTGCAGTTGTTGACAGGTATAGTTTAATTGCATCTGTTCAATGAAAGATATATGTTACTAAAATTCCCCCAAAAGTTTTCAGTTAAATTTATGCAGTAGCAACAGTCAGTAGACCATAAATGATGGCCAAGCGCAATCAAGCATATTGAGTTTCACAACTGGAATTGCCTATCACAACATTTTAAAAGCATAGTGACTCTGTCCTGTTCAGTGCTTAATGAGGACAATTAGGTGCGTAAAGGTCATCTACCAATACATTGATGTTAACCTCAGTTTTATGGTCCCTTCTTTATTCTACTTTGGTAAGTCCCAAACATTTATGTTCTTGTTTGTTTTCAAAACTGCTATCATGGTGTCAGGAGCAAACCCTTTTTGTGGAACCATCTTTGGTTATGATACGAATTAGGAGGATACTGAAATATGTGCAGTAGTCAGAAATGTCTTATTTCAGTACCAAAGAACTACTTTTCTTGGAAGGGCAATCACTAAACCAAAAGTGCACTACAGCCCTGTATTTCCTCTGCCTTAGAGTCTGTCAAGCCTGCCCAAGGAATAGGCTATTAGCAAAACAGGTTTTCCTTCTCTTGTCCACACGCTTACCTGTGTGATGAGCTGTAGAAGCACCGGTGAGGCTGGAAAGCTCTAACGTAGATTTGGGAAACATGCTTTCTTGCATTGAACAGTAAGTTCAAAGATTTTCTCTGCCTTCAAGTCTCCCTAGTTGGGTGGAAGAAGGAATTGGCATGTGGACATGGAGACAGCCTTGATGTCTGATGGGCTGGAAAGAGCTGTCTACCTCTATACTTCCAGCTTCTCCACTGGCCAGATGCCCCGAAAGCCCTTCTCAGGGTGGGATTCACATCACAGATGGGAATTGCAATAGGTTCATGCCAATAGTCCGCATTAACTTCCTTGGCAGTCCCTCTGGAGCCAGAGGAACAGTCATTTCGGTGTGTGTTCTCCATGGATCCGAGCAGTTGGGTTCCAGTCCTGGGACTGCAGCCCCTTGGTGTTGGCAGGCTACAAACAATGAGCCGTGGAGGGTAGCCAGTCAATTCTCTCTTTGCCTGTTCACAAACCCACAAATAATTTTGACTTATTTGCATGAAGAGAGTGTTGTGTCAACAAAATGCACAGTTGTTTCCATACATTGGTGAGAGCGTATATATGTTGCCAAAATGTTTTTATTTTCTAAAAATAGTGTGGGGAAATTGCTGGCCGTTGCCATCAGCAGCGATGGGTAGCTGATATTTTTGCTTGAGGTCAGCACAGAGTTAAGATTAATAAGCAAAAGTTCTAAATTTTCAGGATCTGTTTGACTAATCATCTTCTAAATTCCCCGTTTCTAAATACGTAGTTATTTGTGGTTTAACATTGTGTATATGTGCAGAGAGGGAAACGGTGGACAGATCTTGACCCCAGGATGGCTCAGTTCACCTGCAGAACCGAATGACGAGGACTTTGAAGGCTCTTCAAAGTCTTTACGTTTTAAACTGTGTGTCTGAAACCGGCTCTACATTGTAGAGGTTAGATGTGGAAGTGATGCTTGTAGGTCTGTCATGCACTGGCTGGTACCTGCACCTCTGGTGAATTTTCAAAAAATTCTACCTTTTGTCTTCTTTCGGATTCTCCATCTGGAAGGAGGTACGGCATGTGTTTCACCACAGCACTTCACAGATCATTCTACTGCTTGCAATAAGATGACATGGTTTATTGCAAATAATTAATCTTAGCATTTAAATGTTTTTTGTTTTTTTTTTCAAACAGCTTACATTGTATGGTTGGACTATTAAAATAATTGATAACAGTTATAGAAGTTCATAATATTCAAATACTGAGATTTGATTACTGTATTCAAATTGGAGCTAAATTCCTGTTCTCCCACGGTTATATACATTCACAGTCAGTATCTCACACCTTGCCATGGCTCTCTGCATCATTTAATTTATGAAAGAAATAAAAATGTTTGTGCCCATTGAAAACACTTTGCTCTGGAGTTTTGCCTTGGGAGAAGTGAAAAGTAAAATAATGCAGTTGTTGAAGGGATGGGTCAAATTGCCATACATATTAAAAGAGGCTGCTTTTGATCAGTTCTTTTGAATGTCTAGTATAACTCCATTTATCTGAAGATCTCAGGGGACGTCCAAAACCTTCAGATAAATGGGGGCTTAGTTAATCAGGGAAGCCAGCTGTCCAGCTTCTTCACCGGGGTAGGGTTCAAGATCGTAACCCATCCTCTCCGCAGCCAGGCCGTCTTCAGAAAATGATTTGCATGCTTCACTTCAGCAATCTAGCCTTGAGGCTTCTGTAGAAAAGCCAGCCAGGCACCTCAAGCTTTCTCCTGGCCCTGCTCAACCCAGAGCATAGCAATGAGCTCGGAATGGGAGGTTGCGATATATGTGTTGCATTTTTTTAAAAAGTAGTAGTTTATATGGTAGTCTGCGCATAGTGGCTTGATCTAAATAATGCAACGAGGCTTAGCATTCGTGAGCATCTTTGTGTCAGCTACGCTATGCTGAAAGCTCACAGGAGAGGGGTGACACAAATTTCATATTCAAAAGATTCAGCTTAACATTCTAACGTGTAAGTAAGTAAAATCGCATCACTGGTTCTTAAGGATGAAGGCACAGCACACTTACAAGAGCTGCAGTTTTGACAGATCAAGTATTGCGCTAGTGATTATCTGGATGAAAGCGTTCTTACATGGTGATAAATGTGAAGCTTCTTGAGGCTGCAATTGAAAATTACTGTTTCAGACTGCTTCTGTACAAACGGTCTCGAAATGCTGAGTCTTCTCCTCCACCCCCCCATCTATGTCATATTACTATTCTTTGGGTATGTTATGTTCTCTCGGATCTTCAAAATACATTACTTGGGACTCCAGGTTATCTGACAGATGACTAACGTGGTGATGCCTACAGAAGATTCTGACATAAACGCAATTAAGTAGCAAAACGGTGTTTTTGTTTGCGTACAGGAAACACAACTTGAATAAGGTACAGAACAAAGATTTTGTGTGAGAGATCAGATGATATTCGTGATGTCATGCTGCTTTCTTGACTTACATTTATAAGCTGGAGGTGTTTTTTAGAGGGTTCTTTACAGCTTGTTTCTTATGTTGCTAATGCCTCTGTGAAAATTCCTAAACTTTGGTAAAACTTCAGTTGACTTTTTTTTTTTTAATGAATCCAAACCGTTTTCCCTAATATGTGTATGAATTAAAATAGGGATAGCAGGGAGTTTACTTTAATTTTCCTGCAGTGACTTAATGCTTTTTAGATGAGGCTGTAAGTGAAAATTAGTACGAGCATCTCGCTCGCTGCCCGTATGGCAGGAGCCACTGTGGTGTCTGGTGCTCCTGGTAGTTGTGCTTAGGGGAGCCCGGGAGAGACATAAGGAGTGCGCTGAGCTGAGAAGGGTGGTGGTGAAGCGGAGCTGGTTTATGCACTGGTCTTCCTCGCTGAGTCTGTGGTATCTGCACCTACTGCTTTCAGCTTTTTAATCTGCAGGAGCGGCACTGTATTGAGATCTTCCTCGTACACCTCTAAAGCTGCTGATCAATCTGCACAGCTCTCTGGACCTTGGCTTAAACTCAGCGCAGTATGTTATTTTTCAGATGCCTCTCCTGTAGCTGCCCAGCTGTTTGGCTGAGTGGGTTTTTTTCCCCGTCTTTTGTGTGGTTTAGGGGCATCGTCCACCTCATAAATAAGGATTTTACGAGATGTGAAACTAACCTAGTCAAAATCGCCACACTCTCTTTTTCCGTGCAATATTTGGCAAAATCGGTACAAACTTCTGGTGTGTTAGCAGTTGTTCTGCGCATTGTATGCTTATGTGTTAGATGTGCAAGGTCTTTCATTAAACAGCAGGATATTATTAGGCATAGCATGAAAAGCCTTTATAGTCTCCCTGCCTTGTTTAAAGCGGACCCACAAGCAGCCCGCAGCCTAAAAGGCTGCGCAATGAATCGAGCGCTGATGGCCGGTCCGCAGGCTCAGGTGGTCGTCAGCCGCAAGTTTAGCCGAGCCCTTTCAGTAATTTGTCACGCCTGGGTCTGTTCCCGCTGTGCCAGCACGTGCCAGCTCCATGTCGGAGGGGCTGTTGGCCAGACGGCCGCGCAGCCCCTGCGTCCCGCTGTTCGCGGGGCCGGCGCTCGCCCGGCCGTGCGTCCGCACAGCCCTGGCAACAGCCGAGCGCGCCGCAGAATAAGCATCTTCATAATGAGAAGTGAATGGCATCCGTCAGTCCCTTTAGAATAGGGCCCAGGCGTGTGCCTCCTCTCCTAGGAAGTTTGGCAGCCTATTCATTAACAAGAGTCATCAGGAGTTCAGCCCATAATAGGGAGGCAGCCCCAAACGCAGGCGGGCTAATGCTTGCGCTATCAGGAATGCGTTCTCCTGGGCTTAGGGAAAAGAGAGAGAAAAACTAAGCAAATAACGCTGTCAGCAGGTGCAAACTCTGAAATGCTATGTATTGATTTTCTTTCTTCAGGCTTCCACGGGAAGTTTATAAGAAGATTTATCACGTATCACTCGCCCTCTGCTAGCATTAAAAGCAAAATTCTTTTTTTTTTCTTTTTTCTTTTTTTACCACCATGCCTATAGGAACTTGCATACAATTAAGACACGCTTTGCTTATTCCCCTTGAGGTAGAACAGTAGACACTCATGTCCTATTTTTAAGTACCGCTTTACTATGATTTTTTTTTTTTAAATACTGTTTCAGAGTGTTTTTGTTATTGTAATGAAAGTCACAAATGGCACTTCAATATTAATTAGTAATGCTTTTCAATTTTAAATAATCTCACCTGCATTATGTTGTCACTGGTGTTATTCTTGCTGCTCCTGATTTCTAAATTTAAATTGGCCTTTGCTCCCACATAACAGCCTTGCAGAGCTCGAATGCATTTCCCTGTAACAGAAACACAAAGAGGATCTGTAAACTTTTGTTTTAAATGAGGAAGCAGAGAATGAGATGTCATACTGGCTCCTGCGAGCATTAATTCATAAAGTCATACGTGAGGTTCTTCAGCCCATTGTAGATTTGTTTCAGACGTTATCCTGTTATTGGAAGTGTATGATTCACCTTCTGAGAAAACAGAAGCTGCACACAAAAGGAAAAGATTTGCTTTCTCTGCTGTGAAAAGCTGCCGCAAGCAGGGGTCCTATTAAGACAGCTGGAAAGTTGCTTCAGCTTGTTACGCTTGTAAGTTTTATTGGTGACTGGTTTTTGATTACACATTTGAATGCTGTGTGTTCCAGGTTGCCGAGTTTTAATTAAAAGGCAATAGTCTTGATTTTAGATTGCTTTGTTGTCTGCATTATGCAGACTATAATGCGTGCAAGTTGTGGGGGGAGTTTTTCCAATGGGCATCATTTATTTAGGATACATAAGATTACACCTTCTAGCACCTGCCTTAAATACAAACTTCACGCTTTCAGGAATCGCGTTTATTACGGTTAATTTCTTTTAAGAAGCACAGTGATCAAATAAGTATGTGGGGGCTTTTCTCCTCTGTCCTGTAGCTTGTTTCTCCAATCAAATAATTTTTCTAGTCTGACAGGGTCATTGTGATGGGAATATTGCGTACCAGGAACTTTCCATAATACCACAGCTTGTCTGTTACAGTTGGGTTTCGGTTTAAAAAAGCCTGCAGTCTGGGGGGCTTCTTTCTGCCCTCGGTAACTTTAGCAATCTGTCGGATCTACTGAGTCACCACTTTTCGTTCATGAAGCTAAAAGGTATTACCCTTAATTTTAAGCCATTAAGTGTGTTCACTCCTCATTGCCCATGTTCAGAACTGTTAAGCAGCCCTGGGCAATTTCAGTCCCCTCTTTTCCATGCCTGCGTACAGCCTGGTTGGTGTTGCTGTGGATCTGAAGTGCTGGTGTTCGTGGATGTTGTGTAACAGCATTTAATTCTCTGCACACATTTCCTTAACCTGGTCATTGCAGTTATGAGGAAAGAGCTCTGTATCTCGAAGCAATAATCCAGAACCATAAAGAAGTAATGACATTTGAGGATTTTGCCGCTCAGGTCTTTTCTCCCTCTCCCAGCTACTCCCTCGGTGGAACTGGTGAGTCTCTGCACGTTATTCTTCTCTTTAGCACTAAGAAGCACTTGAGCAGCAGATGTACACCTGTTTTTTGTAGATAAATGCTTGCAAATTTAAGACGACCATTCTTCCCCTGAATCAACTAATGAATATCAAAAGGAATGATGACATTCATTTTAATTTGTTTTGCATCAGAGCTATTCACTCTGCTCCTTTCTTCAGCTATCCTGTTAACCCCCGAATCTAGCAAGGTTAATGAACTTTCTCTCAGTAATGTGCTCTGGTTCATTCAGGAGTGTGGGTTTCTTGCTGAGCTGGGAATATGTTGTTCAAAAGCTATGCCTGAATCGGTGCTTACTTATCGAAAAATAGTTCCTCACAGTAGAAGCCGTTGCTACTAATGCTAAATGGGGATTATGCTGCTGAGATACCAGGGTCAGGGATTAATGCAAAAGAAATGTAAGAACGGTGTTCTGTTAGAAAATCATAGCAGTGTGCAGTATGCTAACATTTCCCTTCAATATAGATGAGCAAATTTCAGGCTTCCTTCCAACACCTGGCCTGGAACCTGTTTGGGTTTTTTAAAATGTATGTATGGATATATGTGTGTGTGTGCTTGTGTATATGTATGTACACACACGTTAATGCTGATCATCATTCATCAGCCCTGCTGAATGATGAAAATGTAATGCTGAACCCTGTGAATTTATTCCTTGTGTGCCCTATTGAGATTTTAAGTTAGCGTGCAGTAAGATACGAACTGATACTTTGCTGTTTTAATTGAGTTTATATAAACGTCTCCTGAAAGAAAGCTTTGACTCTGAAATGCATATTTCCAGTACTCTCAAGATTTGTTTTTCCAGCCTCCCAAAAAGTATATGGTCACTGTGTGTTGGACTTTTCAACAAAGATTCCTTAATCCCTTTTCGACACTCATAGGGTGAAAACTGGCACTTTCTAATTATTCCCTGCTATTCTCTTGGATTGTTTAATAGATTATTTCAAACCTGTATAAATGTTGCAGGACATCTGCTCTATTTCTCTTTAGCCTGACTTGTTAGCAAATATCTTCCATCTAAACTGAAAAATTGAAGGAAGAAATTAAATTTACTAAAATAAATCACTTACAAATAAAATCAGCCGTGCATCATTGTTTAACGTTACTGGCTCCAATCCTGGAGCTTTCAGAGCTTTGTTAGGAGATAAGAGGTATATGCATGTCCTTGCATTGGTCGCCAGTAGCAGCAGGCAGAAGGCTTTGGAGATAAGCAAGCTGGCAGAAGTAAAGGGGAACCGGTGCTATTTACATAATCGCGCCTCTGCTTCCTGGAGAGGCGTCAAGAAACACAGGGATGGCCTCTATTGATCTTTGTTGAACTGGAATACTAAACAACATTAGAAAAGCTTATAACTTAAAGCTTTGATTAATGTTTTCTACATTAAAAAGTAGAACAGCTGTGAATTAAATTCTTTTATACACTCTGCCAAAAGTCTGAGACAAAAAAAATTATCAGTTTCAATAGAAATGTAGATTTCATGCCCAGTGTTGTTAGCACTTTGAATCATTCATCTGTTGACGTATCAGCAAATAAAAATGTAGATACTTTTATTTTAAATGTTTTGCTCTATGCATAACTGTATTTGGTTTTCACGTTCCTCTTATAGCACACAGTGATCTTAGTATAAACAAATTTAGTTCAACAAGCAAGGACAGATGTATTTGATGATACCATAGTCATACTTTCTAGATTCTGTGATACATTTTGTATGACAAAAATATTTTAAATTTTTCCTAATATCTACTTAAGGTTTTCAGAACACTGTTAAATCATTAGTACCTGAATACGCTTTTATGATTGCATGATTTTATTTTTTTTTTTTAAGAGTAAAACCTGCCACAGTCAGGTCCTGATTTTCAGTCTTCCGAACGTCAGAATTTATTTCACGCTCACAAAGAAACTGGAGGCCGGTCATGACTTCTGGCATCAAAATCTTTGCTTCACAGAGTCTCCTCACGTTACCTACTGATTTGCTTGCATATTTAGTCGAATATTACCAAGAGCTATGTCAGTCATTGCCATTAGGATGTATTTTCCATCAAATGCCATCCTGGCAATCAGCACGGAGGCTGAACGTAAACCTCACAACTCAGCCGCTGTTGCCAGTCACCGCTCGGGTGAGTCCCCGTCCCATGAGCAGGGAGCCTGGCACGGAGCACGAGCATCTATCTACCTCAGCCCTGTGTATTTCCTCGTTTATGGCAGTTTAAGTTGGTGGGGTGCTAACAAATGTACCGGCAGCATCCGGAAAGAAATAAAGCAGCAGCTCTGGTGCAATTTGACTTAAGTTTCCAGCCATCCATTCCTCCCTATTAATGATTAGAAAGGGATGAAAAACTATTCTGGAGCTGCCAGTACCCCTGTCAGCATGGGCACAGCTGGGGGCAAGCAGGACTGTCTCGGGCTGTGAACGGCGGCAGCTCCGCATTTTCCAGCGTGCTGCCTGTCCCCCGTGCCACGAGCAGTTAGACCTCCTCCAAACTTAGATTCACCTGTCCTGTGTCTGCAAAATCGGCTGTCTGCCGCTTGAGAAATACAGATGGCATTTTTCTCCAGGTAAAAGGGGAATTTCTATTCTGAAACAGAAAAAATGAATCCTAGAGCACTAAATGTATGGAGCTGACACAGGTCTGTGTCTCCCCTTCTCAAGTAACAAGCCAGCTGAAACTACTAACCCTGCCTAGCTTAAACTTTTCAGGTAAATTTAAGATTAATTCTCTTCTGCTCTTATTCTTAATACCACCTAATTGCAATCCAGCTGTCACTGAATGTACGTGGGCACAATAGAAAGGGTCAAGTAAGTACGGTTTTTATTAAAATTAAGATTGTTTTTACTAGTTAACACGGTATAGGAAGGAAATCAAGACTGTTAAATGCATCGAATGTGTAGCTGTTAATGACACGCATTGTTGGTGTATTATCACCCATGATCTATTTATTTGAACTAAATGTTTTTATGTTTTCTGATACTGTTTCTAGGGATGCTTCCCCTCGATTCAGATAGGATGTGGGTTTCTTGAAGTATGCCCTGGCTTAGTCTCCCTTATCACAAATAGTCTTGCAGGTGCTTCATTTTGTGCACAAAAATCGTCGAATTGACCTCTCTTACCGCTTTTGGAAGGAGAGCCTTAAACTAACTGTACGTATTGTAGATAGCCCTGTATATCTTAAATGTTGAAAATGCAGCCTGGTAGGCAGAATGGACATCCCTGAACTCATTTAGGGGATGTGCAGATTAGGAACAAAAGATGAGAATACGGTCCTTTGTTGTTAAACTGGTACATTACATGCTGTATTTTAATTAGGCTGGGTATGAGAGTCAGCCCAGGAAATCCTCCGTAATCCAACACTATTGAATTATTCTTATCCTTTCCCTCTGCAGATTTCTCTCATTTTAGAGGATGGGGTTTTGAGCTGCTATCTTTTTCTGTTCTTGCTCCCTCAGCCAAAAAGAAAAACCGTTATTCAACAAAATACTTGTGTTCTTTAAAAAAAAGCATAAAAATGAGACAAGCACAGATACAGACGCGTTCCAACTTTAATTACCTCTGCTGACTAAAAAGCGTTTGTTGTTGGGTTTTTTTTTTTTTCATTTAAGATTAGAAGCCAGAATCGCATTAACCCTTAGAAAATGGAAGTAGTCTCTGATATTCTAGGAAGGAACAGAGGTAACTTTTCCACCAGAGAAGGGTTTATATTTGAAGGTTTTTATACTTACACGGGTAGATTTCTACTTTCAAGAGAGCCTACAAACCTGCTTTTCAGCAGCGTAGACTTGCAGTTAGTGTTTCAAAGGGTTAATTGAAATGGGCACACTTGACTGCTGAGAGGACTGATCTAATCACTGCCATATCCAAGTGCATCTGTTCACCATGAGGTCATTCTTGTGCATGCTAATGATTTGGAAAATAAAGCATAATGCTTGACGTTATCAGAAAGGATATAGTGTAAATCTTTGCTTTTTTACTTGCTAATAGCTATTGTGGAATGAAACGGGCAGGCAAAAGCATCTCGGATTATTGCTTTCCATTTTAATTTTTTTTAAGCATCGTTTTCAGTGGAGTGTCGGGAAAACTGTGCTGGAAAACTCTGACATGTGGTATCTGTTGATAAATGGATTCTTTAATGAATATTATAGCATTGCCCAGGAGCAACACTTGAGTTGAGGAACTATAGACGTTTTCAGCATTCCCTGGTTTTAAAGCCTTGGAAGCCGTGCCTCCTTATTTACATAAAACTGAGATTTTGCAGCCTTTTTGTTGAAAAGGTGACACATGCTTTTCTTTTGTCTCCAGACTTTTACATGCATAAATTTCATGTAGAAAATACTTGAATGTACAACAAGATTTGGTTTATTTTAAAACACTTTTTGCTAGGTGCTGAATTTTATCTTTCCCACTTTAAAGCAAAAGGAGTATTTCAAATGACCATGTAATTTTAAAATATATTTTTCACAGAAACAAAACCAAATGCGGACTGTTGTCTTAAACAGACACAATTCTTTTTAATGCTAACTGAGCAATGGTTCCTTTTTGGTTTTGTTTGGTTTGTTTTTTCTGAGTTTTTTTGATTCTTTGTCTGCGTGTTTTCCTTGAAAATCTGTTTGGTCAGTTCTGTGTACTAGCTGGGATAAAAGTCTGTCCAGGTTCTGTATAATATATTTTTGCATATTTTTAGGGAAGCCGGATGGAGCTTCTAAAATGAGAAGCTGTGCCATGATACTACAGCATACACAGCCCATGCCAAGTGTTGGGTTTGATCAATATGACAGTGTTGCCTGAAATGGAAAAATTACTTTCTAGTAACTGGGACTTAGAAAATTCCAGACTACCCTGGCAGCGAGGAGCCCACTGCTCAGCTGTTTCCACTGCAAGAAGAGGTGGTGCTGTAACCATCTGGCAATTGTTACTGGCCCGACCGGGACGCTGCTGTGGAGCTACACGCAGGCTTGAACCTGTGTGCCGAATCCTTCCTTTTCCAGTACGGGTGTTGCCCTTAAATGTGGAAGGAAGCACAAGTCATTAGCACAGAGCTCCTCACGAGGTCTGCGTGAACTTACTTCTCAGTAGGTGAGAAGGAAAATGTGCCGTCTTAGATGCCAGACGTTGCAATTGTAGAGGTTGTCCAGGCAGTAAGCAGAGAGGAAAAGCTTAGGGAGGTGGAGCAGAGGAGCTGGAAGAGTTAACAAAGGAGGCAGGACTCAAGGTGGTTCCTTTCCCCCCTGCCCCACATCCCTGTGAAGGGTATTCAGGAGGAGGTGCAATGATCTGGTCTGCTTCCCCTCTCTATTTAATCCAGGTATTTTTTACAGCTGATCTTCAGCAAACTAGAACATCTTTCGCTGCTGGGTTAGTGGCCCGTCCCAGCCGGCTGCTCGGGCTGCCTTTGGAGGGAGCGTGAAACTGCACAAGTGGATTCAGGAGCTGCTCCTTACCCCTGTGCTCTTGATTATCAGTCATCTGTGGGTGGCTTTCCTGCCCCTCTTCCACAGAGCTACTGCCTGCCTGGACTTTCTCACCACCGCAGGAACATGCAGTGTGCAGCAACTGAACGCCGCACCGGGGCAGCTTTCAGCACTGGGCTGCCACATGCATGTAACTCCTAACTTGCACTCATTGGCCAAAATAGCAGTTTCATAACCACCTCTGTCACTGCCAGCCTTAAAACCCTTGGCTCAGAAATGCAGAGGTCTCCCACCACTGTGTTCCTTCCATGGTAGCTCACCTAAGAACTCACTGAGGCTCTGTCTGCACCTCAGCATCGTGAAGAGGCAGAGCCCGGTGGCAGATGGTCCTTTCCTGCTTGGTGAAATTGTCTCTTGGCCCACGGTAGCTGCTTGGTAGCAGAGAATGAAAAGGTGCCAAATGAAATTTTCAATTGAATCAGGCGTAATTACCTGATTTAATGAAGGAGGGAAGTCAGGATGTTCTGCAGAAACCCCAAATTCACCCTTTCTCCCCAGAGGTGCTTTTCAGTGAGACACACGGAATAAATTCATTTCATATTTTCCATTACCTCCTTCCTTCCTTCACGCTTAGGGAAACCTGCATGAGCGTGTTCAAATAACATGACACAGCAATTCTCATCCACTTTCTGGATCTTTTAATGGCAAAACTGAGAAATCACAGTGATTTCTGTGATGACACATGGATGCTATAAACAAAATCATCGTTTTGCTGAATTATGAAGCAACGAGGGAGTAGAAATGCATCCCTCCTTCCACAGGAGCACTTGTTACAGTCGCAAAGACAACACTAGAAATCAGAAACACTATTTTTCCTCTTTCAGACTCAGGCAGTGAGTGAAAATCTTTCCCAGGCTGTGGTGTCTTCCTTAATTCATTAATCTACTCATGTGTTTAGCAGTCTGAAGAGTTTAAACACCTTGCTGGTAATTATATATGAAGGAATAAAAAGGAAGCTCGTGCATCCTCAGTACACCATGGGACTGCTCCCGTGCCTTGGTCAGACCCTTTCTGTTTTTAAAAAGTCAAAGGTTACACATGCTGACAGTACAATAGTTTGCATTTTTTTCATGAAAGAGAAATGCTTTCTTGAATTAGTAAAATTCTTAGCATCCCTGTAAGGGTTAGAAATGGCCTATTATTAAATGGGGCAAAGTGATAGTAAATATCTTGAATCATTAGGCGGCATCAGCTCTGTACCCCCCATAGCTCCTCTGACTTGAACAGTCTGATGTAAATTGACACCGGGATGACCAGACCTGGTTCAGAAGTGTGCAAATCCGTGCAGAATGATAAGGAAGCTTCATTACTTTGCCGCTCCCTGCCAAGCAGTTGCAGACTGCTTTGGGTGCGGTGCCAGGGCAGTTTTTCCCTTTGCACACCACCTATGGGGGCGCACAGCCGGGACCTGTCCCCAGGGCTGTGCAGGTGCTGGCGTTGCTTCTCCCTCAAGCGTGGTGTAACCTCGGGATCTACAGCAGAGAGGGTGTGAGAGCAACATCAGGGCTCTCAGCCCGGGCCCTTTCTTTTTTCCATTTAATTGATTGTCTCAGAGGGAGCTGTCCCAGCTACCATCTCCGGGAGAGGAGATGGCAAGGGAGGGCTTCCTCCCTAGCAATCAGCGCTGGGATGGGAAAAAATATTAGCTTGACGGGCCTCTCTCTTCTGCCGGGTGACAGCTCCAGCTGCTCGAGCTGTCAGCTCGAGAGAAAGCTCCAGGCGATGTGGCCCCTTTGCATTTTTCCTCTGCGCTGACGCATGTCAGCCCTGCAGCCACGGCGGAGGAGAGAGCCCGTGCGGTGTGTCCTGCCTGCCGCAGGCTGCCGGCGCCCGGGCGGCAGGAGGCTTTGGGCTGTGGTTTAAGGCTGCGCTGCGGAGAAATAACCACTAACACTTGCTGTGGTCCCTCTGGCTGGCTGACCGGTGCAGAACTAATTAGCGGCTGCTCCAAGTCACGTCTAATTAGAACTTTGATGTGTACATTTAGGGTTTATTTCCAAATCTCTAAAACAATCAAAGCTGGGTACGTGATGGTGTTGAGCACTCATCACCTGGGCTGGGAGCTGTGAGTGGTTTTTTTAGGGTTGTTTCTGCCCCTGATTAACCTGTAGTTTCAAGATTCTTCTTACTGCTTCAGTTACGGCTTTTCAAGATACTACTGTATTTTTCATAACCAAACACCAGTGCAGCAAACCTCCTCATTTACCAATGATTCGGCTGTTGCAGCGCCTCACTTAGGGTCCGATCTGGTCAGGTCAAGCAGGTACAAAACCCTCCCTCGACTTGTGCTGGCCCTGGAAGCGCAGCCGGACCTTGGCGGTGTGGGCAGGGCTGAGCTGTCCCCCCACACCTCCCAAAGAGCAGCCTTCGTCCCCCTCCGGCCCGTGGCTGTGCTGCCAGCGCAGGCTTGGGACAGTCAGCTCCAATGTCTGTCCTTCTGCAGCATTTTTGTGGGTCTGGGGGTAAAAGGGGGTGTGTACAGCCAGCTGGTACAAAGAATCTCCAAATATAACTGACAAGTGACGTTTCGTGCCGTTGCCCAGCTGCCAGCCGGAACACCCGCCTGTTCTTCCAGGGGATCCTCTCTGTCACTGCTGAGGTCGAACCACACAGCCTTCAGGGTTTGCTCAAAGACATGAGATACACGAAAGATCTCAATGCAGCTTTAAAACAGCTGTCACTCCTAACAAAGTATGAAATATTCTAACAGCTCATGCCAAACGTGACAAGTCACCAAAGGCCCGCGGGGTGTCAATGCAGTCCCAATGATTTGATCTCCTACATCCTTAATGCAGTTTGTTGCCGTATCTGCATTTCAGACCGTTGGCATCTGAACTTGTGGTTTTGCATGGACACGGCCACTGCTTTTTTTAATGATAATTTCTTCAAAATACACTCCCCTGAACGTGCAGGCTCAGGATGCTGCTTATGTTGTATTTTCAGCCACGTCCTTGTGAGTGGAAAGCAGAGCACGTCAAAATGCTAAGCGGATTTACTGCTATGATTCTCTCTGGAATTTTATTACCTTCACATTTGCTGGGAAAGAAAACAAAGATTTCCACAGGCCTGTCATGGCTGATAGGTTAATTAGGGGGGGAGGATAGGTCATGGCCTCTGTGAAAACTTCAGGGGTCTTCTCAAGTATAAAGCTTCAAAACCCTTAATGATCACGCGTGATATTGTAATCTGTTTTTTGCATACTTGGGTTACACATTAAGACCCACCTTCCTTGTCTTTTTCTCATACGATAGAAACATTTACCGAGTACGAGCAATAGCCTTGTGCTTAGTTTGTCAAATCAGTTCCTCTCAGGTCAGCGAGGGCGATAAGGGAAAAGGAAAATGCCATCGCAGTGCTGCAAGCTGCTGCTTTTCCACCGGCCGCTGAGAGGGTGGGAGACCACAGCCACGCTCAGGGAGGAGTTTGTTAGGTTCCACTTGCCGCTCGCTAAGAACGGTTGGCTCTGGAGCAGTGCCTGGCTTCAGAGGCAGCGCAGAAGAATTCCACAGAGATCATGTCAAAAAAAAACCACCCATGAACCTCATTTTGGGGACCCGTAGCAGCCCCTTAAATGTGTGCGTGAACACAGTTAAAGGCTGGAAGGGTTTTCCTCCTTGTGCATGGGGGTGGGGGCCAGGGAAGGGCAGGCGCAGGCGGTACCACACCACCTAGTTTTATCCAGTAATTTCTGTGGGAAATTTCCACAGCAGTGAGTCGCTGTCTTTTTCATGAAATTTTCAGTAGTGTTATAATACGTGAATTGTTGTTCTTAAAAGCAAACTTAGCAGCTTTGCAGGACATTAGTAAGGATCCCACACCTTGTAAAGCGGCATGAGGTACCTGGTGTGCTCATTAAATGCTGTTGCTGACCATACTGTCAGCTTGAAAAGTTGATTTTCAACCACAGAAACACTGTGGCCTTCTGGCAGGTTGGTTGGGTTGGTTTGGTTTGAGGAGGGGAAAAAAACCTTTAAGGTTACTGGACCTGTGAGGGAGCTGACAGAGAGGCAGCTTTTCGTTTCGGTTTCCTGCATGTGGCGTCCCTGAGGAGGGTTCGGCCAGTTTTGGTGAGAAGGTGGACCCCCCCAGTAGTTCAGGTGCATGATGACAGTGCTGTATCACTCTTGTCCTGGCAGAGCTCCTGCCTGTTCTCTCCGTAGGAAGTCCAAGAAGATGTTTCACCATCATCAGCACCAATATTGCTGTGCTTGTGTACATCCTGAAGGGTGGGGAGAGGGAGTCACTTTGCTTTCAGGAGTGTGTTCATCTGCTTCACAAAGAGAAGAGAAATTGTGAAAAGATCTTTTTTTTTTCCTAGAGCACATGCCTTGGTGGTGTATGAGAAACCAGATTTGTTCTGTTCAGTAGATTTAAAACAAAATAAGCTATCTCTAGCTTTCCCAAAGATAACTCTTCATGTAAAGTATATTTTATCTGTATTACTAACTGAATTTTTAATCCCCTCCTGCAAGGAACATATTTTAAAAGCTTAAGCCTTCACCACTGTAAAGCATTTGTACCTGTATGAGACTGCAGAGGCAGCTGATCCATCAGTCACGTGCGTCTTATTTGCGTGCAGGCGTGCGACTGCCCATGGTGTGGTTTTGCACATACTAGTGACTCCATCTGTGGGAAGTTTATGTGGCCCAGTGATCTGTACGTTGTCCACTTTCTGTTTTTTTTACCTGCCTGCAGTGTAATAGTGGGTTAGGTCCCTGTGCAGCCTCAGATTTTACCCACTTTGAAAGTGAAAACCACTAACAGCGTTGGCAGTGCAGCTGAAGTAAGAGGCTGCTGAAGTCCCACGGTACCACACCAGCAAGTTTGGCAAAAGTTGAAGGGAGACGACTATTTGTTCCAATTTTTGCCAGTGTTTCCTCCCTCTGTTTTTTCAATCACCAGACCGACAGGGGCAAGGAAAAAACTTGCGGGTACCCATTTCTCTCCAGGGTATTGAGGTGAACTTTCTGTCGTGAGTTGCCCTTACAACTGGTGCCCACCATGTGCCGAGTTTGCTGTGATGCCCGCGGCCGGTTCACACTGTGCTGGGCGCCCGTGAGCAGCCGGCCTGACCTTCACGCGAGCGCAACGGGGTGTGCTGTTCCTGTATTTATATGATTTTGTGTTCTCTCCCTTTAGATTAGAATATGTAATGGTCTCGTTACGGTAATTGCCGCAGGTAAGAGCGATGCTTCCCGCAAGCCCTACTGCTGCTGGCGTTGTGCTCTATCACTAACAGCTCTCCTCCTCCTCCTCCTCCTCCTCTTCCTCCTCTTGTGCTCAGCGCATGGCCGCGGCGGCTCTGGGGCTCTCAAGTCTGTCTCTGCCTGTCCCTGTCGCCACCGCCCCCTCTCCTCCCACTCCCCGCA
>VZSZ01007265.1:0-117837 GCA_013398815.1 Ibidorhyncha struthersii
CAATTCCTTAAAACGATCAAAGTTAGCCCTCCTGAAGTTTCTTTGTCCTTGTAGTAATACAGCTCCATTAAAAATTTCAACAACGAAAAAAGTTCCACAACAGTAACCATCAATACTGAGGGATTAAAAAAACCCCAACCCGTTAACAATCATATCTCAGCTTTGGATCTGTATGCTTCATTTTCTGTAGTGGTTCCTTTGAAGATCATTCAATACTTCAAACTCACTAGCTTCAGAAAATTTCTCTAATTAACCAAATAGACATGAGACAGATAGCAGAGTAGGAAGCCCAAAGGAAACAGGTCCGTCTCAGAGAAAAGACTGCGTGTACCTGGTTGATACACTGTGTGTATCAGCCTACCCCAGCAGAGCAGTGGCTCTTGAACCGCTCACAGCACAGCACAGCTTTCTCCCACTGGAAGGCACACCTTCAGAGGTGACAGATAGTCCAACCACACACCTGTAATAACTTCTCACTGAACCAATACCCACAGCGATACCCTATTCAGCACGATACACCTAATCTTATTTCTCTCAGAGCTTTTATTAGTGATTTCCCTGGTGCTCATCTTACTTAATTCAATAGGAAAAAGTTTCCCCTGATATCATTTGCATCCTGTGGATATCACTCGAGAGCCTCCGCATTAAAGCAGAATTCTGAGCAGAGATTCTCAGATTCTGAGTCATGGTGACAGGAAAACTGTTGTGGTCATGAATAAACATCACTGGGTTTTCTTACTTTGTTTTCACATAAAGCAAGGTTTGCTTTTTTGGCTATGTAAGTACTGCTTCCAGGGAATTAGAAAAACTAGAAAAATCCGAAGCCTGGAAGTGTTTTTGTTTATGTAAAGAATAAGGTGTTCCTTGAAAAGTTAACGTTCTTGAGTAAACCCTGAAATGAAGAGAACATGAACAGCTGAAATATTTTTGCACAAATTGAAAAACTCCTCTACCAGTTGGGAACAAGCTGGAACTTGCATGGGGCCCTGCACACACTGGCAAACATCTTAATTGTTCAGAGCAGACAAAGTCTGTTTAGTCATGTCTGCTGAAGTGGGAAGGATATTACAACACATCTGTGCAGTCTGTTTCTACATAGGTCAATCAGTTCTCGAAGCTTGTTTTTAAATGGCTTTTCTCCAGCCAGAACACCACACATACGGACACCATTACACAGGTTGGCCATACACCTGGCTAACAGACAAGTAATCTTTTAATAGAAGCTCACAAATGAGCAATCAAAGAAACAATCTGCGAGTCCTAATAGACATGCAGTGCCAACACACTTACACTCATGTCTGGGAGGCATTTTGTAAGAGTCTAAGTATGCCTCAGTGAAATTTCAAAACAAGCACATTCAAAGCTTCAGTGCCCACTGAGGATAGCAATAATGTATTTAAAACACACAGGGAACCACAGCATGGCAAATAGAACAGGCAGCAGCTGCAACTGGTAGATGAATTCAAATTGGTTTCTTCATTTAAAAAGGATGGGGTGGGTAACACATGATTCTCTCTGAGATATTCTAGCAAGTTTTTTAATCCATGTTCCAAAACAGCCAAAAGCTATTCACCTACAGCACATGTTGCACGACACAAACAGATATTTAGAAACAGCATCGAGGTGGATCTCATGTAAATCAACTGAGCAAGGAGTAAGTGCAGTTTTGTGCTCTACAAACAATGAAACATTGTCCTCCTGCTTTGGCTGTGGTATCTCAATTTTCAACACATACCTTCTCTTTTACCTATATCACATTATTGGAAGGAAGAATTGTAAGATGCATCTACATATTGATTATGAAATGATATGTGAGGTGCCGGCTCTGTAAAGAGCAGCTTCATGACCTTTTCCATGTGGGTCAATCTTGCTCCATAAGACCGTGTTAAGGTCCAGACAACCAGCAACATATTAAACAAAACTATACACAAATTATCATAAAAATCTTACTGTGTCTGGATCTGTCTCATCTAGGATATGGTAGGGCCAGTGTGGAACCATGAGGAAATGTTATATTTGTATGGAAATACACACTCTTCCCTTCAGCTTAATTTTGCATTATGGAGAATCTTCAGCCTTGCAGGTGATAAAGACAATATCAGGTGGCAGCTTAAGTTACTTATATGTATTTTAACAAATTCTGAATTAATGTATACAAGTAAATTTAATAAATAGTATAAACTTATTTTAAATTCTGATGCTTCAGAACAGAAAACCACGTCCAGGCTTCATGTCCCATTAAATAACTGAGTAGGATGTGGTTTCCACACGGAAAAACCCTAAAAGATCAGGTTCAATAAAAGGAATGATATACCTCCATTGATGTCTCCAAGCTGCAGTCAAGTCCTGATCTGGGGCAGTGATACCATCAGTGACATTAGCTTAGGAACAATTGCTGTTTGCTTTATTTAGAGCAGCCAATCAAAAAAGGATTTATCTCTAGACTAGTACTTTTCCCACACCAAGGAAAAATTAAATTCATATGGAGACCAAGTACAAAGCTGGGCAGGCACATCACATTATTTAGGGGATTTTTTTAAAAAATTATGGCATTGCTGCTAACAAGAAGAAATAAGTCAAAAAACAACAAATCATTCAAAAGGCAGAACAAGTTCCAAGTTATTCCAATTATAATAGTTCATGCACAAAGGTTAGAAGTACCGTAAAAACTTTTGGAAAATTACGCAGTGAGTCAAGGTTTATTAAAAGACAATGGGGAATGGGATAATTATCGCATTTCTTCATGCTTGTGAACTGGACTCGAAGAACATCAGATGAGCAGGACAATGTTGCAGAGGAGATATAGTTATGTTCCTTGACTTATACAGTGTGGTATGCTTACATTAATAAAGATAATCTTTGTTACTTTGAGAAAGTAGTGGTGTCACCTTGATTTATAGTCCATACCAAGAAGGCAAATCAGATGCATCTCAAGAAAGGGCAGCACCTAAACTGATGAAATCAAGCAGCAATGAGGCTGAAAAATAAACATATTTAGGTTGTCTGGTGATGGCTCTATGAAAAATGAGTTAAAGGAGATTTATTACAAGTGTTTCATAGAAACTGAGATGAAAAAGGTATTAACTGGGGTTCTAATATCACTAGAGACTGGAAGCATTTTGCAGTAAAAGAACTGTGTCAGAAACCTGACAGCAGTGGTGATGAGAGTTCAAAAGAAGATAGATATAAAGTAAAATGATTTTTCAGACAAGCTGGAAGTTAGGTCACAAGATGCATGGATGGGTAGACAGCAAAAAGCTCACAGTGACTGACAACATAAAGGACAAAGAGGCGCTAGAATAAAAAAATGCCTTAAGACAAAATATAGGTAAAACAGTGGACAAAGCAGACATGGTCTGTAAAGACAGTGCCATATGGAACTTAATAAAAGAGAAAAGATATCACTGCCACACAAAGATACTCGCTGATAGAAAGTAGCCTTCAGTATTGATGTTAACGTTTGCCTGGAGAATTAGGTATTTCTTTGGAAGTGTCCAAACAATGATCCAGCGCAACTTCTTTAAGAAATATGGAATAAAATGATTTTTGAAGTTTAAGAACCAGGTTAAACAATACAGGTGTCTCCTGACAGCTCTGATCACAACAAACCATTTATGTTTTTTAAGGATGGATGGCAATGAGCTAGTTACCATCAAACAGTGTGGAACTCAGCTGACTAAGTATGGACAGACCAACAGTTGTCATTATGATAAATAACTGCTTCAGAGTTGGTTACTGAAGTCATATTCCCAAAGGCTGTATGATGGGAATTCCAGCCTCCTTCTGAACCTAGTCCTTTAAAATTGCTTTGTCTGTTTTGGCCCCAGGCTGCATATTAGAAATGATAAAAGTAGTTCTTTCATACTCAAAGCAAGACAGTTCGATTGCCAGTGTCAACATGACAAAGTGCTTATGGCTATAGGAGGGAGGGAGGAAGNCGGGGGGCATGAGAGAAACCTCTGTAGTTAACACTAGGCAAGTAAGAACAGAGTTTTCCTCTCCAGTGGAAGCCCAGACTTATCCCACCTTATTTTTTACCTTCTCTATGCTGACTAGACTCAGAATTGTTGCTCTGGCAGTAATTACAAATCAAATTCATTATAATTATTCTTACAACATAAAGATGAAGAAACATCTCTGGAAACAATTCTGTCTTTGATATACATTCAATGCTTATTTAATCAGTGTTTCCTTTTTTCAGGAACAGTGAAAAGAAACAACCAACAAGGAAATAAAGTAAGAATTTCTTAAGACAAAACCAGTATCTTATGCTTTATGCTGACCTACACATATAAGGTAAGGAGATTTATTTTTTCCCCACAAAATTAGAGTGAACAAATGTTGAGTTTCAGCAGCAGAATGATGTTTTTTTTTGATGGCATATACATCATGGCATATACAGACATACAACCGCAACAGACTAGAGTGGCTTATCACAGTACCTAAGAATAGACAAATTACACCCAAATAAGACTTTTCAAATATAATAATTAAAATCATGACCAAGATGTACATAAGTGTTCACCAAAAGCCAGAATAGAAAATCTGAACAGTACCTTATTTAATCTTGAAGAATTATTCCACTAGCTGAAAAGAAATATTTATAATTGGAGATACTCTAAGCTCTGTAGAGACCGTTTCAGGACTTCGCAAAATTCAAAGGGAGTTCATAACACTGCAATGTCAATTTGAATCTTTAAATGTTTTGACTCATGCTGTCATTAATTTTTTATGAACAGAAAATGCTCTAAGGAATATTGTCAAAATAACCTGAAGAAAAATCCAGGTAACCTTCAATTTAAAATTTTATGCTCTATATTTACACGCTGTGCTACACTTACTGAAAACCGCAAAGATTTTCTGTCATGGTACAAACCCTGAAAAAATACTGTGAATGCGAAAACAGTGAGTTAGCTCGATAAGCCCTTTAAGATACTACATACCATGCAGTAATCTTAAATTTTATTTTAGTTTACGTACAGTAAGCTTTCACATTCTTTATTTATAAAGACTCTTATTTGGCAATTTCAATTATTTTATTCCCTAGTGCTTCTCCATTTTTGGACATCTGTTTCTTCTCACATTTTGCCCCAAGGCAAATCAGCTGTTTTCACAGCTGAATGAAATTCCCTTCTCTGGCTCAAAGGAAAACTTTTGTTGTTGTTGGTTTGTTTAAGTACAAAGAAGCTAGCCATTAAAAAGCAAAACCTCTTACCTATAATCTGGGTCTTCGGATGCTAAGAACGCTCTCCCCACAAATATCTGTATACTCTGACTTTGAAATGAAACAAAGTAAGCTTGTCTACCACAGGTTATTGAGCCTGTCTGAACTATCTTTACTCACATTAGATCTTGTCCTTACAGTTTTCAATTAACTGTAACGGAGTTTCTGAAAAAAAAAAAAAAAAAAAAAAAAAAACAAAACAACAAACAAAAAACCACCCAGGAATGTTCTTATATCCCAACTATCACTTAGCACAGTAAGATGTTACCATCTGTTAGCTGAGCCCCAGTAGCCAACTCCGAGCGCAGCCTTCATCAGCACCTCCATCCCATGGAATTGCAGGCGCAGTCTCATGGTACATGTCACTGCAAATATTGGACTTTCAAAAGACACTGCCCTGCTCTGCTCTCCCTGCATGACATCTAGCAATCAAACAACTACACACAAACTGTCAGCAGAAAGTAAAATCATTAAAATTGGAATTACTTGTAACTATTTTTCTTCAGTGCTCACTGTTATTAAATACCTATGTTACAGTAGCACTCCAGGACTCTTGTCATGATGTCATCATTTGGTAAAACACGGTCAAGCTAAGCAGAAAGCTGTATTTTGAGTTCTGGCTGTAGCCTAAGGTCTGTGTACTGCCTATGGATGGAATCAGCGTACCTTATAAAGCCTCACTGTTGCTATCGGTGCTCTTGGCTACCCACCTTCCTGCAAACAGAATATTCTGGCTTATTTACTGATACATCACTGCATTTAAAGCATTTTGGGTAGAGTATCAAGCAATGAAGTGTCAACTATCTGTGATTTTCTCTTCAAGCCATGACTCTTAAGTGGACAATTTCTTACAGATACCATGAATCAAACAGAGTTGTGAACAGTAACATGAAGAAGCAAAAATAATAATCTTCTAAATCAGTGCAACTAAAATAAATGGTGCATGGCTTAAAACAATGCAGGAAAACTCTGTTTAAACTAGAAAATTATAAATGGGTATTGCTGCCATCATTGATTCAGAAAAGAAAGTGAGACTATATTTAGGCAGGTTTTTTTCCATCTCACGTTTTGCAGAACACGTATCCCAGCCAATATTCTTCAGACAAATAAAAAGCACCCAAAGCTGTCTGGAATACGATAAGCATCCAGTTATCAACAACAAAACAGTTTTCATAAAATCATCCATCTCTTCCCATCAAATCAAACCATCTCTGACCTCACATTCCTCATTTAGGCCTGACCACTTAATTCTCTCCAATCATCTGATAAACTTGAACTCCGGTTGTAGCCTGGGTGAGATGTTGGCTTTGGCAGAGAAATCAGCCCAACAAGCTCTCTGCTCGCTCACTCTTGCCTACTGCTGCAGATTATCATTCTTTCAGGGATGGCCAATATAACTGTTCATGAACTGGCACTGTGAAATGACTCAGGAAAGTGACCTACCTTTGAAGAACAAAAATCAAACAGAATCTAAACCCTGTTCCTAACAGGGAAGAAAAGGGAAATGGAAATGACTGGATGACAGTGAAGCCACGGAGAAACTCTACTATTCAATCAGTCTCAGAGCAAATGATTCAGCTTCAGTGAGCCCAAATTTTGCAACTTTTCCTTTGCTCGTAAATGTTGTATGTCACAAAATTCTGTTGCTTTTCCAATTATGTCAGTACATCTAATACAAGATACTGCATTCTCTACAAACCTTGCTGTGCTTATTCCTTAGTCTGCCACAGCTCTATCACCACTAGCTAACTGTTCCACATCACAAACGCAAGATCAAGACTCAATGCAACGATTAAGATAGAAGCAATTAATAATCTGGACAACTGGAACACTGAAGGAAGTTTGCTTGTTATGTGCAAGATGCTAGAACTTGATGGCTTAACAAGTACGTCTAATGAGAGACAACGTCTTTAACGTTAGGCTGCCTTCCCTGAGCAAACTAATACACACCTTCAGTGCCATTTTGAATGAAGACTTGCTTACCCAGGTACTTGTTTCTGTCTTTCAAACAAACTATCACACATGACCCTCCTGTTCATGAGATAAAATCAGAATGTGTCTTTTGGTGACTAAGATCTTAATTCCGCTGCCTTTGAAGTCAATTGGAATTTTGGCATTTATTTAAATGATGAAGGATCAGATCCCAAACTGTTTGTGCAGCAGTTTTGGAAGAATGCCAGTCTTAATAAAATCAATTAAAACACATTTTAAAGACATGGCCAATCAAAATATTTATTTTCAGACTCACAGACTCATCTCAGTATTTGGCATATTGTTTCAGCTGAAATACACAATGATGCTCCTTGGCAGAGGTAATGCAGCACTGCAACATGTTCTACAGATTTCATTATACAATATTCTTGTTAATGCAAGCATTTGAATCAGAAGCTTGTAAAGACTTAGCAGCACTGAAATACTATTCGCATTTTCTTTCTCATCTTCACTAATGGAATAATGTCTTTGATAAATCTGGCACATCAAGATCTTAATCCTACTGTTGGAAGAAGTTCATGAACTTACCAAGGTTTTCCCCTTGAGAAAAGAATCCTTTTCAAGATAAGCTATAATGTTTCTTTTTCAAAAATTAATTCTATTGCTTCAATGAAAAACAAGGAGCCAAAAAAACTATTATTTGGAAGGTATTTTTATCACTACTTTCTGAAAGTACTAAGTAATAATTAAGTGGAAAATGAGAACTTTTTTCCACTGTGGCTTGTTATCACCATGTTCTTACATTTTTCAGTACACAACATACTATGATAATTTGCTATTTTCAAAATTTTTTAGAATCACAGATAGAATTAGAAGTTGAGGTGTGAGGATATCTGAAGGCTTCCAGGAAGAAGAGAAAAGGCAGCAATCATTTCTCGTATATATATATATCATTTGATGCATTTGCAGAGTGCATAGGTGAAGAGATCAACGGAAAGCAGATCCTTACTGCAACCATTTAATAGTTCTTAGAAGTCTTGCATGAACATGTTTTTAAAAGTTTAATCAAAGTCCAGCATTCCTTGTAATCTTGCAGGATTATTTACATGCATGAATTCTCCAGAATTTCAATTTCCACAGTCTTTTGAAAGCTCAAATTATTCTACAAATATCCATTTCCACACCTTGCTGTCTCCATTACAGGCACAAAGACCAGCACGTATTCTCTATTCTTAATACTTAATTCATCCTAAAGTCTCCTTTCCACTATGACAAGTTCTCTGTCTGAGAACTAACCAAACCCACTTTTTTCCTTAAAATGCAAAATTAAAAACAACAAGTTGCCAGAGTTGTAAACTTACCATCTGTAAATTGATGGTTAGCAAGAAATCAGTCAATAATATTCAATATTCTGAAAAGCTGCAGGGATGGTTCTGTTAATAAGGAATTGTTAACTTAAAATAACAACTGTGTGTTTATCCCATCTAAGAATAGTGAGTGTTAACAGCCAGTCACACAGCAAGCAGAACCAAATATTCTATGTTGAGATATCAACAATATAGGTATGTTAAAATTTATATAGAAATTTTGAAATGCGTTTTTGTGTATACTCGTAGCAATGCTCAATATATTAGTATTTTAATTGGGTTTTAAGTTTGCATATATGTTATAAAAAATATAATACATTTTTTGTGGGGAGCAAAAGAACTTCTGCTTTCAATTACTGTATCACAATTAAATTAACTAATGTATATAAGATCTGCAACGTCTTGGAAACAATAGTGGGTGGTGTTTCCTGGAATAGGGCAATATGTCTTACGACTGGGAAGGAACACACACCACCTCATTTTAATGTTAAGTCGCACAGTTGAATCCACACAGTCAGGCAAGAATTAAGAACAGGAAACAGAGGGACTTCTTGTCAGGGTAACTATTCAGAGAATGGAAAAGTTAATTTAGGAGCCCGAGGCAAATAGTTAATAGTAAGTGAAGGCAATTGTGTTTGTTTCTACAAAATAGTGTATCTATTGCTAACTGATTTTAACATTGGTTTTAAGATTTACACATTTCAAGAGTACACAGCACAATACTGCAACACATTCTGAAATTTAGTTCAGAAAATTAAGACTCTTTCACCATTTTACTTTATAAAAAAGTTACAGTACTTAACGTATGCATACGTACTGCATTTAGATGCACAAACTGAGTATTGAATACAAGTCTTCCAAGTAAACTGAAAGCTGTTTTATACCGAGACACACAAAAAAAAGCATGGGCAATCTGTCCTAGCACTTTTTTAAACTGTTTTGTGTATGTTTTAAAAAATTACAGCTTAAACAAGTCTTGCACAGTTAACACCCAACTATATTTTTTAAAGCTTCATTCCCAGTTAATCTAGAAAAAGTAACCTAATTCATATTCTATTTCTAGCAGGTGTAGCTAGAACCAATTTTAAATTATTCATGTTGTGAGACTCTGAAAGGGAAACCCCAAAATGTTCCCAAATCATTCATAAATTTAACTGGTTGTTCATCACTGCATAACATCATACTAAACTTTCAAAGAATGTTGTACATCAATCACAGAGGATAAATGTAAATTGTCACATTTTCAACCAGTGCACCAATTAGCACTGTTAATGCAAAAGTGCACAGCTTTAAATTTACTCTACAAGATACAGTGCATTAGAACAATCCAATTTCACAAAATAAAGTCAGAAGTGTATATTATAAATTGCCGAAGTTTTTACTGTAGCTGGAGACATTAAATTATGAACTTTTTATCAGTTTCTCAACACACCTTAATATTTTTTCCTGAAGTATATGACTTCTCTTGTACATGATTTGTACAAAAAACAGGTTATGTAGATCACAATGGACCTTGTGAAATTATGCAACTATGGAGTTCAACATTGCTACCATTCAATCAAGATACTCTCCTTAGTTTATCTTAAAAATCACAAAAGTTGAGTCAGTTTTCAAACTGATCATGGAAGGCTCAAACCTTATTACTCTAGATGTAAGTCAATAGCAAAACTTCCTTTGGCTTCCTTGTAAGACTTTCAACTTGTTCAAAACTGGTTTTGTATGTTTAGTACTAAACACAGTTTCAAGGTAGTTTAGACCTGTTCAACACAGTTATAAGCTACATTGTGTCTAAGGACAGAAAGTAGCAACATGTGAACAAGCTGTCTAAATCCAACAATAACATGCTCTCGCACAATTATTTTTAAGGCAAATTTTTGCAAAACCTAGGGGTATGGCACACGGTTATTAACTTACATAAAAAAACTGGTGACAAGTGTGAACAGAAGGGTTATGGTCAGCTCTGCTTCCAGAGATTCAGGCACTGGGCAGTCCTACCATGCCCAAACAGAAGCCTCAGTCTTACACATAGTATATTCTATTAATGAGTAAATGCAAGAAATATAAAAATTTTTGGTCTCTTCCTAGCAGTAGAAACCACTAGGCACTGTGAGCATAAATTACTTCTTCAAAAAGGAAGGCAGAGATGGGAACAACATTGTCCAGTATGACATTTATTTATTTATTTAAATTTGGAACAGTATTTTCCAAAACTGTTTGTCCTGACAAAACAGAAACAGCAGCTTTGCTACAGGGGAAAACAGTATGTCTGTCAGAGCAGCAATAGCTCTAGTAATTATCAGGCCGAAGTTTAGCAAAACGTAGCTTTGTTGTTCTTGTTGTTTGTATGTGTCAACACAGTCACCAATTTCAGAAGCAGTATTCCAGAATAACTCATGTGGATGATACTACTTGTCTTCTAATATCATGTCCTATATTTAAAAACAATCGGGTTTGAAAGTTTTTGAATATTTAGCCATCTACAGAATTAGCTCTTGTTTGTACTGTAGTGAAACCATTTACCCTTCCATGCCATCAACTCCATTCACATCCATGAACTAAAAGGTTTCAAATGATTTTTATAAAAATGATATTATAAAATTTAATTAAGCAATAAGAGGCAACTCTTCTTTCTGCTGACTGAAAAGCACGACTAAACACAAGCTCAGGATGACATTTCAGTGCAGTTCAAATGTTATAAGTGATTAAAACTTTCAGAAGTGCAGGCTTAGTGAAATACAAGAACTGAGCACAATGACAGATTATGTGTTCTTCTCCAAGAATTATTATACTTTTGCTTAAAATTATGGGGGGAAAAAAAGTAAGTTAGGGACACCTGGAGGTCATTTACCCACACACCAAGTAGGGTCAAGGAAACCAAGCTCAGGCCTTTTCCAGTTAAATTCTGAATATCTCTAAGAATAAAGATCCCACAACCTCTCTCTGTTCCTGGTCCAGTATTTGACCACCCTCGTGATAATTAAAAAAATAAAAAAGCAAACAACCTTTATTCTTATATCAAATCAGAATTTCCCATGCTACAACTGCCCTGTCACTATGTGCTTCCAGCAACAATCTGGCTCCGTATGGTCCCCTCAGGCACCTGAGAAGGGCAGAAAGATGTTGAAAACTCCCCTTCCATGCCCAGGTGAGAACAATACGCTGAGCTGGAGGAAGGCGGCTGCTGAAGCACTACAACGTCTGATGGTAAGATAGGCAGATCTGCTAGAGCAAATAAAACTGGCTCTTCTCTAGGCAATGCCAAACAGCTCTAAGTCTCCTGAGGAGTCTATGGGTGTCTGCTGAAATACAAGGTTCTCACGTGGGGTTTCATTTACTCAAGTGTCACAGAAATAGTTTGCAGGCAACTGTAAAGCAAACTAATCCAATTTTAAACCTTCTCAGCCTGGACTAATGTCACTGTCTTCACCCTCCAAAGAATTACTCCCACTTATAAGGAACCAGTCACAAGCTCTGCAGCTTCTTTTGGCACATCAAGCAACAAATCAAGGCTAAAGGCATGGCCATTTTTCTCATGCAAATAAGTACCCAGTACCTCCCTAGATGTTAGCTGTAAAATCACCCTTCTCAGGAGGCATGTTAGATTGACTGCTTTACTACTGTGCAATTAAACACTCTACGTGTAAACAAACAGTAAGAAACCACTGACTTCGTGTCCCACTGCTTAAATTCACCCTTTTGCTTTCCTGCATTTGACAGCATTGCCTGCTTAGACAGACAGAAATTTTGTGTTCCAAGTGCAGTGCCCTTATTAGGTTTGGGGGATTATTTTTTAAAAAAAAAAAAAAAATTAGATAGAAGCGTGAAAGTGTGGAACATAATCACTTTTAAAACCAAACCTACTCCCCAGGATTCTATGAAACATTCTCTCGGAATGAAGATGAAGACCTCTCTGTTTGCATTGGTAATTTAAAGTAAAAATCTTGACACTTCATCACATTCTTGTTGGACAGATGACAATCAAGACTATTGCTTTGTAAAATTGCACAAGTTTATGGCTAAAGGTTTTTTCTTCACAACAGGAGAATCCTTTTTGTTCAGCTTCATACAAATGAAGCCTGTATTGCTTATTATCAGTGCTGTTTTGCAAAGTGTCCCTTTTCTTTACATTAACCTTGATCTTAATTAGAAACCAGATTTCAATACCTATTCAAAGATGTGACTTCCCTATAAACAATACCATAACAAACACTATAGTAAATCGAACAATGGACAGGTATAATCTTACTTTTTTGACTACAAGGAAAAATATAGTCAAAACAAACATTGACGAGGTTGTTTTATTTAGTTAAGACCAAGTCCAAACAAGTACACTCTTAATGTAAGATTATTTTCCTCCACGCAGGAAAAAGAATATCTTCAAAGAAAAAAGACATTTGATTTTTTTTTTTTCCTCCAAATATTAAAATATCCAAACCATTTAATTAGGAAAATCCCCCTTGCACACAGTGAAGAACTGTTTCCTCATTGATAAATATTTCTCTTTTTAAGACAACTAAAACAAAGAGAGCATGAAAGCATAAATACTTCCAAAATCCAAGACTTACTGAGCCTTTTCAAAGAAGGTTTTACCTCTTAATTTTCACAACACATACAGTAGAGGCTTGAGTTTCCATGTGCAATTATATTCTAATATGCTCGGTCTTGGTCAGCATCTTGTACAACTCGAGACTTTTGCATCTGCACACAGCCAGAGAAGTCTCTCTACAGCTGTCTGGATGCAAAATAAGAACGACCCCTCCAAGAAAGAATTCCATCTTTATACCACATTCACAAGGACCATACTGCCACAGCTACAATTCTGATTCACAGCTAGTTAGCCAATTAACTAAAAAACCAAACCAGAACAAGCCTTGATCACGTCCTGGCAGTCCAGAATTGCACGCCTAGAAATGCACCATGGAAAAGAAAGTGGAGGAGGGAGGGAAGGAAGCATTAGCTTGACGTTAGCTTGGATGCCTATCCAACACCAGGGCTTCTCTGGGAACGCTAGCCAGATACATCTGTGAAAATTTGTCATAACTTAATTGCAAGTCTTGCAAGTAAGTTTACTTTCCAGTTGTATGTCCTTACTTGGTTGATTTTTTTAAATTGCTTCCCTATGACTCTTATGCACCCATGGAAACAAAGACAAGTGAGGGCTACTGTTTTGTTGAAGAGCTAGAGGACATCTGTGAAGGCAAGCCAAATCCCTCCTCTTTTTTCTCTTATTCAAATATTTGATGAATAATAACATCAGCACTCAGAAAATGCTAAGTCCCTTGTATCAACTAACCACTCAGAGGGCAAGATAACCTGCTTCTTTCAGGTTTAGTTTATTTGCCTAACATTTCTAAAGACTCACAATACATTGTTTAAATCATGACACAACACTCTACAAACACAAAGCCCTATCTGTTTGGCTGAAGTATTAACAATAAAAACTCCCTTCAAATAATAGCAGCAAAAGAGTCAGACGCAGCCCTACATATTAGCATAGTTTAGGAGCTAAGTGCATATAAAAGCCACTGTCCAAATTTGCACTTAGTTTTATTTTTATCCCACGGTTCAAATATCTGAAGATGAGTATTTTAATACATTGGAATGAAATTTGACTGTTGAACGGAGAAAAATAGATTTAAGCCACTTCCAATACAACTTTTACATTTTGATCTTTTAAATCCCTTCCTTAGCAACAAAACACAACAAAGCATAAATACAAAGTTAATTTATTACCTACAACTCCATTGCTTAAGTTTCTTCTTTTCTCTACTAGTCAGTGAAATGTGACAAAGCTCCGTAAGAAACAGCATTGGTCAGTGGCCTAAAGCAGAAGTGGCAATATAGAGGTCCCATTTGCTGAAGGTACAATTTTTTTTTTTTATTTATTTCTTCCTCTGTCTGTGACGAGGGGAATGTGAGAACACTGTGAAACCAATGACACTCGAGACACGGTAACTGACAAAATGCCAAGTCTAAGACAATGCAATTAGGAATCAAATTTTCCAATACCTGCATGCTTGTCTACTAAGTTTGAATTTCTCTTATTTTCCCAAGAGAAGATACTGAGGATAGCTGGGGAAAGTCTGCTACACAAGCAAGAGCTTTCAAGAAGTGAATATGTGAATTTGTGTCAAAATTCAATTATCTCAATTACAAACTAATTTATAACTCAAAGATGTTGACTGGCATTGAGTAACTTCAAGGAGTTTAAGATCTCAGAGAAGATCACTGCATGTGAAAATCCTGACAGATATTGAGAAATATCCCAGAGGCTTCACTTCTCAAATTAATCCTTCATCTCCAAAAAGATACAGTAGTACTATAAGCATCATATAAATGCTTCAGATGTAATCTACTCTAAGTTCCTTCCCATTTTAACAGAGGAAATCATATGGAACTGTATTTTGTAAAGATATCTGCAAAAAATATATATTTTTTAAAATTATTAAAAGATCTTAAAACAGGACTATGACTGCACAGTAACTACACTAACTGTAACTTATGACATAAACCAGGAATACTGCTAAATACGGTTAAGTTCTAATTTAAGCATGATGTTAATACAAATACCTAAATTAAATACAAACAACAGGAACAGGGAAACTGTGTCTGCAGGAATAAATTAGCATTTCAGTTATGATCACGGAAAGACCATGCCTAAAATCCTGACTTTATTATCAACGCATCACAACAGTAAAGTTTGAATGATCATTCTTCAGATAGCCGTAGTCCCTCAGTGATGCTTTATAAGAGAAATGACGTTGTGGGAGAAGGCTTTGTGCAAAAGGCCTTCCAAAACCACACAATATTTGTATGGGAGTGACCTTAACATAATTTGATTAGCAATAAGATGTTAGTATGAAAACATCCCTACTATTTGCTAAAATTATAGATTGACATATACATTTCAGAACTAAAATGAACCAAAATATCATTTAATTCACCATGAATTTTTTGTTATGTTATTATCAGAATGTAAGTGCCCATGTCAAATCAAGTACATATGCATTTATAATCAGGCACAGAAAACACAGCAATACTGAAATAGATGGTAAATAAGCTCATTGGAAAAATACATGTCTTTTTGCTGGACTATCGAAATAAATTTAAAAAGAATGCATGCCCAGCTAGGAATATGCAGTTGCAATGTCAGAAGTTTTCTGTTTTGTAACTAGAACTATTACAGAGGAAATAAAAATCAGCACTCAGTTTTGATTTGTGCCCCCCCCCCCCTTTTTTTTTTGTAACTAGGATTTGCTTCCTTTCTCCTTTCCAGCCTTCCCCTTTCTCCGCTGCAATTATCATGTTATCTGGTAACATTAGAAATCTAAACCAACTTGAGTGTCTTAGTTATCCTGTGAAAGAAGTCAGGCAAATACATGAGTAAAACATCTTTAGCTGTATCCTCTAGTTATAATAACTGGAAAAAAAAAAAAAAAAGTAGTTGATCTGAGCCGTGCAGAAGTATAGCGGTATCCTAGGAAACCACGGCAGAGAATCAAACACACTGTATGACAGCAAAGAATCAGATAAACAACATGCAAACAGGGTGAAGAGGTACAAGCTGTAGTTTACTTTTTCACTTCAAATTGCCCTTCAATTATGTCACAATGCATCTATTAATTAGTAAGAACACAGTTTTGGTACATGCTAGCATTACTTGTAATGCAAAAATCCACCCATGGACATCGCACAGAGAATCCTGATGTAGCCTCCATGAAAATCAGCACAGGAGAGCAATGCAGTTGCATTTGAACCAGTGGCAAGTATCACGTTGCTGGTCTACAGCACATTATACCCATACCTTCTGTAACATACCTCACCTGGAATGGTGTATGACTGTCAGAGAAATACTCTGGGAACACTTATTATTATTATTTGACTCAGTTTGTATTCAATATAATAGGAAAATAATGATGATTTTTCAGATGTGGGGTCAAATTCTTAACAATGTTCAAAAACAAACACTAAGCACCCCAGTGAAGTTTATGTGCATGCTCATCAATTTCACTAGTTAAGACAAGGAAAACATTTCCTTTTTCAAATCATAATCTACTGAAGAAAAGCTGAGAAGTATAAAAATACAGAAAACGCGTTTGAATAATATACAGTGAAGAACTGAAGAACAACCAGAAAACATGCATATCAAAGACATGAATCCATATACGCTAAGAGCACAACAACCCAGCAGCAACGCAAATGCAAATGATGAAATAAATCACCTTGCAGAGATACTCTTCAAGGAAAAGCAAAGGCACTGATTTAAACTATTTCTTTTATGTATACTTTATTGCCTGTAAGTAGTTCCTGTGTAATAACCTGTGCGCACAGAAAACAAGAAAAAATGAAAGGAACGTGAACTAAAATTAATTTTGTATATAATTCACAAAAATTATATAAATTAATAATTATGTGAAATGTGTTTAAATTATTAAATATTATAACTAAACAAGTATATATTAAGATGTGATAGCTGAGCTTCAGTGCCTTCATATTTATGAATAACATTCAATTGTATCTCATGAGCTATAATAAAGGTCAGTAATTGATACAGCACTTAATAACAACATATTTGGAGATAAACCAGAGCCAATTAAAGTAATGCTTGTTCATTTGGGTACAAGAACTTGCATTAACAAAACATTTCGGCTGAGATGACTGGCTGGGTGGCTTGGGGAAGCATTGATATAGTTTTGCAGGCTAAAGACTTTGTTTCCAAATTAATTGCTTTTGTCAACTCAGCATCCGAGAGTGACTCCCCCTCCCCCTGTCTGTGGGGTTGGTACCAGGTGGTAAACTTGAAGTTTTTTTGCGTGCAGCTTTCAGGACACCCAGCTATGTTACCTCCCTGTTAGGCAGAAGGGATTACATACAACTAGAATATTTGGAAAAAATCAGCCTAATGCTGTAAGGTGGCTCACTTGTTTCTAATGGCTTCTTCATCTTGCCTCAGGAATTGCTGTTTTCCACTTTACCCCCAATTGTGTTATGTATCTGTTAAAATTTAAAAATGAAATGAACTTTTACTACCTACACTGAGGTAGTCGGTCACTCCAATTTAATCACTACCGACCTGCTTTAAACAGTGTACACTTGAAACAAAGCACTCTCACTAAAGGCACTCCTCATAATGGGACCTCAAGAGCAAACCACATCCCGTGGGGGCACGCTTTCAGCCTTGTGCCAGCTGAGGGTCCCATCAGAACCCGGGCTCTTTCCACAACAACAGCCCTTTTAACATAGTTCTAGCAAGAGACTTCCCTGTAATTCTCCGAGATCCTTCTCTTCTCACAAGGTTGAACTCTAGGGCATAGGTATTGAGAAGAGTTTTTGGTTTTTAATCAGTTTGGCTGCATCCTAAGTCTTGTTTCAGAAAGGCTAGAATCCCACTCTGCCTTGTACAGAACTATAACGAACTGAAACAGGACATCTGCTCCAAAGAAATTAGCTAAGAGACATATAGACAAAAATTAGGAAGACATGAGAAACAGAGGTAATTTGCCCAGTGGCACACTATAGCCTTAACCACTGGGCTCACTGCCCACACTCTTTTCTTCTTAGAAAAATGTAATTCACATCTCTTTACCATATATTTTAATTACTTCCTTAAAGAAAAAGAAATCTCCCTCTGTCCTCTACCCCTAATACCTCTTAAAAATCCTGCTAAGTGAAGAGAGTTAGGAAAGAGGAGAGAGGAAGTCTTGTCACCATTACTCTAAATATCAAAGGTGCACTAATTCTCAATTTACAAGAGTTCCAGAAGCCTTGCAGGGGCCGAAGTGAACCAAAGCCATGCCAAATATTTACTGAAACAGAAACACTTCTAGCTAGTTTTTCTCATAGTTCTAACGGGTAATGCTCTGGTTATTGACTACATAGTCATATAAGCAATTTTCTTCCTTCAAAAGTAAATCCTTTATGGGTCATACGTGAATGCTCAGTCACTCTCTACGAAAGCCTACTGTGAAGTTACACTGGAGTTCCAGTCGAGAAACTTTAAATAAGAACCTTTCTGCTCTCTTCCATGAGAGGGAACTGATAAACATCTGGTCTTTGGAAATTACTTTGTGATGTTTGGATTTTGTACCAGCAAACTACTCTCACACACTGTGGTATACCATCACATGATTCTGTACTTTTCCAAGAAAAACCTAGTAAAATGAAAATACTTCATTACCATGAACTCTCATTTCTTAAAAGTTACATAATTACTCTGCAATCTCTTATAAGATCTTATTTATTTTAGCTTTAATTATTCACTTCAATGAAAGGATTATTTCATAAAATAAATCTTTTCACTTAAAAATACAAGTCTTTTTTCTTCACTGTATATATTTTGTTTACCACTTGCCAAACTGTTATTTCACATATGTAAAGAGAAAACTGGACTGAATACATATGAAATAAACTATTGGCAAAGGAAGTGCAAGGGTTTGCCATTGAGAAGAAAAAGAAGAAAAGAAACGCCTTTTACTTTTTCCAAAATCAACAAAATTCTTAAAAAAAAAAAAAACATAAAAAGGAAAAGAAAAGATTTGTATGAAAGGAAAAAGGATTTTTCAGGTAACTCGATTTCCAGGTTATTTAAATTATCCTCAAAAGACTTGCACATTTTAATTGTACGTTCCCTAGAACACTAAGGTTCACTACGCTAAGTAAAGACAATATTATGAATTACTGGTTTTATTCAAGTCCATATTCCTCAATGGTTCAGCAAGACTAAAATCTCCTGATTATACCATCAACAATTCCAATTAGATTTTGTGGAAAGAGCACTTAAATCCTGCAGCTTTCATTGATTTTTATTCCACCTTGCTTAGTCCATAGCATACATACAATCTAATTCAGTCAATAAGGAACATTGTATTTCCTTAATTTGAGAGATCAAGAGAACGAATACATTAAAAAGCGAAGTTCTAACATACTGTATGTATGATTCACTGCAGACTAAGAGTTAATTTCAAGACAGGAATTTGTTGCTCATACGGTGCTTGCATCTCTTCAGTTCTCAGCTGTGGTAGTAAATAGTTTTCAGCCAGATACATGCTTGTAAAATTTTAAATGAAATTATTTCATTAAGCAGCTTCATCTCACCAAAATTCCACAGATTCAGTTCTCAGAAAAGTTTTCTAGATGCAGATTTTCTAAAAGGAATCGCGAAGATGAAGCGTTAGCAGATAAGGCAGATACAGGTTAGGGAAAAAAAGTATTGTAAAGCTGCTACATAACTCCACTGCTCTAAAGAAATATTTTCAAGTTTATTACAGTTATCATGTATATACTGTAGATTATCAGTAATGTACTGCTAAGAATCAGATTAAATTATAACATATTTCATGCTATTCCTTGTCCTTGTTCAACTATGCAGCTAAGACAAATTTACATTTCTTTCAACTCCACAACAGCCAAAATACAAAAGTAAATGACGCACATACCTATGAAATACTCACGTTTAAAATAATTTTAAAGTTAGTAATTTTCTCACAATTTTTCAGACCTTTACAGGTGGAAAAACAATGAAAGTGAGATTGAACCCCCTGACAAAAACCATACAAGAGCAGAAACAAAACTCGGATTGGATACAAGGATCCCCAATTGCTTCTTTTCTGCTAGAAATGCACACTCTTTTCTAAATATAAAACAAAAAGAAAAGATGTGAGAAGTTTTGCGACAAATGAAACTGTCCTTTTACCCCTGTCACAACCACAAACTTTGGTTCAAGCATAGTTACTATGTAGAAAGTCACACTTCCACAATATAGCACAAAATACTGTCAGATTAGAATGCTTAAATTTCTTATTAGCAGAAATTCTTGCCTTTCAACTCTGTTTTTTCCTCACCCTTAATAGCTCTCAGAAGATCCTAGCAGGTATAAACATGCTCTCTTTTAATTACAGAACTGGATTACTGTTGTAACTGATTCCCAGTTTCAGCAAATTATAATCAAGTACCCATTGTACATAACAATCATTTAATGGCCGAAAAACCATAATAAAGAAAGCTTTAATGAAGAAAGCTGGAAACGTGCCAGAATTTTATGGCAGTGCACTCAAAAAGAAAGAGTTACAATCTGTATTTAAGATTAAGAGAACCTTTTAATCCAGATGGCCAGAATTAAAAAAGGCAGTGCAGGGAAATTTTGATCAAAAGCTAGTACAACATGAAAGTACCAAAATTCCCCTAGTAAACCACTGCTAATTATTTCAAACAGAGGTTGCACATCCATTTTGTATTGTGAAGAACTTTGAGGCAAATACAATATGAATGTGTTGCTTTCTCTGCGATAATTCACTTATCCACTAACTTTTTTGACAAAAGTGCCGGATGGTTTAGAAGCAAGAAATCTATTTGCCGGCATTTATTTGGAAAAATATTTGGACAGTTACATAATAAAATTTTAAAGGAGTTGGCAAAACAAGTGTCAAATTATTTCAGATCAGTATACACAAAGTTTTAAAATATAGTTGAGTAAACCACAGCTGCTGCAACAGAAACTTGAAAAGGTCCTTAGTTTCAGTATCGTATTAATAATACAGATGACATCCAAGTTTCAATTTGCTCTCCTCTCCTTTAATTCCTTGGAACTGCTGACACGCTAGTTAGTAATACTAGCTTTCCCCGATTCACCCCCTAGTCAGCAGAGAGGATGTGAGATTTCCTATTTTGCATAAGTCCTGCTATAAAGGGTCTGTTCATCATTACCGACTTGTCACTGGACGCATGTTAACAGGCTGCTTACCGTACAGCTTCTCGCAGCATCACTTTCGATGAGTCAGAATAGTATCATCTGACAGCAAGGGCATTTAGAGCCAGTAATTGTTGAGTATTTCTAAATCCCTAAAACTATAATTATCCTTCAGCAACTAAAAAGTACTGCAATATAGCAGTAAGAGATTTTGGGTTTAAATGGCCTTTTTTCCGCTTCTGTGAGTTTTACACAAACACCAGAGTGGAGTACACATACAAGGTGATTTCTCAGCTCCTCTATAATAAGAATTCTTATCTTTTGCAAAGGTTTTTTATGTTGATGAGATAAAACCTCTGTAAAATTCATTAATGAATTAGAAATCACAGAGTCCAATCAAGCCTGAACTTACACAAAACCAGCAACATCCTACCCTCCTAAAAACACCTAACAAGAACCCATTTTGTACACCTATTTATATTTATTCCTATTCTGATGCTTACACCTATTTCTTTGATCTTTTTGCTGAGGCCAAGCCAGTGCTGAACCATGATACAAATCATTGTCACAGTTAGGAGTAAGGAACAGTGATTCAGACAAAAACATCAGGAACCCTCGTGAGGATCTTTGTAACAGACAGTGGGCAAATCCCAGGGTCTAGAGAGAAGCATTGCTTCACACCACCTTGTTCTCTTCCTCAGCCCCGCGAACGTGAGAGCATGATCTGTCATCTCTGCAGTCTGATGTTATCCCCGTGCTGTTCTGGAGAACCAAGAAGTCATCTGTTTTTTGACAGAGTGACTTTTTGCTCTTGCTTAAGATAGTTTTTACTTGGAAGGAGATCACTGTATCTTCGATTTGCATTTTTCCATTGTACAATTTTCTGACACAGTACCCTTTGAAAGTCTGCCAGGCTCCCTTAAATGAAAAAGAACCTGCAAAATCTGATCAGTCCATGTCTCTGTCCTGATGTCCATATTTATGCTTTATACTTCCATTCTTCATGTGCAGATAAAGAGGTCAGCTTTAGCTATCTCTGCTAACCCATCTCTCTGCCACAGAACAAGGTCCACTTCCGTGCCCAGGGCAGCACAGCACTTCTGCAGTTCTCAATTCTACCTATCAGACTAAAGGAGTTGAGAAAAACTTGCTGAGAACGTTAAGCGATATACACAGGTTTGACAGAAGAGTGGAAACAAAGGCTGAAATGTCTGCCTGAAACCCCAGGCAATAGGTTCATGGTGGCTGCGTAACATTTTTCCATTTCTAAATGTTATAATTTTCCCCATGAGCTCACTCAGGGTTAACAAAATATTATTGACATGAATCAAAATCAGAAAAATATTGCAGCAACTGAACATGATCTGAATTAGAAGTTGTACTTCTGGTGATAACAGGATCTCCTGGATTATTTGCAGATTGAGTAGTAGAAAGTAAATCTTTTCCAAAAGCAGCAATGAGAGCTTTTATGGGCATGCAACTGCTATCCCCTTGGGGCAATGAGCAACCCAATGTTGTTAATTTCTCCTTACCCCCAATTTTTCAAACAAAGCTCTTCTGCAATATCAACAACATCAGGGTTTCTCCCATACCAAGAGCTGCTGCTGTCACATTGATGGTGCACTGGTTTATTGTGCAGCAAAATATGAACTGTCACTTGCAGTAGTTTACAAAAGCCAATACCAACATAACTATTATTATGGTCGACAATTCATCAAAAACAGCCCTGAAAGAACTAAGAAAAACAAAACAAAACAAAATCACATGTGAAATTTATTAATGAAAAATACGGAAGGAAAAAATAACTGAGGAAAAAGGATCAAAATTGCCAAAATAATTGCAAAATGCAAAAAAAAAAAAAAAGGTAGAAAGACAGCAGCTGGCCTATGTTACTGAACTATTTTGGCTCTTCTTCCAGAACCCATGGAAATCAATGAAATAATATCATCCTTGGTTCTGTATCTGCACTTGCTAATTGGGACAGCATTGAGTCAGGCTCCAAAGCCCTACTCTCTCCGCTGCTACGAGAGAATTCTTAGTATTATTAAGTTAAAAATTACAAAATACCATACTGAAATAAACACTGGAGAACAAATTATTATAAAATACCCATAAAAAATGTCCCCCAAAAATCAATGCATTGTTTACTTGTGGAATGCTTGCAATTGTTTTTTAAGGGAGTCATAAAAATTCCTCACTCACCAGGAGTCCATTCATGAGGGCAATGAATTTCCAGAGGACCTGATTTTTTATACAGCTCAAGAGAAATATTTTTGGATACAAATTTTAAAAAAATGTTTTTAAACTCATAGTTTTGTTCCTTAAAATGAGCAAAGACTTGCCTACAACGTAAACAATGAAAATTAAAAAAAAAAAAAAAAAACAAAAAAAACCCCAAGTCTTGTAACCTAAATACAATACCCATTGTCTGGACTTCCCTATTTCCATGAAGAACATCTGATTTTCATTTTGGATTAGAACATTCTGCTAAAATTACTAATATACTGGGATTTAATTTAATTTAATTGCAAAATTTCAAGATGAACAACTTCAGCTATGATCCGGTCAGTGTTCCATAACTGAGAATTCACATTCTGACTCTGGAAACAACAATTAAAATCTAATGTTGAGTCCTAGCTGAAGTAAGTTTTGATGATCTCAGAGCGAACAGTAGTTCTCATCAGAAAAAACACCACATAAAACTGATCAACTGGCAGCTTTCGTCACTGCTTAGCCAGGGAAAATTTGGCTAGCGACTTGGTATCTTTGCAATTCCAAGAACTTCCAGTATTTTTCTGTGAAGAGATACTCAATTGCCAGAGATAAAAACTAGACTTAAAAAGTGCTTAAGTCAATGGTGAGAACAATACTTCTCGCTGGTATTTCACTTACTGGGCTATTCTGTTCAGTGTATAAAGATGTAGAGAGATCCAAGTTGAACATATGACCAGCCAGTAACAGAAGGGGCTCCTATTCCTTTTTGTTTGTGTGTGTGGGGGTGAAAAACATATACGGGAATTGTTAGTAATGTCAACATGCTCCGGCTTGTAACAAAAGAACAAAGCATGTGACCTAAGAGGCCAACAACAGTTTTAATACAAAAGACTCCATAACTGCAACACAACAGATTTAGTCCAGCTTTTTCATATGCTCCACTCTTTTCATGGAATTCTGGTGAAATAATAGCATTATTTAGGAGGCACACACAAAATATAAAATAAAAAAACCTCCCATAAAAAGTATAGAAAAGTATACAAAAAAGTATAGAAAAAGTATAGAAAGTATAAAGAATCTTGCCAGAAAATGTATGGACCAGAAACAGATGGACTGACACGTCTGAATGCACTGCTAGTGAGAGCAGACATCTATTTTTGACAATGCATATATAACTTTTCAAAAAAATAATAAAAAAAAAGAGAGAGGGGTTCCTCTGCATCTAAGGCAGTAAGTATTGGTCTATGGATAATCTTAATTTTCCTTTGGAACCCATGAAATTACATTAGATCAAATACTAGTCTTGGGCAGGTTGAAGTAAGATAAAGAAAAAAAGAAAAAAGAGAAAGAAAGCTTTTTCTAGATAAATGTTAGTGTTTAAAATGTAACTTCTGATGTTTAATTGCCAAATCTAGGAAGTAAGAGGACTTGGCAACAGATGTATATTAGAATAATACTCTAGACAAACTGTCCCCCGGGTGAGGAAGGTTGCTGACAACAGGCAATGGCCTGAAAGAGTACTTCCCCAAAATGACTGTTAAATTACACCTGATACTTAACAGTCAAGAAAAACAGGTACTGACAATTTCTTATTGCTCAACGGGAACACAGCTATTGGAAGATGCATGTTTGTACAAGTAGAATGGGAAATCAACCAGACTACTAAATTGACTTTATAGGTAAAAAGGATAAACACTGAGGCAAGGCAATTGTGCTGTGAATCCAGAAAGCAGCATACATGCCATCTCACACACACAGTAACTAAAGAAAACAAATGAAATACCAATACAGTACTTGATCCTAATCTTAAGTACCGTCTTTGTAAAGAACAAATTTAAATATTTAAATACAAACCAAAATAAATTTAAATATAAACCAGTTAACAGCTTCACAGTAACTACTAATGTAATTCATTTAAGTTGTCAAGTAGTTGTTGAAAATGAAAGTGTTTGCAAGCATAAATTGAATAAATGTCACATTACTTATGTACCCGGATTATTGTGAAACAAAAAAAGGACGAAAGAAAACGTCTGAATTTTTTTTAACAGGACAATGTTAAACATGACAAGTGCAAGAAAGAACCATTTGTGAACAGCATTTTTGCATGGCATTGTGATAGAAAACCAAGTCCATTATTGAAAAGCAAATTGTTTAGAAGCATTCCTGTGTCAACTTACTACTACTGTTATAATAAAATAATACAAATATAATAGGAATCTAGAACTGTTTATTCAGAGTTTACCATTAAATAACATGAAGTAAGTTTGTAAAACCAGAAGTTGAAAAGACTAACATTTTTATTTCAAATCATGCAGATGCACACTTAAAATAAAACATATGGATGATACGAAGTAGACAGTCAAAGCTAATGTAAAGAGGTGTGAATCAAATACAGAAATTACAAATGACATAGGACATGAGAGTGTTATGATACAGTTAAACATAAAGTAAATTACAGATAGGATTGAAGTGAATGAGAGCAGAATTTCAGTGCTAAAATGACAGCGATGACACATCTTGGAAAACTAAAGCAATACTGAGAAAATTTTAAATATAATAGGAACAGAAGGTTTAAACAAAACTATATTGGAATAGGACTGGAGCATATTATAGTAAACTGGAAAAACACAATAGAAGGATGAGACGTTTTCAATACTTAAAAGAAAACATTTGTGGTCCATGAATGAAATAGTTCCATCTCCCAACAACAACAAAAAAAATCGTCAGAGCAAAAGGGAAACCAGGAAAGTATTTAAGAGAAAAAAATAATAATAGTGGTTTGCATAGTAACAACATCTGTGACTATGTCAATATAAGCACAAGGGAGAGAATAAGAGCCATCTTTGACCAAACAGTTTTAAAAATACCTTTGGGTGGGATACAGTGAAAAAAATTAGCTGAAAGCTTGCAAGGCAAGATAAATTCCAGCTGTTGTTTTTTGTGGACTAACAGACTTTTCCTAATTGCCACTACCATATAATATTGGTAGGAGATCATTTCCATTCTTCCCATGACTGTTAGCGTTTTAAGATTTTGATTCTGTGATGCCTGTAGAGCACAGAACAAGGAATTGAAAGTTAATATATTCCAACGTGATTTGGAACGTAGGTTTTGCAAGTCAGCATGCAGCACTTCAGACCAAAAAACACCTTCCAATTGGTTGGCTCTGCAGGCACTCCTTTACCCTCTAAACGGTAAGGCACATGAATTTCCAACACACAGTGTTGAGGCTAGGCAGGTTGGGTTGGTTTTTAAACAGTGCTTGCGCAGTTCTGAATGAGCCTCCTCTACGCTACCCTACCTACTTACATTTACTGTGGGCAGAAACACACACGCTGCACTGCTGCATCTCAAACGTATTACATCACACAGTGTATTAGACTGCTGAAAAAAACAGTCATTTGGGCAGGCTGCGACAGAAACCACACTTGACTTTTCATTACATAAAAAAATAACCCGAATAGCATACTGTTAAAAGGAGTTAATACATCACTTTCAAATACTATGGCATATGTTAGGCACGTCACCCTAAGAAACTATACAATATGCACCTGGATTCTTTTTTACTCACTCTCTCTGCCATATCTACCCAGGATTCACTCCACAGCTGTAAAAGCTATAATCAAAAGGTAGAAGAGACATGTATGAGAAATTAAAGGTTTTATTCTGCAGGGGAATGATTTATTAATGCTGAGAGCTTGATTTAGTAATCAGACAGTATTTGAAGTGAAAAAAAAAAAAAACCAAACAACTGATCATGGAATAGTTAGATAAGGAAACTATTCCAGCTTTTTATGTAGTTTTGTCCCAAATTCAAAGTTGAAAAGACTGGGAAAGAACTTTTCCAATTTACTGACATCCAATACTGGATTTCATCCAGGTCTATACCTCAAAGGCAAGAGGGACTTAGTCATATTTTTACATAACTAAATTCCTGAGTCACATTACAGAGGGAGAGTCAAATGAAACTCAAGAACCATTTCTGTCATTAAATATTTTCTTTTTATAGTATTTCTTGTAAGAAACAAATGTTATAAGACTATTTCAAAACTTAAAAGCCTTTCATAATCGATTATTGCTCATTTTCATTCAGATTTACTAACGCTCACATTAATGCACATAACACTAATTGCACACCATGGTAGAAAGGGCAAATGATGACTGCTCAGCTAACTCTAACAATCCACTAAATAACTTGCAATTAACCAGCTGTTAAAATAATAATAGTTTTGAAATATCTTTGCTGTACTACAGACTTCAGAATGCAGCTGCCTAGAAAAAGTTACTGGATGTCACACACTAGTCTCTGAGTTGTGTTAATGAAGCAATGTTCAAATGCAGCCAATTTTATACAGCTGAGATTAATGGAATGATCAAATTGACATGATATGCATTCTCTGAACTCTTAATTCACATAAAAAAGAGACCTTGCAGCAGCCCAGCACACTAACCACAGAGCTGTTATGAATTTATATTTCATCTTCCCTTCTAATTACACTAACCGTGACTAAATCTTGGAGATGCTGCAGAAAAAAGGCAAATTTAAGTCCTTTGTTTCTAAACCCACATTTCCCCACTTCCTCTTTGCCTGAGGCTTGCAATCTCTGTTCTTCCAAACTCCTCTATGCCCCTCTTAATCTCAGAACATTTCAAGCTAACTCAGCCTACATAGCGTTTCAACAAGCTCCAGACCCCTTTCAAACTACAACCATTGTCAACTCCTTTGTCTGTCCCCAGAACAGCACAGCTTAGATTTCTGATGGCACTCAATGCTTGTCTTGCTCAGACACATGACCAGTGCATTGGCATTGCTCTCACTCATCCTCGTGCTTCCTCCTTACATCTTTGCAGATACTGACTGCTCTCACCATTTTTGGCTCCAAGATCCAGACCATAGACGACTCCTCCACAAACACAACAGACCCTTTCCTCTCTCACATGCATACAAAAAAAAAGTCATTTAAGAAATATGCTTAAATTGATGACTTGATCACTTGGTTAGCATCAGTTAAAAGCTGTCAATTCAGATTCATTTCATCAGCATTTATTGTGCTTCGTTAATTCTAGATCTAAACTTTTTCAACAAAATAATGAAGTTATATATAACTCAAAGTGGCAGCAACTATAAATCCTTCAAGCCTTTGGCAATTTCTTTAATCCAAAGTAATCGTGTTTCCTTGTACAAGTCTTGTGATGTCTGTAATAGCATCTCACTATAGTAACAACAGTCTTAATGTTATAGCTCTCTTGCATGCCTGAAGTATTAATCAGACCCCATATTTAAATATGAAATTAGAGTACTCTCGATATTTTTCCCGAAACAGATACACTAATCAGAGCCCTCCCCAATTTTTAAAAAAAATTACAATACTGATTGTGACCATGAAGTTGTTTTTGATAGCAGAGTCAAACATTGCAGCTTTCTGGTTATTGCTTTACTCTATTACCTCATCCCTTCACATTAAAATAACGTTTCTAAATAGGCAGTCTATACTATAAGCAATTTTCCCTGCCACAAGTTCTTTCCTTTTGCTTTTAAATAGAAGAGAGTAAAGAAAAAAAAAACACTTAACAATCAGAATGAAGGATAGCAGATTTTATGCAAGAGCTGGTGAATATCATTCTCCTTTGAAAGCAAAAGGCTCAACGATCACAGTATTCATTCTTCAATTTAGAAATTTCTTTATGAAAACAAACTTCTCCTTTTTCATAAATCAGCTTAAATCCTAGCAGTTTTCCAAATACACTAACTTTCTTCTAGTATTGTCCTGAAAACTCACGTAGCATTCTCCACCAGCTATTACTTATGACATAAAGATGTTACTAGTACTACACAATAAAAAGTGATAGTTGTTTTTTTTGATGACCAACCATGCTTGAGTTTAACCTCACTTAGTGGAAAAATCATGTTTGTGACCTTTATATCTCAATTTAACTAAAAATATACTTAACACCAAGTATTACCTCATTTTCCCAAATCTCCCATAGCCATCTCTAATTTCCACTGTATAAAAACAAATTCACTGTCAGCTCCTTGAACTTTATCAACATGTTTCAGCTATAACCAAATTTTACTTTGTTGAGTAATCAAAATACAATCTGCATAAATCTACATATTAAACACATTAAAAAATGTTAAATTACATATTAAATGTATTAAATGATTTGATCCAATTTCTAAACTCTAGATTAAATCCAGAAAGCAGAAATATCAAAAAAGTAGCTCTGACCAACACAAAACCTGTAAGTCCAAGGAAGGCAGGATTTAAAGTGTTTCATTACCCATCTAAAAGCATAAACTTGTGTTTTACAGTTTGGACTCATTCCAAAGGCTGTCCCCGGTTAATCCACCCTCTCTTTGGGGAGCCAAGGACAGCTGGAAAGGGTGATGACCATATCAATATCCATGCATGTTGCTGTCATGAATGTATGCTAGCACAGTTGGACAAACTCATGGAGTATATATAATTCAGTGTAGAATTCTCTCATAGGAGCTTGCCTGTTCCATTGTGCTATCAGAGAAAACGTGAAGTACTGTGAAAGCAGCAAGAAAGCCTACAACCGTGACCATGATTGCCTATAATGATAAAGTTAAAATAGCCTGCCCAGCAGTCATTCACATATGAAAGCTACAACAGATGCTCTTTAATTCTTTATCTGAATGAACCTCAGTCATTTAGCTTCCACAATTCTTTTTAGTATTTATTATAGTGAGCCAAACTCATGCAAAGAGGCTTCTTTTGGAGGCTGGAAATAACATCTTATTTCGCATTTGCTCCTTCTCTGTCCATTATCTCTTTTAATTCTACTAAGAATTAAAATCAAGCCTCATGACTGTCCCTGAAAACACATAGAAAATACAGGAATTTATTAGATATGACTATTTGCTTGTGGAGAAAGAGACTAAAACTAGTTTCAGTGATAGATACACTCTACTGGCCAGCCTCTATTATTTCAAAAATGCGAGCACAGTAATCACAGGTACAGCACTCCAGCACAGTATTACCACTGCTTTGGTATGCATCATGTGTGGCAGAGGCAGATCCAGAGATTATACACATAAATCACTCACCCAGGAAGAAAAAGAGTCTACACAATTGCCAACTAAGACAACTAATATGAAATGGTGTTTTTACAACAGCTATTCAAAGAAATACTATTTGTGGGATGAATGAGTCATAGGATAGCAAACTTCATACACTACAGTTACACAAAGTGAGAAGACAAAGGGAATTAGATTATTTTTTTTTAAATATAAGGAAACAGCAAAAACAGCTGTTGCACTGTAATAATTTTAAGTAGCTTTGTTATGCCTTCTTCTAGTATTGTCCTGAAAACTCACGGAGCATTCTCCGCCAGCTATTACTTATGACATAAAGATGTTACTAGTACTACACAATAAAAAGTGATAGTTGTTTTTTTTGATGACCAACCACACCTTCCCAGTAGTAGTTTTCTTTTTCTTTTTAACTTGCATTTTGGGTTTGCTGTTGTTGGCACACTGTCTCTGTAGACACTAGATAAATAAACTTTTCAACAACATAAACCCTTTTAAAACTGTATCTCTTAACCCCTTCCCCCTTGAGAGGTTGGAAAGTAATTACTTAAGTCTTTACAGGTTTACTTGTGCATCCCTTCTCTATTTCTGTGACTTTTCTTTCCACTTTAGTTATAACAAAATAAATAAGCATCTTAGCAGTTATGTCCACCTAAATCACAGTTTGTATCTTTACCTTAACTATGTATTTTTGTATTTATTGATTAACCCACATAATTTCACACCTAACTTGCAGGGGATCAAATTAATTGTCAGGTAGGCTTGAGTCAGTAGTTTAAAATTATAGAAATTTGTTTCACATGTAGAAAGTACTTAAACAGAACACATATTTTAAGATTACAAAGTACTAATGTGCTTGCAACATATAGAATATTTCTCCAAAATTATTTCTATAATCTCACTGCTTTAAATTCATTCTAAATAGCCTAGTTTTATTATGCTTACTTTTGTGTTTTAGCTGGAATAGAGTCGATTCCCTTCTTGTCTTCATTTGCTACAAAAAAATCCTGTGCCATTAAATAATAATTTTGCAACATTTTACACTTCAATAATAAGACAACATCTGTACACGTCCCTTCATGCACAGAGATTTCAGCATAACTGCTGAAATAACGCAGTCTTCGAGCCCCCTGAACTCACAGAGGGACCGAAGCATCCATTGGTACACCGTGCTTTAACTGAGGGCAACACTGACATGTATCCCCCCGGTAACTTTGAAAAGGACTTTCACGGATAACTTAAAGACTACTTTTAATAAACTGAAATGAAATAAATGAAAATTATGTGAATAATTATTCAGCTATTATCTGAGTCTGATTTAGTTTTCTTTTCATGAATTATAGAATCATGGTTTTATTTCTTTAACCTTACAAGGATCTCTCAGATTCCCCCACTTGTTCTCAGGCCTTCTTCAACTGCACACATACATATACTCTGCCAGAACAGAACTGAGTGTTGCCCTCTCCCTGTGATCTAAGAAGTAATTTCTCCAGTCTCATTTTTTAGAGTTAATAATAATTGTTCCTTCCAAATCTCTGGAACCTGGTATACTTACTTATTTTGATTGCTGTTCTTGTTTAACATTTGCTTAAAGACAGACACATGGCTCTGTGAGACTAAAGACAGGCAACTCAGAGAGTCACAGAATGACTGAGTTAGAAGGGGCCTCTGGAAGTCATCTTGTCCAACACCCCTGCCCAACCAGGGTCACTTAGAGCACACTGGACCGTGTCCAGACAGTTTTTTTATTGTCGCCAAGGATGACGAGTTCACAATCCCTCTGGGTAACCCATTCATCTAGAGTCTCATATAGGTAACCATTTTGTACTGAAAACCAATGACTACATACGAGATTTGATTTTCTTCCTTCATGTTCTCAAAGAGTATCAAAATTACCAACAAGGTCTAAGGACTTGCATTTGGCCTTCCTGCCTTCAGTGACAAAGTGCTAATGAGTTGAGAAAGTTAAAAGACAAAACTACTACTATTTGCTTCATATATATTCTTACTCATGCTTTAGCCATGATTTTCACTTCATAAAACAGAATCATAGAACCATTTAGGTTGGAAAAGACCTTTAAGATCATTGATTCCAACCATCAGCCTAACACTGCCAAGTTACCACTAACCCATGTCCCTCAGCACCACGTCTACACGTCTTTTAAATACCTCCAGGGATAGCGACTCAACCACTTCCCTGGGCAGCCCGTTCCAATGCTTGACAACCCTTTCAGCAAAGAAATCGTTCCTCATATCTATCCTCAACACCCCCTGGCGCAACTTGAGGCTGTTTCTTTTTGTCCTGTCGCCTGTTACCTGGGAGAAGAGACCAACCCCCACCTGGCTACAACCTCCTTTCAGTGAGCTGTAGAGAGCAAGAAGGTCTCCTCTCAGCCTCCTCATACCATACTTGCAGCTTGACCTAACTTTTTTTAAGAGTATGTTATTAGATTGCAAGGTGTATCATTTTCCCCTTATCAAAGCCATTCATATTTATCCAGTAAAACTGCATTATTTTAAGGCTGCTGCATAACAATTAAATTACTTTTAAAATCATCATCACACCTGTAGAATGACAAAAGATGAAATTAACAAACAGTAACTCACAAGCTGCTCTTGCTTCATGAAATATTACATGTGAAGTATAATTTCAGTCTCCCAGACTCAACACCTAGAGAATGCAACAACTCATCACTAATTTGAAGCATGTTATCTAGAGTGGGGGTTTTAAAGGTTGAGAGACCAAGAAAACAGAAACTCATCTTTTTTTTTTTTTTAAATGATATGTTCTCCAAATAAAAATGAAACCTTTTTCTCTGGGCAAAATTTTTATTGTGTACATAACACTATAGACTTTTTTGATGTCTCTTCATCAGGTCAGACACAACTTCCATTTACAAGATGACTTTCCATCAGTTTGCACTTAAATTAACTAAGAGAAGTCACTGCTAAGGAAAACTTATTACTGAAGCGATGAGACAAGCAATCCTTATCTTCTCAGAAACAAACAGGAAAATCTTGGAACCAAATTTGGATTTTAACTATGGAATTGGTCATCAATTTTTATCCCTCCTAAGCTACCAGGTGGGCTCTCCAGGACTCCAGCCAGTTCAAAANNNAAAAAGTATAAAAAAAAAAGCATAGCAGATTTCAGCTAGAAGCCAAGTTGTTTGAGCAAAAGATGTTGTAAAAAGGGAACTTCAGGAGAACCTGGACTAGAATAAGGCAGAGGAAATAACAGCACTTTGTTGAGATGTTCATTAAAGTGTAAATATCAGGAAAATATTCAGAATCACACAGAAAGAAAACTCAGGCCAGTAAGAGCTAGGTCAGTACTAATTTTAATGGCTATTCAAATTTGCCTGTTTTATAAAACTCTGCAACATTACTGTCAACTTTAGCCAACAATATTTGCATTCTAGTAGGAATATGGATGTAAATCTTTAAACAATCATGCTGGTAAAATTATTTCATGCTTCATAAAGAAACAAACCCTAAGACACTGTGAAAATTAAAGTTGAGAAGTAGTTTACAAAGGGTCTTCCATATGAGATTTCCACATGGGAGTAGATCTTAATGTTGATGCTTTGTTATTAAAATTTGTGATGCTTAATTTCTTCTGAGTGCCATGTGAATATGAATAAGCAATCACTGGCATTAAAGAGAAATTGTGGTAAGCTTATGTGATTTTAACAACTCTTCGCATTGTAATCAACTTCATTTGTTACCACTCACTAGTTCCACCTATATTTACAGGAAAATCAGTAGTTTACAAAGTTGGAAAAAAGGCTACCTACAGAAAGGTCTTGTAGTCAAAAATTACATATTGACAATAATAAAATACCAATGCACTTGGTATACATGATAATTGACAGCACAAGTTCTCTTGCACAACTCTAACGAGTGCTGTAAGAGAAGTTTTGGAGTCATTTCCAGAGGAAAGATAGATTGTGAGAAGAATGCAAACACTCTTGCAGACAACATTTAACGGTCTACAAGACAAACAGAGTACATTAAAAACTGGGGGGATGGAGTGTATTCATACATAATACAGTAATTCAATTAACATTCAAACATTCAACAGTTTAGTGAATGCAGAGGAAGACTTGCCTCAAGAAATTCATAGCACCTTTGGGTAAGGCTACAACAGTATGTGTTTATTGAAATCTGCATCTGGTAGTGATTTGTCCAGCAGCAAACTTTCTTGCCTTTTTCACTCAAATGATCTACAGGGGCCCATATACTCTGCAAGTGTTCGCTTGCACTAAGATGCACATTGTATAATTTATGTTCTTAATTATAAAACAAAGTTTATCAGCATGTTTGTCTGTGTTGTGTAATTTCTTATTCTTCACATGAGAATAGTAGAATGCATCTTGAACAGTCTATTCATTCTTCATTGTAACAAAATATATTGGAATGGAAGAGATTTAATCCCTAAATTATTTTACTTCTCCCTTCTTGCTGAAGATTTTTCTTTAGAGAAAAAGGAGCCAACGTAGTTTGAAAATCTTTCTAGAAGATAATAACTCCCCTTCCTCCATCACTCCTCCTCCTCCCCCCCCCTTCCCCCTCTTCCCATACACACAAAAAAAGAAGAGAATGCAGGTTATAATCCTAATTTGTCAAGTATTGTTTCAGTAATGATATACCTTGTTCAAAACTGTGGCCTAGCACAAAAGACAGTTTTGTTTTTATAAAGCCTGCTCTGCAAAAACTAGCTAGATATTTTGGAAAATGCAACTCTTGTCCTCACCACCTGTCTAATCCCAAATCCCACAAGGACAGAAAACTGATTAGAGCAAGGGCAAAGAAAAAAATCAGCATCCTGGCATGTGAAAGAAAGGAGGCTGAAAGTCCTCCACCAAGAGGATCACAGTTTTGTCTCCAGATAGGCACTTGCTCCCTCTCAGTATTTTAAGCATTAATTCACAAACTTCAGTTTCATGTTAACTGACTATCCTGTCTTTGCTAGAATTCCAGTAGAACTGTGTTCTTAAAATAGATCCAGTTTTCTGAGGTTACTTCAGGAATTATGAACATTGTTCTTCCTGTTATTACTCAAACTGATACAGTTCTTCTGGGCTTCCTTACAGCAAGACATCAAAAGTTAGGTAGGTCAGCAGAAAAAGAAGAGTTCACACAGTAATTCTTAAGAGCACTTAGTCATTGTAAGGTGTGACACATCTAGATTTATCATTGGGCTGGGTCTCAAATGTAAAGGAGACATGGAAACTTTCTGGTACACCTTGCGCAAAAGGGGACAGGACAGCTGACAATTTCATAAGTTCTATCCCCACCAAAGGGAAGAGCAAGAAGATTCAGAACTGAATTTTTGGGGCAGAGAGGTTCACCATTAAGCTGCCTTAACTTTCCTTGACCTCCTCTTCACACAACTTGAATTTTAAGAAGCTTATGTCTCATTATTTTTTATTTGTGGGCATAAAAGTGTCCTATTTCAGTAATATTACTACTTGGAGCACCAGACAAAGAAGCTGAGACCAGAGGGACACATTAAGACATTCTTTCTACAGAAACAAGATCATAATCACTTGATAATTCTCCTTTTGTTTATCACATACCAATAGTTAGTGCTGCAGTTACAGAGAAAAATCAAATCCCAATCACAGTTAAACAATTACTGTTTTATGACAGAATCTCTAATCAGTGCAGATTACCAAAATGTTAGAAGGTTATTCCCCAAAATTTTACTCCAGGATTTTTGATTCCAATTACCGTGAGACACAGAGTACTCTGGCAAGGTTTTTATTTTTATCTATATGTTATTGTTACAGTCTTCGCTAAACAATGTGACTTCAGTGGCATTTCATTTCATTAAATCTTATCAGGATTACAGTCAGCTCTTGCTTATTCACCTTGCAAAGCAGGCACTGACAGGAATTGGGGACTACCTGAATCTATGCAAATGGAACGTGAAAGGACCAGGTCCAACATAGTCTGTACATTTCTATCAGCTTGCTGTTGCCTAAACTCTTGGCACCATGAAAATCCCAAATCCATCGAAAATACCACGTATTATCACAGTATTCAAAAAAGAAATACATGGTACCTTGATTTAACATAACAGGGATGTGAGGATTTGACAGCAGCACTGTCAAATGGCTCATTACATGTGAAAACTGAGGGTTAAGTCTTCTTCTGCCTTATAGAAGACAATAGTAAAAAATGTAATTAAGTGTATTAAGTTCTTAGAGGCATGATTAGTTTCTAAAGACATCAACAAATCAATTTTTCAGATTTTAAAGCTTCAGTATAGCAGTTCAAAATTTTGGGTGCTATGTTCATCATTAACTAAAAATACTCTAAAATCTTTTTAAAAGTACAATTTAATATCATTTACTATCATGGCACAAATTGAGGCATTACCTCATCACTTCAAATACTTCTTGTTTAGATATGGATCTAATGAGAGCAATTAAATCATAAAAAAAGAAAACTAGTGTACCTTCGCAACTGTACTTGAGGTGCTGTTATTCTTAAAAGAGGCAACATCAGAAAGCAGAGGCACTTTGAGGCCTCTTGGTAGAGAATGTCTGATGTTGAACAGTACTAACCTGATCAATACTGTTTATAAAGACAACAAACAATCCTGAATTATTATCTACACAAGAGAGTACTCAAAAACTGCATAGGCATTATGAGGAACACAGACTAAATATTAATGCTACAGCAGCTTCATAGCACCTGGAAAGGTGCTATATTACTAAGGCTAATTTTTTTTATAGCTCATATAAAATGAGGCACTGACTGCTATTTGTTGCACAGCTTTCTCCCTCACATAAAAACTGATGAGATTTTAAGTTTATTCATAGCAGTATTTTCCATTTTATAGCTCTGCAAGATTTACTGTGAAATTTTATATAGAGATAGATTTAAACTCTATCAATGCTTTGGCACTATGACAGCAATTCACAGTTTAATACACGAATTATTTTTTTTTTTTAAATTACCACCTGTTGCTAAGCCAAATGCCATTATTCCATTGCTTTCAGTGGTTTTAGCCTAAATTTTTTCCATATATTTGAAATTTCAAACAAAAAAGACAGCTTGACATCAACAGCAGCCTAAATTTTAAAAAATTCTTTACACTGAATAGTCATTTTTTCCTCTATCTCTGCCTCCAAGGATTAATTCTTACATTTGAATTTGCAGAGTTTCACTAATAATTATAAGAGTTTAATAAATCTATCAATCTATGCAGCTAATCAGTAGCACCTTTTATTGAAGGATGCCTGCATTTCCAAGTCAAAATTTGCAAGTAAAAATATTTTATAAGGTTGTTTCATGCTTTTGAGACAAGGTCACACAGAATGTTTACGACAACGTAGATTTCTTCATTCAAAGTGATATGGATAGCGTTTCTATAGCTGTCCTCACTTTTAAAATCTCTCTTTGGAATGCAAACATTAATGAGGAATGACTGATGAAGCTATGTTTGTAGCTATAACATTGAAGCTCTGGTTTTACAGGCCTTTGGCTCAGAAGACTGGCAGGCTCTCATCCTTGAGATCTTCCTTAAAGCATTCCTGTGGTACAGTACACTCACAGAAATCTTTCCATTCTGTACAACCCTACAATCAACTGTGTTTCCCCTTCTTTCCCTTGGCTTCAACTAAGTAAAACAACTGCACATGGCCCTCCCTGTCCTGAAGGGACAAATAACGTATTTATTCAAATATATCAGGAATCATGAGTATTCGTACACATCAATTGCTTATGTAAGTCCTAGGAAGAGCATTTCAGTATTATTAGCAATAATAAATGAAGTTATCAGTAAATTTATCAGAGGAAAGACAAAGAGATCCTGTTTTGGTATGAAATAGAGGAAACACTTCACAGATACTTCTAAATTCTTCAAAGAGCAGCATAAAATATCAGTATAAAGACCGTTCTTGGGCTTGTTCAAAGAATATAAAACTCAGCCTGAATTGTTTTGTACTGGTGTAACAATTACCTCTTGCTTGGCAAAATTTGAACAGCAGAAATACCATAGATTCAGGAGAATATTGAGTGAAGGACAGACTTATTCAATCTATTTTAGGCATGTAATAGCAAAGCATAATAAGCATTGGAAATTTACATACATTTTAAAATCTGCCATAACAGAGACTCATTTCTCATTTGGACTGTGTTCAACAGGATTTTTTTTGTAGAAAAAAAATTTACCATTATTTGAAGATCTGGGAAATATTGCTTGATGAGTGAAGAAAAATGATGACACTAACTGACATCATGAGAAAACTCAAAACAAAAGAAAAAACCCACCTCCTGAAAGAAAACAGATTAATCTCTTAAGAAAAAGATTCCAGGGCAGGCCTGAATCTGTCAAAGTGAATTTCTCCTGAAACGCACCAGATTAAAAACATGAAGGAAAACATAAAAGCTCACAGACACTCTCAAATACCAATTTTGGTCTACCCATCAGTAGTGTTTTTTGTAGAAAATTTTCATAACATCCAGTAAAATTCAATTCCGAATACTGCTCGGTTCACAGAAAAAAAAAAGGTTACATTACAGAACTTACTATTACAATATTGTGGAAGTTGTTTTTTTCTGTTTTGTTTGGTGTTTTTTTTGGCTATTCATATGTTATTGTTTCAGCATCAAATACATCGCATAATATAACGCAAAATCAGAAACAAGCAGGATATTTTTAATAGCAAAGCATATTGGAAATTCTGAATTTTCTTCCAAATTTAGATAAGCACAAAGTTAACTTTTAATACCAGCTACCTACTATACAACTAAGCCCTGTTCCCCCAAAAATGGCTGAAGAAAGGGTCAGGCACAAACTTCAAGTAAGTGCAGAATGAGAATATAAAACAGTTTTATATATTTTCTCCTATTCAAAGAGCTCAAAGTATTTTACTAGCTTTTTTTTTTTAAACTAATCCTGCCCTTCTATAGGATGAACATTCTAATCTGCGTTGTTTGGGATACAGTAAACCAGCACAGCAAGGGGATTTTGCAAATACCAAATAGGGTTCATTCAGTGACCACAAGAACTTCTCACAGAAATTACAGATACTATAAGTGACATTGTAAGAGACAAAAAACTTGAAGTACAGAAGTACTAAAGTAAAATAATAGAGACACCGTGACCTGCCGGCACCAATATCTGACCTTTATAATCACATTCAGAAGCATCAACTCTGGTCCAGATTTGATTTCTCCCAAAATTCTTTGATTCTCTTAGATTGCAAGAGTTCTACTACTTCTTATGTTTTAATCACTCATAAAACAAAGTGAAAGTTTTATTTATGTTTTTCTTTCATCCTGATGAAAGCGGGAAGTATAGTAAAGCTTCCTAAAGCATCCAAGTAATTTAGGAATTGAAATCTGAAATAAGAAAGTATATTTATACTTGGGTCTTATTAAGAACAGAAAGAAATTAAGAAAGAAATTAAGTTTCTGTAGTTCTGAAAATGGGTACATCTGAAAGTCTTGTATAGAAATTCAACTGCACATACTGCAGTGAATTCATGCAAAAAATTTCACTTTACCACTATTATCACTCCTTCTATCAATACATTTCAATAGATGCTCCATTCCCAGTGATTTCAAGAGCACTTATATATGTTCAAGTAAGGATAAGCCTGGTTACTTTGCTTAATTGGGCCTTGAAGAACAGTGGCAGCTGTTCCTGAAGAGGGCAACAATAAAATGAGTACCCTTAAAGAAGTAAGTTTCTTAGAAAATCTTACAAATGGGAATGGTTCTTCCACAACTATGGGATAATCCTGACTATGGGTTTTATTAATGTGTCAGTTTTCCCTTCCAGAAGTGTGCCACATCAGTAAAAATTATCTTTAACATAGAGTAGTCAAGTGCGTATCAGGAAAGCCATAATTTTAGCCTAGATTAAATATAAAGAGCTCTCCGCACCAGCAAAACCCAATACACTTTGCAGCGTTAAGTCTGGGGAACGTAGCAAGAAAATCAGCTGGCTTTAGAAATGTTCTTTAATACGCAACCATCGTTGGACAGCCCAGCCAAGTTCTGAACTGGAAGTCTATCAGTTGGTTGCTGTTCTGTCTGCAAATCAACACCTCCAGTTTCTGATTAATAATTCAAGAGATGCATAGGCTTTCTCTATTTTAAGCCCAGCTATTAAACTCGACTACATATTGAAGAAGTGTCAAGTTAAAAAGTTTAGGAGTAAGGAGACAAAGTGATCTGGAAAACGTAAGCGCAATTTTTACATGAGTTTGGGCAGCTCCCAAAGTGAACTGTATCCAGTGGAAACAAGGTCTAAGTGCTGATGCGGGAGTTTCCCACAGTTTCTACTGGCCTTCAAAGCCATGTGTGTCATCACAGTCTCTTGCTGGAGCTGTACATAAATATCTAACTGGTATTAAAAAACAAAAAATATTCCACAGACCTAAATTAAAGCCAGATGTGGAAAAAGCAGATGCCTGAAATTTACCATCATTTCAGGACAGAATAGAAGCACTTGCTAATTTTATTATTTTGATAATATTATTTAATATATATAATATATTAAAATAATTATTTAATAATTTTATTATTGAGTAAATTGTCATGTTAAGGAAGTAATGTAGAACATTTATAATTTCCTGATGCATCTCATCTTAAAGAAATAGGTGCTCTATTGACTAAAACCCCTGCAATTAGTATCAAATTTGAATCACAAACTAAATCTGTGTTATATTTCTACTCTGTTTGAACACTGAATTAAGATTATATTCTTATCAGTCATTTAAAAAAGGTAAGGTAAAGTATGTTAAGATGGTATTAATACTCAGGTCAACAGCACAGCACTGGAAGAGGAAATTGAACAACGCAAGATAAAAATATATTTAGTAAGTGAAAAGTCTTCCACATCTTACTGTGAATTGTATTGCTTTAATCCAGGCAAATGCAGTCTGTGCTCAGCATGTAGCAGGGTAAGGTTTTCATGGAAACTTCAGGCCACCCAAAACTGCTCTATTTAACATAGTCAGTCACTCTTATGGAACACGCATGACTTATCCAGAATCTCTTTTAAGCAACTCAAAACTTCGAAGCAATTTTTTAAAATTAGTTTAATATTTAGATTATTAAAGCACTTACATACACATATCATGAAAGCAGCTAAGCATGTCATGTGAATTAAAAAAAACGTTGTGTGATTTAACTTAAGATGCAATACGAAGCGTAAGACCAGCATGACAAAACCTCCAGTTCTGAGCACAACAAAACATTCTGAGAACAACACTCAATTAATGCTCTTAATCAATCAACATTTTAAGAGCAATCCTTTAAAAAAAAAAAAGAGCCATTTTTATGGTCTCCAAACCCAACAACCTTCTACAGAATCTGTTTGAAGAGTTTGACTGCAGAAAGGCAAGTAACTTCTCAACAGAAAAATCAAATAGTCTAATTACCAAAATAGGCCGTGTGTGTCTTGTGAAACCTCTCTCACTGTTTTTCTTACAGTTTTTAGAACACCACATATCAAGAATATCTTAAATCAACCTACAGAGCACAGCTCTTAACAAATCTAATGCCTCCATTTTAGAGAATACGTTCTGCCAAAAGCAGCTCAAAAGTAGCCAGAAACCTGAAAAGCCACTTCACAGTCTTCAAACTCAGCAATATAAATTGCACCAACTGCACTATACGAGAAAAATGAGCTCAAAATACAAGAACATTTCAACAGAAAACATACTAAAAGCACTGTCTTGTCCACCTAAAACTTTTTAAAACTGCCCCAGATTATGTAGTGAGGGAGTAGTGGAAGACAACAGAACCACCTCTTTATTTTTCATAGTCAACAGTGGCAAAACATAACAAAAGAATAGGTCTTTTAATCCGAAGAAAACAAGCATGCTCCAGAATCTGCAAATAATCTGTCTGTTGGACCTTACTGTTCATAAATACAAACTTTATCAAGACCATGAAAATAGTTAACCCTGATAAAACAGATGGATTTATACAGAAATACAGCAATGATACAGGGAAGCAATCAAGAAAAGTCACCGGTTCTATTGCAGTTGGGCTAATTTGAATGTATTAGCTTTGCAAATATTTGGTACAGCGGCTTTCCCCCCTACGAGCAATGATTTCACCGCATAAACCTCACTGATGAATCCAAAGATTTCTGAAAGCACACTAGGTTTAATTTTTTTATGTTAAACTTTGAACTTCAGTAAATTGCAATAAACTCACACCAGGCTCTACATTTTGTAAAGAATATCTAAAACTTTATAAACAAACACCTGTATACATTCTGAAGCTGCAAAAGAAATTTATTAATAACTGCAAAATAATAGATTACTAACTAGGGCAATTGCAACCGATTTTAATTCTGTCATTAGCAGACTTAGACACTTCTTAGCAGCCTAAAAGTCATGTATGCCAATCAGATACACTCGCTCTTACTGCTAATGAGTAGCACCCGTTAGAGGGTATTTGTCTTCCTCTGTTGGATCCCTCTCATATTTATATTCTTCCTAGGTATCACCAGGCTGATTTAAGAATGCATCAGGTATTTCACAGTTTAATGTCTCTAGTATCTGCTCCAACTATTTTAAAAGGCTTAAACATGAAACAGAGAGAGAGCCAAGTCATCATTATCCTCACAAACCTTATTAAGCAACACTGCTGAGCCATTTCCAGCTGAAAAAACAGCTATACCATTTACACAGGCTACAGTAACTGAATAATCACTTCTCAAAGCCAACTTTGGAAATATCCACGTGATACGACTACACCAAAATTAAATTACAGATGTAGAACAGTATAGACATTTGCAGACAGAGTAGGGATTACAAAACATTATTAAAATACAATATTAAGATGGATACCCGTTTCTTTTTTTATGGGACAAACTCAGTATCACAACTCGTTTAGAGAGGGTTATCTCCCATGAGAACAAAACACAGAATCATAGAATAGTTTGCGTTGGAAGGGACCTTTAAAGTACCCCAGTTTCATTGCCCATTACAACTTTTGTCACTAAACAAATAAACAGCATTGTTTTCCCCATATTATAATCCATCAAGCAGTACAATAATTACATTTTAGATTGACCTAAAATGATAATTGATTTCCTTATACCACACAACACAAGTCACTTGTTTTCTTTAAAAAAAAAAATACTTGAAAACTGAGGTATAAGAGCTTACGATTAATTTAAGAGAATCTCTAACCTACCCGGGGAACCTGTGTAAATACTGTGGTGGTTAGCCCGTCCAGGGCCCTGTGCTGTCATGGCTACCTATTATCAGCACTTGTATACAGCACCTGCAATGCTTGCACAACCAGTTTATACTGCCAGTGAAACACACCCCAAAAGACAACAGACAGGAACTTTCCTGATATAAATTCAGAACTGTCTAGCAACAACTGTCCCTTAAAATATTTCTGTAATATGACAAAATGTGACAACAATAAAATGAATAATAACAACAGTGCTACACATTTCTAACTGGCTGCCAACATGCATCCCACCATCTATTCTTAAAAAATAATGATCTCTCACATCCAATCATATTTCTTATTCTATAACATTAAGAGGACACATCTTATCTCACTGGATGGAATATGCACACGGCTTGTGTAAATCACCCTGTAAATCAAACACCACTGCTCGATTCTATCAGCAATTCATTTAATCACATTTAATACAGCTGAACGTAAAACCAAGCACACTTTACTGCCACCTGGTTATTCTTAACATCCAAATTGTATTTTCTTACCTCAGCAGCCTGTGTCTCCTGGTGTAATAAAGTTAGACCTGTCAAGTCTTCTAAGAAGGAATGTGAAGAATTGAAAACTTTAGCTAGGAAATTAAACCCTTCTCGTTCATATTGCTCAAGGACCTGTCAAATAAACAAACAGAAATTTCTGAGGATTTCAAATAAGATGCCCATAATGTAATTCATCGTCATATTTTGCTCACAAAACAGAAGTACAATCTTCCAAATACTCAGAAAATGATTGTATATTGTAAACAGCCCAGCCATGGGAAAAGTACAAAAATCAGCCAGCCATCAAGCTATGGCTCTGGGACTCCTGTGCTCAAAGAAATACCTGATTTTTCATTCTCTGATGTATAAATTTCCAAACCAATAACAATATTGTGCCAATCCACATCTTCTTATAGCTTATCTGTGCAAACTACACACATCATGTATTTCTGTTTTAACTTACCTCATTCTGATACAGTTCTCGCAGAACAAGGATAAGTAGAACACAAGAAGTTCTTTTATACAGAGCATTGTTGCAGGGGCTGTGGACAACCTTTCTTTCACTGTATATATTCTATCCTTATTTTGGGACAGAAGCACTAAAAGGAATTTGTACAGCTTCTATACTCCTTAAACATATCCACTCTTACTGGGTAGACAAATTCCCCATAACCAGTGGAATTTGTTTCCTCTGGAAAAGAAGAAAAAAACACCCTGGAAGGACTGTCATCGTTCTGCTGTGAAATAGGCAATTCTTCCAAGTGAGCTTCATTGCAAGGTTTAAAAATGAACAGACAACCCCTGCTCGCCCTACCCCCAAAGAAGCCATTCACTGTCCTTTGGACAACAGGGGAGGAAAAATGGTTTCATTATGAATTCATCTAACTCAAGCGAAATCGCAACTTGTTCTCAACAATCTTACTCTTTCCAAGTTTAACAATTCCTAAAGGTCTCAAATAACCTTTGCATTGATAAATCTTAAAACTGTGGGAACCTGCACAGCCCAACAGCATTCCTCAGCAAGACACGTCCAGTGAGCTTTTACACTGAGTCATACAGGAATTCAAGCTCATTTAAAAATGTATTTATATTTAGCTGACATAATTGTAAGTTTACTGGTAAAAACAGACTGGGATCTTCACTCAGATCTTCATGCAGTAGCAAAATTACCTAGTTTCATAAAACCACAAACAGAAACAGCTGAAACACAACTACAAAGAGGAAGAAGATAGATGTAGGTGACTATGACAAACATTTGGCACCTTCTTGACCACACTTTACACTGCCAAAAAAATAAATAAATAAAAAAAATTTGCACTTCATGTTCTCTTACTAAATCTAGAGAAATTGTTCTTCATACTTCAAAGATTTAAAAAGAAAGAAGGGAAGAAAAAAAAAAAGAGATTAAAAAAATGCTTAGGAGCATTTCTTAGGGTTTTTCTTGTTGTTTCTTATTCCTGAGATAAACACACCAAGAGAAACTCATCTGACTGTTCACAATGCAGTGCAGAGAACCAGACAACTTCAGCATTCCACTTGAGATGTGTCCTCCTAATATTACTCATTACATATATTGTGAAATTGCACTGTGGATACGTACGTACATTTAGTGACTATTCTGTGTTCCAAAATTCTAATAAGCCAACCAGATGTGCAGAAGTCTCTTGCATCTGGCTCTTTGTGAAACACTGTATACAGATATCAACTTACAAACTTGGATTATGTTCACACCCCTGCCTGTATATAATCCTCAAAGCTATCAGCATTATCAAATGTGTTGCTATTGCTTTAATTTGTTGGAACCACAATACAGAGCTTATGAGACATCTTTTTAGTGATGTAGGCCAGATTATAGTTCATGGTATGTTGAAACAATATACAGCCTATACACAATGAAACCGTAGCCTTATTCTAAAATATAACAGCATATCAAAGAAATGCAGGGACAATAACAATAAGATATTTTGGTCTCTTCCCAGAGATTTAAAATTGCTAAAAGATGTATACTACCTTGGGAGATGCAAATATTATGAACAGAGCAGGGAACTGAGCGCAACCCTACTATATACAAGAAGTCCATCAAATAGCCCTTAAATCTGGTTGATTTTGTTACTTGGCTAACTATGCCTTGATCCCCATTTCCAAAGAACTGTGACTCAAGCCCAAGTGAAAATTTCCAGGTATTGCTTCCTCAGTAAGTACATTACTTCAGCATGCCAGGGTGCTCTGTATAAACTGCCCTGGTTTATTTCAGAGATGTGCTTAACCTTTCTATATTCCCGGCCATAGCTATAAATGAATTCTTATGTACTTGCACAAAGCAGACTGCATGACTACACTGACATCCACAATGTCTCACATTAGTTTTGGATGAATCACCTGGAAGGATTTTTATTAAATCCAAGTGCCCTTTGTATTGCGATTAGCATGGAAGAGACTAGGAAGGGACTAGGAAGTCTCCCATTAAGTGCCTTTTAAAATATTAATAAAACATTAAAGTTAACAAAATAAGACAACAGAACCAGAAGTTGAAGGTATATTATTTTTTGATCTAGTGAACTTTAGCTTCCCCTTTTTTTTTTTTAAAGTTGGGTAGAAGTGATACATATTAATATTGATGAAACCTGCTATTATAATGGAGAGATTTAAAAATTAATTTTCCTCCTGTAGAAACTTGATCATGTCACACTGCTAGACTTGCCATGGCACTAAAATGACACATTTAGGTTAGGGTAACAAATCTGACTATAGAGACACAGAATCTAAAAAACCTAAACCACAACAATACAGAGTATTTTTATTGTATTAGCACCCGCAGAGGCCTGAAAACCTTTATCAAAAAGTGAACTTGCTGATTATGATTACTTGATTTTTATAATGGGAATAGCCTGCTGAATAGAAGTGTCTGTTAGCTAGTTTTAAAACAGAAGTTCCAGCCGCATGTCCCAGAGAACAACATATCAGGAAGCCAAAGAAGGACCTGGCAGCATCACTCAGTTTGCTACCTGAGCAAAGGTGGTAGCATTAAAAAGGCATACTGTGTAATGAAATTCTTTTAATATAGGCAGCAATTGAAAGAACATTTTGTCACCTTCAGGGACTTCATTTCCTAGATGATTAAAGCTTTACAATAAATACCACGAAAAGGATAAACATCATTAACTTGCCCATATCTAACCTTTACTACACAAATTCAGTAAGAGCTGTCCCTGATAAATGCAATGTGGCATACATTTGCCTAGTAGCCATTGAACATGTCTCAAAAAGAAAAAAGCATGAGGCAAAATAAAACTCATCTCAAATTCCTACGCCAGGAGACCACACAGGAATACTCTGCAGGTCATCAGGAATAAAGCCAGTCTAGACATTAAATAGGCACAAAATAATTCTAAAAAATGTTTCCAGATTTAATAAGCGCCCAGTTTGTTGCTGTGTGGAAAGGACATTTTATCCTATTTAATCATGTCCAGCAGAGTCTAAAGGCCCATGGTTGGCATGAGTTTGCTTTTTCAGTTCTTAACAATACTCTTTGCTGCTAACACCATACTTGGTACCAATGCGATCATTCTGAATAACAGCTTTACAAGGGAAGAAATACTTGAGAGATGTTATAATTTTTATTATTATTGATCTCAAATTAGTTACTATCTGACCACAGATGTAAAAAATCCCTCACAAACTTCTTCTGGGAATAAACATGTCACTCTCCAGTCATTCAGTGACATACCACTAAGTAGCAATTAATTTTCTCAAGCAGAAAAAACTTCTAAGCAGCAACAGAAAGAATCAGAAGGATATAATTCTTCTGCCCAGCAAGGCAAGCTGGAACAAGAGAGATTTATTATGGAACTCTTATCTTTTTCTCACTTGCAGGTCACTTTTCAGAGCTTAGGAGGAGAATTAGAAAGCGGCATGCCTTCTGCATTTCATGTCTGTTACAAATACTGTCAGGAGTACCCACATTTTAAAACCACACTCTTTTCTGACACATGTAAATCTCCTCTCAGGCTGACGCTTATAATCTCGGTTGAAGTCTCCGTGTTATAGAGCCAGAGCTACAACTGATTTTTCACAGGATAGCATTTCAATAGAACAAATGACTCTGCGGATGTACATTATCACAACAGGGACAAATTAACGTATTACTAAAGTCCTTTGTGTAAATGATACACAGTAACCCACTTTATTAACAATCTTCTTATTCTTGTCCGTTTACTGAAGGAAAAAAAATGGATCTCATGGCAGGAGAAAAAAAAATAGAGGTTTAGAGTAAAAGAACTTGTTTTGAAACGAGAAACAGATGTGCAGCCTTGGTGTTATATTCTTTTTAATAGCATTCTTCACAAAGAAGTCTCAATTGCTGGGTAGAAAGACATTGAGAAAGACAATCTGGCTCCAGGATTGCTTTATAGCATAGAAGTTAATGTATGGTTAAGTAAAAATACAAAACCCAATCTCCTAATCCCAACAACCTGGCCATTGATGTAAAATTGGCTCACATTATGCCTTATTTCTGTCACATCATTTTAAAACTTTTTACCAGTACTTACATTTGTTTTGACTTTTTGTATTCTAAGTAGATAGCATCTGTAGAGGTTGAAACAGTGTTGTTTACTTTCAAAGAAAAAATAAAATAAGAAATTAATGCTACCAGATTTATTGTTTAGACTAAGATATATGGGTAGCCTACCTCCAAAACAGTACAGGTGGTGTGTTTTACACTCTTCCTGGCTTTAAATACTTTCCACTCAAAGATGACAGCACAAAGAAGGCTTCCCCTACCCACTCTGCCTCCTACCAAAGGGGACAGATACTTCACTAAACATTTCAGAGTCAGAAAAATCACAAAATTCAGTGTACTATTTATAAATTTTACAGGCCTAGATATATTTTTGCACACTGTTATCACAGGCAATGCAGAATGAATAGAAAACTACTGTGAATCTTAGCACGCTGAAAAGAGACATTTCCGTTTCAACAGCTGCTTGGAAAATAAGGGAGACATGTAAAAGTCTTGCCCTTTAAACTCAAAGCTCAATGTATCTGCTATTAAAACAGTAAGTTTAGTGAAAGAGTGCAATGCTGTGAAGAACCCTCCTAAGTGAGAAGAGAGTAAGAGGTGGCACATAAACCATTGGGATCTTGCATCTAGGCAGTTGCACAGGCAGCGCTGCTAACGTTCAGAATTTTATCATGAGACCCATAATTCTGCTCTCCTTAAAAAGTCCTTAGCTCCTAGACTCTTGCCTTTTCATGAAGTTCTCAATTTTTATTGCCATTTGGTCCTAAAACGTCGTAAAGAAAAGCCTAATAAGGTGATCCTGTAATACCTCTATGAAAAAGAATGCAACAAAATTGAACTTTCTGAAGATCACATAATGATTTTTGACAGCTCAGTTCATGATATTGGAACAGTAAAGTCTGACAATATTACATGAGCACAAAGATGACTCAAAACACTTCATCTTTTGATAATACTCTTAAGTATTATCTTAATGTGTGTATGAATGGTCATACACACCTGTGCGTTCACACACAATTAAGTTTTAAGAACAAGATCATAAAACAAAGGTCTAAAGAAGGCTGCATTCCAGGTGCAAGCTGAAGAAGGCTATTCTGAAAATATTGGAAGCTTATAAACCACAAGGCAAAAATGGCATCATTTTTGGCTCATGTCCAAATAATTAAAACACTCTCCACATACACAGTTTTCTCCTTACCTTCCCGTAGTCAGTATTAAATACAAAAGCAAATCATTATAAAATCTTAACTAATCCAAGTACAATGTGCTGAAAATTCATTTAAGAGATTGCTGTTTTAATTTAGGATTGGAATGTAGTGATACAAATGTGTTTTGTCTGTCGCTATTACCTACACTGATTTTGAATTGCAATGGAGACAGAAAACAGAGTATTAACTTACTTAAGAATAGGCCCTGAACGGTCTTGACCAGATTTTTTTAGCTTAGGACTTTTCAGTTTCTTCTTCTGAATAATGAAAAGGAGGAAAGTAGAGTTCTTAGAAATTTAAGAGATGTCAGTTTAAGTATGGTCTTGTCTACATTAAGTTCTCAGGAAGTGCCTGCATTCTGAGCTTTTCTGAAATAACCTTGATGTGTTTTATATACAAGTAAGCATTTTTTCCTGATATGAATTGATAGACTAATAACACAGACAAAACTGCAAGATTTTTATTTTAGCTACTGTTTCCTTTCTAAAATACTTATCACAAATTATTTGAAACATGATGGCATCTTCAGATTACAGTCAATATAAGGACTTTCTACTGGACAGTGTACAGGTTTAAGGCATTCCTCCCCCAAAGTATTACTAAATAGAACTGAAAAGAAATAGATAAAGAGAGAGAAAGAGTAAAAGAAAATAAATATCTCCATTTTAGAGACAGAGAACAGAGGAACAAAAGAGTTTTCAAGTAGACTATATCATTAGATCATCTGTCCTGACCTCTTCTAATACATGGGTATATCCTTCAGTCCCCTAATAGCCATATCTTGCTTGCTCCACATTTTACACTTGACGGATATTTACAACTGTATTTATCCCCATTCTGCTTCCTGTCCAAAATTTATGCTGATTAGCTCATCAGCAGTTACAACATTTTTGGCTCCAGTTCATACTGGCATTAGTCACTATCTCGTGTACAGCAACTGCAGAAAGCCTTTCTTTTTCCCCAGTCACATCTGAGGTTATTGATGATTTGTGGCTGGATAGTCTGTTTGTTACCCATATAAAGGGACAGGCATCTATAGCACAATTCTCATTTTTGCCTTAAAGAAACAGGCCAGAAACAGCATCCATTTTCTGCAGGCAATCCCTAATGCTGGGAGTGAAGCAAGGTCACTTCCCCAAACATCTAAGAATGTTATTCTTCCCACAGAAGAACAAGTGTCTTATGCTGAATACCATTTTGGCTGTCTGCACAATTTGATTCTCCAAAGACTGAAGCGGTCCGTCTTTGATGGATTGACTTAAGCAAGCAAAAAGCCAGTGCTGACTGGGTGCTGCATATGAAATAATTTATTCCCTCTAGCTCTCCCCTGCCATCAGCAGTTCAACAGTAAGGCATGACCTGTCAGACACTAAGGCCCCCAAAACTATCACCACCTCAAGCAGAAATTGCAGCTGGTCAGTAGTTCCTAAATCCAGATCTCTAACTTAAAAATACTAATTTTGTAGACTATTTCAGAGCAGAAGATTTTATTATCTGGATGTGCTACAATACTTACGCAAAACAGCACTGGCAGAACAACATTTTCACCAAAATCACACATATTTACTGTATTTCGTCAGTTTCAGATATTTTAACATCTTTTGAAACTCAATTTCCTTCACTTTTTTCCAATTTCAAAGAAAAAAAAAAAAAGGCAGTTCTTCAAAGACACAGATACAGGCAACTCTAAAAATGTGGAAAAATTGAATAAAGGTTAAACTTAAATTTCTCAAAAATGCTTACATGGGCATTTGTAAACAAAAGAACAGTTGCCCAATTTAGTGAGGCTGATGATTTGTTAAGTTTAACAAAAGAAAATATGTATAGATGTAGACAGGCTCCTGTTAAAGACAGCAATGAGAAGAATGCAGAAAAGCATACAAGAAAAAACTACAATAGTTTGGAAGGTATTAAAAAATTATCTGTGAAAAGATGTAGTACTCATCCCTTCAATCTCATGAGATTAATAATATAACTGAAACACAACTAAACTATTCATCATTTAAATATTAATCTAACATTTTAGCTTAATTTAAATATGAGATTATAATAAAGCAAGTTCTATTTGCATAAAGATGGGGGGTGGGGGAAGGGAAATCAGACTCTCCTATTATCACTCAATTCCATGAGACAACTGTTACAAGACCTGATCATAGAAGACAGAAAAATGGATGGATTTTCATTCTTTCACTGCTGCATGTTGGCATTACTTTTTAATATGTAGAGGTAGAATTATGGCAGAAATTTTCAAATGCACACAGTGCTGCACTGTATAAATCTGAAGTACTAATCTACGAAAATTAACAATACAAAAGAGCGCTTTGGACCATAACGTTGCATGTCTGCAAATTCTCATTCATGGGATTTAGACTTGAACCTTTATGTAACCCTGCCAATTTTTCAAATTAGTTCAGTTTTTCTAACATACAGTCTAATAGTTGACAAATAGCACTCTTTGCACGTAACTGATATGAACAAGTATTCTGTCTCACTTATTGCACTAAATATGTCAACATACAAAAGGACTTTTTTAATAGTCACTAACATTAAAGAATTGTATATGCTCCAGCCAGGAACACGTGGGCTTTTTTTTTTAAAAAAAAAAGTTATTCCTCAGCTTACAAATAAAAAATCTAGGCACAAATGGCAGGCATGAAGCATACTGCGTCTGTATTTTCTTTGATGAATATGCACTGAATTCAGTTGGAATAACTGAACAATAAATAAAGGAATAGAAGGCATTAGGTTGCAAGTATGCAAAAACTTAATGGAAGTAAAAAGAACAATTACAAATTACTCATATCCAGCAAAATGAACAACTGACCTTTTGAGTTCCGGATGGAACCCTACAGAATTAGGTTCGAACTATTTCTACATTCAGCAACGGTAGGAAGAACATCATCACCACACCATCACTACACTATGTTCCTTGGTTTTATACAGTTCAGTATTCTCCAACTTTGTTTTTGCAATTCTTATATGCGAGTCTGTCAGCGAATATGTATTTTAAGTCAAAGTATTTTAGTTCAGTTTTAGTTTTATTGACACAAAAGGTATGCTGTAACAGCTTCACAGAGAGATGACAAGACAGCATTAAATTTCCATTAGAATAAATAATTAAAAATGGTATTCTAGACACAGTTAGATATTGAACACGTCAATACCAGAAAATTGTGGTGATGCTATCTCTTTCCTACTGATTGATAGACCTTTACTTTGTATTAATTGTAGTTAAAATGTAATTGAATCGGAGGAAGAAGAAATACCGAAAAAAAGCAAAACCAAAAAAAACCTCTAGGACCCATAGAATTTAATTTAAATGCAACAGAAATAAAACCTCTCAGAAATATGAATCAATTATTTTTAACAATGGCAGGTTTCTTCGACCCCTTAAAAACAGTATTTTAAAGTCAGTTAAACTTAAAAATGGGAAAATCCTTTTTATTCATGGTGCAGAAACTGTATGATATGAGTGCAGTATTTTCACTTAAGGACTTCAACTAATTGTGTTTTTTCTTTTAGTTCAGACAATACAGATTTCTGTTTAGATGGCCTTCATAAACCATTCTCTCTCCCACTTACAACTGCTTAGAATAATATCCTACATCCTTTCAAGATCACTGAACAACTACTGGAACATATTTTTACTCCTTTTAATGCTATTTAACTTGGAGATGAGTAAATTAGTCAATACCATGAACCAGTCAGTCACACCAGATGCCTCTTGGACCAAAGTCCGGGATTCTCTACAACATAGCTTTGATTCTACTATCTAACCTGGTACATTGCCACATCAGCATAAATCGACATGCTATTTCACTTAAACATCAGGAAACACTTAACAAATTCACCAAATAAAAGAAACATGGAATAACAAAATCATTTGTTTTCTTCTCTGAAGAGCAGGAGTGTGTTACTTATTACTAAAAAGGGATTCTTAATCCAGCAACTTTACTTTTCTGAAAGCAAAAGATGTAACAACAGAATTGCTGAATTGCTGGAGCAAAAGGAAGAGGGAATAAAACAAGTTTCAGAGTTGTACGTTCTCTGTTCTTTTTTCTCCCTTCCTCTTTCTCTCTCCCTCTCAAGAAACTTTCTTGATCAGTGGAGTTCAAAACTTCCACTGCTAAGAACTGAAAAATGGCTCCTAAAAACGCTTTGCAGTAAACCTTCGCTACCTGCTCCCTTGTGCCATGAAGACAAGACTGCAAGTCATAATGATTTGGGGAGCAATGTTGTTTTACTTTGTTATTTAAACACATTTTCTATGCCAAGTTGTATTTAAACTCCCTAAGATACCTAGTGGTTGCATCCAGGAAGAAGTTGTCTTACCTGATGAAGACAAATGGATTGACTAGAAAATAGACAATTAGGTTAAGGGTCTGGGTAATAAAAACTGGTTTTGCTCAGCAAAACATAAAAGTTGCAAACCTCCAGTTTTCAATATTTAAATACAGTTGCAAACACCCACAATCAAAACAAACATTTTGACGCTACACATACAGCTGCTCACTTCTGTGAGGCTAACGTTTACTTATCCTGAAGTTAGAAGTTATGAAAATGCATCCTCTTCATAGAGCCCTGAATGCAAAACAAAGCTCGCTCATGTGAAAAACACCTGGGTGGGTGCTTTAGGCTCACAACACACAAACTGATCTTTAACTTTTTATGTTAGATTCATGTCAAATCTTAATACAGATAAATACATTAACAACACAAGCTAAAATGGGATAATGTCTTACTGATTTGTTGTGGAGAAGCACACTAGTTTCTTCTCCTTAAGAGAAACAGTAAGTAATAACAGCAAGAAGTTAGTCCCTGCTGTAACTCCAACTAAATTACAACAGAGAATAAGAGAGAATAGCTGACGAGAAAAAAAGTCTCCTGAATTCTTTTATACTTGCTGCATTTATCTTACTTGAAGATAACAAAACAATAATTGGTTAAGAAGTGATTTCACAGATACGTTAAAAATTGAAATGAAGACACAATGGAATGTCTAAGAGCAATTGCTCATTAAAGATTTCTAGAATCATTGTGTCTGGGGGAAGGGAAGACAAGTGAATTCTGCCAGCAGCAGTATTGGTTAGAGTTTTGAACTATTCTTCCTGTGATCTGACCGAATTATTAAACAACCCTACTTCTCTTCAGTAGCATAGGATAAATCATCAAGTTTTGTTTCTTTTTTAAAAATTGTCTCTTCTCTTGACTTTGGGGGGCTGTTTGGTGTCAACGACCTATGCTGTGTCTTAAACATCAATAAACCTGCAATCCACAACTCTTGAATAACTGGTGCAAAACTTTCATCATTTTTAACTTTTACAACCTAGCTATAACAGTGTTAACACAAGGGAATGTCAACCTGCTCTCCGAATTTTGGTAAATGGTATGATTTAAGGTTGAAGATAGACATGTTCTATCTTTCCCCACGTTCCTTCTGTTTACATCCTTTACTGTGGAGCTGTTAGGTGCAATGCAGTTTATTTGGCACTAGTGCCTTCACATAGGATTAGCTATGTTGTTTCCAGTCATCACGATGGACTAAGCAAGGAGTAACAAGACATAACTTCTCCACCAAACTACACATACTTCATTAACATCCTGTATATTTTTTTTTAGAGATAGGACAGAGATAATGAGCTCTCTCCCACCTTATTAGATTTCAGTGTTGATCTTAAGTTCCATATTTCAATTATCACCCATCCTGTCTGTACAGACACCTTCCCCAATGCACAAAACTGAAAACACCGCTGATTCCACACCCTCTTCTCTATTCACAAAATAGGGTGTTCAAAGTCAATGTTACTTTTAAGATTTCTGGGGTTCTTGATCACATATGCCCTCCCCTAAGGGAACAAAAATCCATCATAACAGTCACCTAACCACCATCATCATATCTTAGTGCGTGATGTGGCATTCTTAGTACACATCACAGCTTCCTTCTGTTAGTATCCTTCTACTTGGGATAATCGACATAGTATTTTGTTGACTTGTCAGTATTTTTGAAATAATAAGACAAGGCATTATTTTCAAGAATGCACATCTTTCGAACAACCAGAAGTAAAACAATCCTTACTGTGACTAATTTTGAAAATATGTATTCCATACATATCCATTCTCTCATTTTAATATTGATATCCAGGAGGTAAAGACTGCCTGAGATTTCAAAAGCTATGGGCAACATAATCCTGCCCTCTGCTCCCCCCACTTAAAATGACATTTTTTCAAAGAGGAAAAACAAAACTGATAAATTTCTGTAAGTCACTTATCATAAAGCAATTTTCTATGTCACCTTAAGAGAAAGAAAAGTATTACATTTAACTCAGTATGTTAAAAATATGCCTAGGTATATTAATGATGCATTCTTTAAGTCTGAATGAAATCTATCCAATATTAATACAGAGGCTGCACTGTACATAGAAGTGTCAAATGTTAACATGTGTAAATTCAGGAAATAAGGAAAGTTATAAATGGACTCAGTTACACAGACTTAATGTTACAGCACAGCTACAGAAATAACTCTTTTAAACATTCTTTTAAATTTTTGCAGTGTTCATTCCTGAAGGACAAGCATTTCTTCCCATTTCCTACATCATTTCTGCAAGCTATGCAAGAGAGCTTTTTTAGTATTTAACATCAACACAATATTGGAATTGAGAAATGTCTAATTTCACTGACAGATCTTACAGTACGTTATTAATGGGAGAAAGCAAATATGAAAGTCTTCTCAGTGAAGCTAGGGCAAATATGAAAGGTCTCGGTGGAATCAAAATTAAATTTATCTCAACTGAAAAAACACAGTAAGTAACTGAATAGTGCAGGTTACTGTCATAACTTGTTGGAACCATTTGAAGTGAAAATGCATGCAAAGCAGATGAGAACAATAAAAGCATTGTTATGTCTACATGATGATAGATTTCAAAACTGAAACACTCATAAATAACTTGGGCAACACAGGCACTTAGTAAATGTCACAGCAAAAGTGTTTAATGTATTCCTGGGATGTTAAAAAGGGAAAACATCTGCAAGGGTGGGGAAATATCTTGACTGAAAACACAAATTGTACCATAGTGACTGAAATGCCATTCCTGATCCTAGTGTCTACCCCTTCATGAAATGCAATGAAATGGAAAAACATTTAAAGGTAATTCAGTAAAATTACTCGGTGGTTAAAGAACTACAACTTAAGCAGCTCAATTTTTCAGCCTACTGAATAAAAAGTTGAGAAAAAACTTGAAAATCAGTAGAGATACTTATGCTTTGTTATTTATTTTTTTATTTGATAGTGGAGATAATTACACATCAGAACAATTTCAGTAGGGGAAGGAGAGAAATATTGTTAGGGAAAATAAGCTAGCTTTTGAGAACATGAACGATAAATCTGAACTCTGGAGGATATAAGATCTGTAAGCTATATGTAAAAACAGAGGGAACATCTGTATAGCCAAGTTGGTTAGCAGCATAATCTTTTGCGACATTAAACTGAATCTATGAGGTCTCCTGGTTCATGCCATGACACACAACGAGAAGGAAGGAGCAGTAACAGGTAAATTTTCATTACTCTCATTAAAATATACACACAGGCAGTTTTGAATTAAGAAAGACATGTATTCTAACATTCATGTTTCAAGGCTTTAGCCGGTTGCCTACAAGGATTGGGTAGTAGTAGATCAGGAGTGCTCCACTTTTCTACCAGATTGTAAAGCTTCTCACCATAATATTATGAGAAAATATGCTCATTTTGTTCCCAATAGGGTAAACAGACAGCTTAATTAGTACAGTAAGTAATAAGCTTAACATTCTTGTTCTGTAAGTAAAGCAGTTATTACAAATAAACATCTATACTAAAGAACTTTGGACTGCCATTATCAGTAAGAGAACAAGTTTGACATGGAAGAGGAAGTGCATCAGAAGAGCTGCCACTGCTCCTCAGACCTACTACTCAACCGGCAGTGCAGTGCCATTAGCACTGAAAGAGGATACTTTCCATTCTAGCGCATGCTTGCGCACAACCAGAATAAGACAGAGGGGGAAATCATACAAGGAAAATTTGGCCCAGAATAAAAATAGATTGGTTTCCTGCTACGACCATCCCAAAATTCCTGGACAATTGCCTGTGGGAAGCTTCTCTGGCATGCAGCTTGTTTAGGACAATTCTGGGTAAGGAATAGCTGGCTGCATGGACGTCTGGGCTCTTTGGCTTCAAAAACAGAGAAATGAAGTCACAACTGTGAGTTAAAATGAAATGCAACCTAATCTCCAAACATGCAGACCATTAGCAGCTTCTCCTAAGTCATCCAGCTGTACTGGATGGCTTAAGAATGTACTGGATTTTTTTTTTAAAATTCCTAATCCATTAGTTGTATGTTTTAAGAGTTACAGAGTGACAAGAGCTCAAGAAAGAGAATGCTGACATAGGAAGAAAATCAATAAGGTACCAGCAAATTCAATTATATCAGAAAAGCCACTTCTCTCCTGTGCTAAAAGTTTGAATCTACAGTAAATCTGACATAGATCAGGATGAAATTATGCTAAATCGCTGCATTAAAAAAAAAACATCCAAGGTACAGACTACAATTAAATTGTAATTGGATTTGTCATTTCAAAGTATTAGCATCAGATTTCCAGATAATACAGGGTGACATACTCTTATGCTAATAAACAGAAAGTTAGCAAAGTAAACAAACGCTGTGTTTCTACTGTAAGGAAATACGTGCACCAATGAAGCAACCTTTTCAGCACAGAAGTAATTTAATACCCAAACCACATGAAAAGTGATCTCTCTGGGAATAGCACAGCTGCTAAAATCCAAGTCAGTTTTTATTAAATCATCAAGTCTGTTTATGTAAAACAGGGCTCTCTTAAAATGACCTCCAAGAGGAAATTATTTGCTAACCAAAAAAATGATACCTGCATTTAATTTATCTACATTGATGTAAGTTTTTATATATCAATGTGTCCTGGATTAGAGATAAAAAGAAAAAAAAGAAAGAAAAAAGGTTATTCTAACAGTTTAACTTCTCAGGCTCCCCCCCCCTATTTTTTTTTTTTTAATACAAGTATTTTTTGAAGCAAAATACTTTAGTTAACACATATAGAATTTCTGCAAACCATACTTCTGGAAAAGATGAGAAAATAATCACTTTTAGCTACTGCTGAGCTGTCAGCTATTCAAGACCGTAGATACGTGTGTCTAAAAATAACAGCAGATAAGTTCAGTGCTTCAACTTTTGAGGAGAAAATGGACATTAACAGTCCTTCAAAACTTGTCAAATGTTCCCAGATAGCCTAGAGAAATAACAGGAATACTGTGGAAGAAGACATTTTGCAAGTCCTCAAAAAATTGATAATGCCTCAAGAGTTTTTGATAGCTGTTCGAAAGAAGCACAAGTACAGTGAAACGAATGGAAAGAACTTCTTGCAGTAAGTCTCAAGGAACACAAAAGTAAACTAAATTAACGGCACTCCCAAGCAGGCCAAAGCATGAGTCAAAATCTCTGAATCTTCATCTTGAGATATCCCAGTCAAAACTTCTTGAACTTGCACTACATAGCCATAGAAAACTTGCCAGAAAAAACTTTTCAAGGCTACAGTACAGGAAAGCAATCCAAGACTGAAGAGGCGGCCTCACACAGACACATTAGTGGGCTGCCCTAGTGTTCTGGCAAGACACAGCCCAGATCCTAGCAACAGCTGTAAATCCATTAGGTGACTCAGGACTGTCAACACCAGCATCAAAATGAAAGAGTCTTCTCAATAAAGCAATATTATGGAAGTATTTTTTTATAAAGTGTACTTTTTTATAAAGTGTTCTTTATATGTTTGTTTTGTATCATAAACCAGAAATTTAGACAATTTCGCATATTTGAATGATACCAAGTTCAAGAAAGCTAAATTGATACATACATTCATTGGATATCTGAAATAATTTCTTAAACAACTAAAAACAATACCAATTTTATTCCTTCCTACAAAGCTAGAAGATATTGATAGTATTTATGTGATAAGCTTTTCAGAAATGTGTTGGCCCTAATCTTTGCTTGGTTTCTTTAGCTATGACTAGAATTTTATGTGGAGATAGTATTCTAATAGGTGATGCCAAAGAAATTTGGAAAACAGCTGAAAAAAAAGGGTATGAGGGCAAAAGAATTTTAGCTGAAGTGAGAAGACCAATTCCAAGCCCTAAGGAAGTAACAGAAAATGGCAAATACAAAGCAGTCCTCGGCACCCCAAGAATGACCTAAAGCAAGACCATTCTCTATATACAAATAAAGTACAGACAAACTCCAGACTTACTTTGGTTGAACAGGCTGTGCACTTATCAAACGCCAGGCTGACTGGAAGAACATTATCAAATCTTGATAAAAATCCACGGATCTATAAGATGCAAAAAATTGCAATACTACTTTATCATTACAAAAAACATTTCTAAAATGCAACACGAAGCGAACACATACATGCAATAAAAAGATAAAGTGGCTATAAGCAGGGTAATACTGTTCTAACACAGTGACCCGCAATAACACCTGTAGTAAGTTTATACTCTCTGTATTACTGTTTTTCTATATACAAATAATGGCACAACTATCTAAATGCAACACTATGTAAATATAAATAGAGGCACAGCACCACCTGGAGTTTGACTTTCCTGATTACAAAGTTCAATCAAAAGAAAAAAATTCACAGTATAACCAGTTAAATACGTATTTTTCTGCATCTCTAACATATAATCTGAAAACTTTGCTGTCATGCATTCCTATACTATATTGTTAATATGATACTATTGATACGTAATTTTAAAATTCCAGACCATTGTTTCTGGTGACAGAGATAGCACTGAAAACACTTTGGAGCAGGGTTTGATCATTTAGACTGTGAACTGTTTGGATTACTGATCATCTTTTTTTACTCTGTGCTTTTATAAGTCTACAAAAATGAAGAGACATCACTAAGAACAGAACTTTAGCAGCTCCGCAATACAAATAATAATGCCTTAATTAATATTGAAGTCTATTAAGAAAAATACATCCAACATTCACTCCACACATTTAACGCAGTTGAAATGGCATAAACCTCAGAAGCCAACAGCAATTTAAACAGTATTAACACTAAGGTATTTTTGCAGAAACACCAAGCCATTCATAATGTTAGAATACAAAAATACAGTCATACAAAACCCACACCCAAGAAAAGAAAGAAAAGAAAGGAAAACAATAAATCAAGTCTCTCATACCACATTGCTTTGTATTTCTGTTATCCTAGGAATTCCAAGACACTTCCTGGAAATAAATTCCATTTGTGACAGACTAAGACTACGAATGTGCAACATTTACTATCCACCACAGAATACCTTCTTAATAAAGATGACTGCTGCATTCCAAATGAACAAAGAACACCACAAAAACCCACACCTGAAAGTAATAGTTAATTCTAGACAGCTGGAGAAAATATTGCACTCACTGAGTTGATTAGATGGGTGACTGCCAAGAGAAACCAGCAGTTTGTAAAGCAATAAGATGTCACAGTATTTGGAAAAAAAATTGTCTATTTTCATTTTATACTTAAAGTTACATTTGTGTTAGAAGGTCTAAAATAGAAGATATTCATGATAGTCACTAAATGTAAATGTGAAAACGGATACAGGGTTGACAGAAGTCATAACTCAATGAAAAGTTTTCAAAGTTAAATCCATATTTAATATGGATCATATCTCAAAGCATAGCCCAAAACAGAACAATAATGCAAGTAAAATCATCTAGGGGTATAAAACAAATCACACAGGGCTGACTGCACAGCTAACATTCTCATCATCAGGAAAGATATGAACTGTGAGATCTTTATTTTTCCAGTAGAAACAGTAAACTTCCTGAAGTTTACTGGGAAATATTCTAAAAAAAAATATTACTACATAATGTAATATTTCTAGCTTTCTGTTGGGAAAAAAACTCAAACTTCTTCACTCTCCCTTTTTAGATGTTAAGAGAAAGTTCAAATTACAGATGTGTTTTCCAGAGGTCTGGAGCATAGTCACCATTTTGAAACAAAGTCACTGTGTATCTCTAAGACTCACAAAGACTCAACCATCAGAATTACTGAAGTTATTTCTAAAAACAAACTGACCTAGCATAAGTAAAATAACTTTCATATTATCATCCCATATAACCACAGGAAACATTCAGGTAATTACAGAAAACTATCTAGAAATTATGACATTCATTTTTCAACTAAGAAAGCAAAAACTTCTCCAAAGATAAATCAGAAGGGAGTACCTGGATCACCAAATGAACAAGATTTAGATTTGGCTTTTTCTTCCTATTGAGATATGAGAAATCAAAAATCTCCCTCAGGTGTACTGCAGCAGCTGGCATAGGTTGGGCCTGGCTGACAACAGCATTAGCATATTAACTACAGATAACCCTATAGGAAAACGGGGTAACTTAGTTATAATAAAGTACCCTGACTAAACAATCTGTCAGTCATTGTGAAAGTTACAAACTTATTGATTAGTGCCAAAGTTGGAAACTGTCAAGAACCTTCCGGATGAGCAGAGGACAGGCGCTTCATATCAAGGGTATCTGAACGAGCCAACTGAGAACTGGATATTCTCTACCAATCCCGCGGCTGACAGTGTCCACAGGAACAAGCAGAAAAACTTCAGGTGTATGGGAGAGAGACTCCTGAGAGAGAACTGGAGAGACTCCGGAATTACTGGAGAGAGAGAATCCAGGGAGAAGCTAGGGGGACCACATTGTATAAATGTGTACCCATGTGTAAACACTGGTTACTACATAAAATTATAAACAAAATTAGTCTAATTTTGTTTTAGACTAGTCCCTGTGGTTACCTGGATGTTGCAAAGAAAACATACTAGTAGCTTTACCTTTTTCTGAACCAAGATTCATTCTTAGTGCAAAAAAATCAATGTCAATAGAATCTAAAAATACCACTTAGAAACAAATAAATTATTTATTTATACAATGGAAGCATCCAAACAGAGTCACTCAGATAAGCAACATAAAGAAAGAGGCACAGAATACTTTTAGTCCCCAATGATAATATCGCAGGGGATATGATTATGGGGATAAGATCAGCAGACAGTTTTTTGAAGGACTGTATCAGTATAACAAATAAAGACAAGTCTATCCTGCAATCTGAAAAATGGTATCCTTAACATATTTGTAACTGGAGTTTGGGTTGAGTAGAAGAATAGACTGCTGTATTGCACCAGAAGTACATGAGCATTTTGGAGAACTATAATAATTGTGATTTGGCTGGATTTGAATTTTTTTTTTCAAACTCAGAAGGGATTTAAAAAGTGAACAAAAGGAGATGCTCAAATTATGAGCTCTGATGGGGAATAGAAAAGTCAGAGGTTGGCTTATTCACGTACTCTCTGGTCCAGGTAAATTCCTGCTAAGTAAGTAGCAGGAATTGTGTGTCCACAAGTAGGACAGACACAATACCAGGGACACAACTACCTGGCCTGTGCGATGAGTTTTTATTTTTTTTTTAACCAAACAGAGATTCAGTCCTTCAGGGAATGGAATAAGCATAGAGTATGTTTTTGTTAAGGAGGCAAAGTCTGTGATGCTTGCCTTATATCCATTCCCAGCTTTTAAACAAAAGCACTTACTGACAAATTATTTACCTGATGAGGAACAAGTCCAAGAGACGTAGGTGGTTCATTCATTCTATCATCACTACTGCTGGCCACAGCATAACCACTGCCAAAAATCCAAGAAGGAAAATTAGAACAAGACAACATACTGAACAGTCAAAGTTTCCATCAAGCTTCAAGACATTTTGTTACCGCTTACAGTTCAGAATCTGTAAAGCAACCTATCTGGAAAATCTGTTTCATAGTAACTAAGACTGAGCATGGGAATACAAAACCCCTTTTTCAGAATCATTACACTCAAACACTCTCCTGAGCAAAGTAATGGCAAGATCCAACAGGAATACTTTCTTCTTTTGAAATATTCTCAGTACTTTTCTACTTTTAAACTCAGAAAGAAAGAAACTCCCCGTTTCCAAAATAAAAACTTAAGATTTGATGAATCAGTTCTCTCTTAAACACTGTTAAATAGATATGACCTATACATTACATTAATTTACAGACAACACTACACCTTACAAAATTGTTCTACTTAATGTGTACTTCCTCCTAAGATTATATTAAATAAGTCTTATTTCTCAGAGAACACATTTTGAACACCAATCCAGAAATTACTCACCCTTCTGGATGCTGTAAAACAGAAACCATTAATTCCACTGCAAGCGCTCCAGCTATCATGGCTAATCCAGGTCGACTGACCGTGCACTGCTGATCCAATGTCCGGTCCCTGGTGGACTACAAAGATAGACAATTCTAAAGGAAAGAAAAAAGTAACTCAAAAGTAAGTAGCTGCCCTACTACACAAAACATCTTTAGTTCTGTGCAACTCATGTCTTTGGTCTTCCAAATAAAAGATGAGCTATTTCTTAATCCCATGTACATCAACACAAAACAAATCCCTTTATGAAACACTATTTAAAGGAAATAAAAATTCAAGTCACAACAAGAGATATATAATCACCATTTGCATAAGGTTCTACTCACATCCCCTGGTGCCACAACATCATTGCAGAAGTAGCAACCCAGTTTATAACCAGGGATATTTGAAAAGAGTGATGATCCCAAAAGATCAGAAGGACCAGAAGCATTGTTGAAACATGAATCACCAGATTCTTGCTGTTTTGGTTTCTTTAGTCCGTGTCTCATAACAACAAATGTGTCAAATCCCAATGCAGCATTGATGACCAACTGTGAACAATAGAGAGAGAACAACATTTTTTAAGTGAGCCAAAGGGGAAAAGAAAAAAAGGCTTCAAGGCTTTATTCACTGTAAATGTCAAAAAACACCCTCACATGCTGTAGGTGGACAAACAACCTATTAAATGCGTATCTATCACCCTAGCCATAAACAACGGATTTTCTGATAGGTGCAAAATTCCAATTATCAAGCATTTAGAAAAAACAAAACCTAAACTAAAGTCTGTTTCAGAAATCCACATACCATTACCTTTTTTCTGTGGGAAATTTCATACATATTACTCTAATTGTTACACAAACCTATGCACTCTTGCTGACAAAAAAAAAAGGAACAGAAACTCCATAAACATGTGCTGATTTATATCTGAACCTAGGTTCATACCAACTAACATTCAATGTCTCACTAAAGTTACTGAAGCGGCTATGCGCTGATATGAATTAACATCCATATATCCAAATTTGGCCCACTATTCATACAATTATTAGTCCAAATTTGGCCCAATATTCATACAATTATTAGTATCATTATTGGAATAACTTATTTTGATTCCAGCTCAGAATTTGTTTTCAAGTTTGCTGCATATTCTGTATATTCATATTCTCTAAGTGCTAATATATTCCAAGTGCCACTTAAGTACAACAGTGGCTATCAATAACAAGTATTCATGTCATTTGAAATTCTGTATGTCATCTTTTCAGTTTCCTGTAGTCTGAAATATAACTCATTAAACACCCCTATGTGACAGAGCAATGAAACACAAGTCTGTTATCCAAGAAAATTTCTGCTCAGTGAGGAAAGCAATTAATGATTACTTATGGTCTTCATATGCATCTGTTTAGTCACATGGGGACCACAAACAGCTGTGGTACACAATTTCACTGTCATCATTTTCCCCTTTCACTTCAGTTTGTGACAAGTGCTTAGAGTAATCTGAAGCTCTATACATTATGAGCGAAATATCATAAACCCAATACTTAAACTAGAAGATTTTATGAAACTTACAGGCAATGTTTTAGACACAGCAAAAAGCAAAACCAGTTATACAATAATGACTGTAGCCAGTAAAATATAAAGGAAGATATTATACTGTTTCATATGCAGATATTTTAGACAGACATTCTAGTACAGCAGTTCGTCATTTTTTCATTCTTACAGCGAGGAATTATTTAAAAGAGGGACTTTGAGGGAAGCTGTCAATAATCAGCCATCTTAACCAGTAAGCTTGTGAGTTTCATCATCATTCTTGGTATTTCAAGCAGTTTCTGAATATTCACTTTCAAGGTCCTTGTAGTTCATTCTTTTCTCAGTCCTAACGTAGAACCATGCTGTTGAATCTGTGGTAGCACAGCCAGGTCTACAGCAAACAATTAAAAGACTGCATCTCCTTACTACATGTACCTGTAAAACCTGAAGATGGTATTCCATTTTCAAAATACAAATAATATGGCATGGCCGGTATTATCAGAAGTTAATAAGATTGCTAAACACTTCCACTGCAATAAACTGTTTCACTCTTCAGTTTACTGTCCAGCAACTATTTGAATCTAACTGATTGACCCTTAACTAAAAAAAAAAAAAAAATCATCTGGCTTTGATAGAGACTGTGGAAAAGTGTACCTTTTGGCAAAAAACTAGCAAAATTTTAAAAGTTCACGTGCTCATCAAGAACAGGGAATTCATGTCTGGACACAGGGATTTAACATTCGAGTTCTGTCCAGATTTTTTGGAAATAAATATAAACACAAACAAAAGAAACCACAAACAACAACTATTAGGAAACTAGAGCTGTCAAGGTTGAAAAAATCACAGAAGTCAGGAAATACAAAAATCAAAGATCAAGTAACAACTCAGCTGTGTCACGTGTATGTTTTCTTTTACTCTCATGTTAAGTTCACAACTTAATAAATTGCTATGGACATCATTACATTTATGCCACAAAATACACAGGATGTGCACTGTGGTTAAGCTTACATGTTAAAAGCTTAATACTTGCATTTCCTGATTTTGTACTAATTTAAGTGAGCAAACACAAAACTGCACAATTCTCAAAGGAATTAAGAAGTATCAAGATTACTTGAGACTGTTTTGCTATAGTCTACATCACAACAGCAAGGCAAGTAAGTGTTGAGGATAATTTAGTTGGATTCTTCAGCAAAACCGTATTTTCAACACTGCATCAATTTGGAGAAAGATGCTCCTTCCAGAATCCTGTGTGATTTAGAGTATTTCTTTGTTATGTTTTATTTCTCAATCTGCTTCATATGACCAGGTCTGTACGCTGACCACAAAAGATGTTTTAAAATTTTGATTACATAAGCATTTAAGCATACAGTCTCACTGATCTCATACAGAGTATAAAGCTTCAGATACTTTTTTTTTTTTTTGATATAAGAATTCACAATCTTAATTTCATGTACTGCAGCTCTCTCCCTTTTTTTCTCTTTGCCTGTAACATGAGGATATTACTTTTAAGCTACAGAAATAGCTGAAGGGTTCAACACCACCCGAGTAAGAGTCATGGACAGAGTTTGGATGCATTGGCTCAGCACAACAATATGTTTTCCAATAAGGCAATTGGGAAAAACCCAAAGTTAACTTTTAACCAAAAAAGTGTTGGCACTTTTTAAAGTTCAGAATTCACTTTCTAATTTTGCACTTCTGAGATGTATTTTGAAAATGTGTTTTCAGACAAGTTTTTACAACTCACATCCCCTATCAGTCATTACTGTAATGTTTTTGGTCCTCCTTACTATGATTCTCTTACTATGAAATTATTTCTCTTAGTATTACTATGAAATATGTACCCTTGGAGATGCTCAAAAGATACTGACTAGACAAGACTCCGAGCAACATGATGTAAGTTGGCTCTATTTTGAACAGGGAGCTGGACCAGATCACCCCCAGAGGTCTCTTTCAACCTAAATCATTCTGTGATACAAGTTTCTATTTCATCTTTTCAACATCGTCTTTTTATCTTATACGGATATCTTTGAGGCTATAGAAAACAAGAAAAAATTTCTGCACAATCACAAAAGATTGGTGAATTTCCCATAAAGTTCTTTTAGGTATACATTTCTGGTTGATAGGCAACAGCTGAAATACAGTGACAAGGATATTAGCAAGGCATGGTACAATACCTTCCTCTTGCTGGCTGCAATGACAGCTGGAAGCCATCGACTCTCTCTAGTGTCCATTAGTAGGAAAACAACATCATGAGCATCAATAAGCTCTTCAAGTTTAGCCACATCCTTCCGAGCCTGCGCCATTGTTATTTCAGAAAAATTCACTGGGTGGCCTGGCATAGGGATGCTCATGTTATAGCCTTCTGAACTCTAGATGGAGACAGACAGAAAATAACATATTAAAAAAAACCCTTGTGACTGAATAGAATTATTATAAAGTTCAATACAAAACTGTAGAGTACAAATTCGATTACTGTTTGGCAGAATGCAATTTTATTCTTTACATCCCTCTGTATATCAGTGCTGTCCACTAAAGCACACAATGCTAAAGTTTCTGAGGGAATGGCAGACTCAGCTGCTATACTTATGCAGAAAAGAGCAGCTCAATGCCAACGCACTAGTTTGGGTCAACAGAGCAGACCAACCATGTACAGGTGCCTCGGTGCCTGACCTAACAAGCTCAGTCTCTCAGAAGGTCTTATTAGGTCTGGCAAATCACTACAAGAAGATAGCTGAACTGCTCCCCATCTCAGAGGTAACAAACATCCCTACAAAAGCAAGCAGACAGATCTTACGTATGATTATGATCATGCTGTTAAACTTAGATAAAATCTTTGTCCTGGATTATCTCTCCAGGCACTTCACATACAATGTTAATGGATGTAGTTTATATTTCTGATATTGATCAATGACTCAATTACAGTAAGACAGATGTGAAGTATCACAAATTCTCCTCTTTGTTTTAAATTCTTTACGAGAAGAACAATAGTCTCGAATGATTTTCATGTAATTTGACCAGACATATGTGAACTTGATATAGAAGAAAATCACTTCTGAGACTTGTTACTCCAGCGCTTGGATGTCTGGAGGCTTGCACTATGCAGATGCTGAAAGAGCCTGCTCTTATTGCAGAAACATATGCCTTTTCCAACTCTATATTTGGGCAAGGCGTATTGAGCAGAAAATGGCTAAAGAGCCAAATAAGCATATACAATGCATATACAATGCAAACAATTAACTCACTCATTTGGAAATATGTTAACGCAATCTGCCAGCCATCTGCTATAAGAGAATAATGAATCCTTCATATATGTCACAGAAGCATAGACCTTGCCAAAGTCTCCTTGCTTGTCACTGTGCTGTAAGCAATTAACAATTTAAAAGCCAAAATTTAAAAGCTAGATGAACCAAACATAAAATTACATGGGAAGAGAGGAAAGAAACATTGGCAGAACGTGCTTTTCTACAGACCAATTACATGCACAACTCATAAATCCAGGTGAGCCAAATAACCAGAAGGGTGAAGTATACATTCTATACATCATAAATATCCCTGAAGATAAAAAGACATAGACACATATAGCAGCTTGGGAAAACAAATCCAGGTAATATCTACATTAACCGTACTAAAGGATGCACCTTTTCCCCCCGCCCTTCTTCCTCCCTGCCCCCCTGCCACCTCCAAGGGGAAAAATGTAGAGCCCACAGTGATCTAGTATGCTGTTAAAGTTCAGCTCCACTGTGTCCCAGTGAGGACAGCTCGCATTCTGCATCAGCAGCACAGACACTGCACAATTATTGGAGAAGGTTTTACCTTCACTGTTATTATCTCCTCCAAAAAGTTGTGGCAGGAACACAAAACTTAACCTATCCTGCATATGGGTAATGTATTTATGAATAAACTTGTCAAGCCCCTGTAGTGCATACAAGTGCTGATTTAATAGATAAGTATAACTGACACTGTTGGTGACTTAGGAGGTTGATTTTTGTTAAGAAAAATAAGTTGAATGCTAGCTGCACGGAAATATGGTAACAAGGTTTGTAAAATATTAAAATCTTACCAGAATTCAGAAAAAAACTCTATCCAGTGACTGTAGCTGTAGGAATACATACAAGTCTAGCAGTTTCAATAGCTTCAATTTTATTTGAATAACTGTCCCTTGAAAAAAAGACACCAGTCCCTAGCAAAAGTGGCTGATGTACACTTTTGCAGCTGAATGCTGGCAAAAAGAGCTAAAAGGGTACCTTGCGATGGCACATGCATATTATTTTAAGGAGTAAATGTGCATATATCCCCAAAGAAAGATTTCGTTCACTCCACAGAATTCCAAAATCTCAGGGAGTCTCTACATGACAAAAAGAATTTTGCTTGACTGCACACAAAAAGGCTTAGATTTTCAGACCAGAACCTTCATACTAACAAAAGATTTAAAATGCTGCCAAATCACCCAAAACAATATTTAGTTACCATCCCATAAAGTATTAGAATCATGTACTTATTAAAAAAAAGGGGTACTGTATGTTGACATGTGCAAAACCATAAGATAATGCACTTTTCAACACTTTCATTGACAGCCGACCAAAGCTATGCTTGAGGCTCCAGTGCTTTTTTTTTTGTTTTTTGTTTTTTTTAAAGCAAACAGACATCAAAATATTTAACTCTGTGATGCTACCACAACCTTCTTTCTCATTTTTATTCACATTTCTATTAACTTTCTGCATTTTTTGTTAAACCGTGGCTCAGATCACTTAGAGGATATCTGTGCCCAATATATTAAACCTGAACAGAAGTGTGCTGTGGGTAGGTACACAGAAAGTTAAGATATGTGAGGCTGTCATCATTAAATTGTTCTACTGGAAATACCTACATAAAGCAGCCCCCCATGTAGTACAGTACAAAGGATGATAAAATGCTGAATACGCTGGAGTACCATGCCTGAATACTTCAGGAAATTATTGTATGACAGTCAATAAAGTTAAATTCCACAGCAGCTATATGAATGACTGTGCATTACCTACTTGTAATGAAAGGCTGTGAATCCGTAAATTCTGCTATTTCCGAGTCCTCCCTTCTTTTTTATTATAAAACTCTAAGCTACAGTTAATGATAATCTTAGAAGTGGAATGAAACAAATCAAAGCTCCTTGCCAAAGCATTCCTTCTTGTTGCATTTGCAATGATGAGGTGGTTACTCTTCCAACTAGAAAGGATGTAAAATTAAAAAAATAAAAAAAAAAAAAGAATTCACATAGAGCAGTCAAGCATTTGAAAGTCAACCATGAGAAACTGCATTTTGTGTGCAAAATATTACTCACATTGAAATCAAAGAAAGTAAATTAGACTGCAAGTGAATTGCACAGAAATGTACCACCAACTTTTCGGAAATGCCTTCAGAACCAGCATTACTGCTTGGATTCCCACAGGTTTGAAAGGACTGTGTGGGTTTCCAAACAGCAAGAGATAGCTTTTGGTTACTCTGTCAGTATGAGAGAAATGAGCAGGCTCCAAATACAGGACAGCTAATCTTTTTATTCAAAGACATTTATACTGGTAAATACGGTTTTTGGTAACAAGCAACAATGCAGTCTGCAGTAACAGATGCAGCTCTATTTTGAGAAGTCTAGCAAAATCAGCTGTCATAAAAATCTCCAGCAACAGTAACTTCACTGTCCAAACTGTCCCAAATCACCAAGACACCAAGACTTTACACAGGCTAATTAAAGACTTACTGTTAGTCCACATGCTTGGCCTGCTGCTTAAACCCCACCACTCTCACATGCCACCAGCATGATATTAAGCGTATGAACCAGAGATTTTAGTGTTAAGCCCTGTTAATTCTTGTTAATCTCAGTGTGTTGTTTCTCTGTATATTTACTGGTGGTCAAACATGATACCTCTTCTCCACGAATTCTACTGTGGAATTAAGTTTAACCAAAAAATATATTAGAAACATTCTGTCATAAAGGTACACCGTGCAACTGCTTTCTCCTCGTTTGTGCTACAAAGCTATGAAACTAGGTTTGAGTCCCACTGAAGGCTGATCAGATGTGACCCATCCACGGCACGAGGAAACAACAGAGAATGCATAACACCGACGGGTATAACATGCTAAGAAAACAGTGGTAGGTGCAGAACATTTGAGGCATATGGTAGAGGAAGAATTCCTTACATACAGTATGGGTTGCACATTGTATATGCTATTACTGAACAGGAAAGTTGTTTTTTTTCCTATGTATACCACATGTCCTAACGCTTATTGATACAGGCCCACTAAAGCATTGTTATTGGTTCTCTCTTATTACTGGAAGTTCCTCTCCAGGTTAGATTTAACTTTTTGGGTTGTTTTGGTTTGGGTTTGTTGTTTGTTTTTTTTAAGCTTCATCACAATCTCAAGATTCCACAGCACAGCCTGGTCTTTGTTTGCAACACAAAAACTCATAACACTAACTTTTGATCTTAATCTCTACACGCAAAACTGTATCATTCAGGATTCCACAAACAGCTTTTATTTCTTCTAATTAAACTACTAATTCTTTCTTAATATTCCTATTTTCCTAAGTTTAAAAAGTGAAAAATCATGCAATACATATCCTAGTTAGCATCATGTTGGTAGTCTATGCAACACTGCACAGATGCTTTCTTTTCTGTACTTGTTCTACTATTTGATACTTCTATAACTAAATGAATATTGCCAAGTAGCAATAACACTACAATGCATCAAGGTTAAATAAAATCCTAGGAACTTTCAGATAGTCTCTTCTGATTTACTTATCAATAGTTCTGAAAGTGAAGTGTTTAGCATTTTTTCATACTGGGGATCATTGTTTGATATTCAAATACTCATTGAATTACTGCTTAGTACCAATACTGATTTCATAAATAATGACAATAATAGGATCAACACAGATAAAAACAGAACAAAACCACAGAGAAATCTTTGGGTCAAACTACATGAACCTAAAAACGTTTGGAAACGATCTTCTGTAAAGCTTGTTCACAACACTGAGCATCAATAACATAACAGATCTATATTCCACTGTTCATAACTCTCACTAATAATATGACTAGTAACATAATCAGTGGCATTTTAAATACACCATTGCATAGTAAGTATACATAATATTCTTATTACACTAAGCGGTTAAGATACTGTTTGCCAGCTGAACTCTGGTAACTATAGCTACTAATTCTAAGACAGTCTCAATTCCAAAGCAAAAACTATAAACCGCTGAGTGACTTCTATCACATGCCAAATGAGTATAAAAAAATTTTGTTCATGATACAGCAAGCTGAGAGCATGTCTATTCTGAAATTATACGCTGTACCAATTCTTCTCCCAAATGAAGGATGAAACTAGGAGAACCGCAAATATTTGTAAGTTGTTTTCTTTTAATCTACTTCTTTTCAGCATTGAGAATTAGGTGTGTTTGAACAAGTGCACTGAAAAATGTTCATATGATACACATCCCTGGAGTCAAAGAGGATAAAGGCTGCCATTGGCGGGCCTTCCATCATAAAGCTTCTAAAACAACATAAAAATTCATTCTTGTCTTTTTTTCCCTTTCAGCTACTACATTCTGACAGTAAGTTGTTAATATCAGGCTCCCCAAAAGAGGAATACTTTGCTCCAAGGCTAACATTGATATCTTTTCCAGGCTGCTACGAACTACTTCCCTTTTTTGGATTTGATTGTTTGCTTAGTTCTTGAAGAAAACAAAAGCAGACAAGAAAGTTCTCTTACATCATCTTAATACTGTGTATTACACTTCTATGCAAAGCAAGTTTCTAATCAATACTTGCTGCTGTTATGTCATTTTGGGCAAAAACAACAGAAAAAACAACTTTCAGTTTTAAAAGTGAAAGTTTTTCTTTTACTTGTACTACACTACTGATCATTCGCAGTCCAAAATGTCCATCTACAGCAATCTTGAGAACATTAGGTCATTTCATTCCACAGCAGCATAATCAGTTAAAGATTAAGTATTTGCCTCTTGTATAGAAAATCAGCTTAAATAAGATTGCAAATTTGGGGTATAAAACATAATAGAAAAATCTCAACAATACATTTATTACTGCCTTCAAGACCTCTCCCCCCACAACAGACGAGTAATGTGTCTAAACTCACATTTAAGAGCAGAGTGGGAAAACAGTATTAGAAGCAGCCATTACTGAAAGTTCCTTAGGACATACTGGTCAGGAAAAGAATTTACTTCACCATCAATGAGCTACAAGATGATTCAGATGATCCTGAATTATATGTCATTACTACAAATATTTATTGTCTCAATAAAGTTTAACAGGTAAAGAGTATTTCAAGTAAAATGCTTATAGGTTTGTCAGTAACCAATGTAACACCTGTGTAGTATTTTTCCCACTCATATTAATGCTTAATTACTAGAACTTGGAATAGTTATTTAAAGGTGCTCTCTTCCATGAGACCCTCTTCCAAGGAACATATTAACACATTTTAAATACTGATCTTACCACTCCTGGGAAGATTTTCTGCAGCCTGTCTGCTGCTGCAAGTGCTTTAGGCTTGCCACCACTAAGACAGTCTTCGAACTCATACAGTGGCTGTCGTACTGGGTTGGAGTAGGAGATCTTTGCATTGTCCACAAATGTTATCTTCCTGACTCCCCAACCCTAAACAAGAAAGTAATTTAAATAATAAGTACAATGGGCTAAGCCATATATTTTTGAGTCATGCCAGAAACTCAAGAGGAATTTTGTCCAGTTTTTCTGGAAAGACCAAGCTACAGAAGCTTCTGAAGCTATTCACAGCAACAATCTTGTACTTGCACCGAATTAAGAGAACAGAAAATGTGGTCTGTCCAAATAAATCACGTAGCAGTAATCCCTCAAAATCCTACTGAATCCAGTGGGATGTGGTAACCACCCCTGAAAGTAAATATCAGCACAGTTAGTTACTTCAAGTGCTTCACTGTGAATTTGATCATAGTAGCTTGATAATTTGTTCCAGAATTTCTTGTTCAATATTTTTTTACGTAAATTAAAAAAAAAATAAATACTATTCTGCTAAGGTTCTCTTATTCCCTGCTATTCTAGTATTAGCAGAACTTCAAGCTATTTTCATTGGCTACAGATCTTACCTCTTCCCTGCAATTTATAACATCAACTAATATGTATTACAGGTATATTAATATAGAAGAATACAACTTTTCTCTTACACACCAAGGCAGCTGCTCAAAGAAAAGAAAAATCATACAGAATTTATGAGAAACAGAATATTATTTTTAAGATTAACTCAGGACTTACCATCAAGGTCCTTGCAACACTACAACCCAGTGTACCAGCTCCTAGCAGCAGACACTTGGCAGACACAATTTTTTCCAAATCAAGAGTAGGCACCAACCGCCAGCACATCAATTTCAAATTAAGATCCACTGATGATTCTGCTAACCTATACCATGAAATAGATAGCAACACACTGCTGAATGTTCTTGTTTCTCCAACAAAGCACTTTTATTTCAACTGAAGAAGTTCAATACTACTTTTTTTTTTTTTTTTAAGGAGAGAGAGAATGCAACAATTCAACATACAGGCAATACAAAAACCAAAGTCCCCCGAGCATACTTCCACCTAATAATAAGGTGCATGGCAAGGAGATCAGAAAAAAATGGTTTCCTGCATCCAGTTACATCTGTCCTCAACATGAGATATTACGCTTGCCTTCTAAGGAATGGAGTCAGTTCTTTGTGGAAGTTTTAGAAGGAAAATGAGGTAGGAAATCCATGTTCAACCTATTGTCAGACTTTTGTATTCATCAGAACACAGGGTGTTAGAACTCTGATCAAGTCAGGTCATCACAAATCATCCATAGAGTAATAACTGGCACAGGAAAATGTTGGAAGAAAGAAAAAAAAAAAAATCCATCCAGAGCACGACGATCTCATTCACTCTCTTGCTTCCTCTTTCCAAAGGAGTATATTGCTTCACACAGAATGGTAATGCTTATCCTTCTATTCCCTCTCATACATCTCCTTAAAATTCTTTTGCCTTTCTTGTCTTCAAATCAGATATGTATATAAGTTCTCAGATTCCCGAGTTTCATTCCCTTATACATCATAAATGTAATTTTTGTAGGTGTCCAGTAAATTATTTGTTCAACAAGGATTTAAGATCACAGTTGCCAAGGTTGGCATATTACCAAAAGTCTCTGTGGGAATTAACAGAAGTTAGCATGCATACATGTAAAGAAGGCCAAGTTACATTTACTTAAAGAATTAAGAGCCCTCAGATGACCATTCTCTAATGTCTATGAACATACTCTGAATTGCCACAATTGCAAGACAAAAATAGCTTAACTTGATAGGTAAAATACATTAACCTAAATCATTACATCAACACACTCCTACACATGTAGCCAGTGAAAGCAGATGAGGCTGCGGAACTAGACTGTTTTCAATCCATTGCCCATACATTATGTGCAGAACAATAAAAATTACTAAGCACCTGTTTCCTGAGCTCTTTCCTGTCACACCCTAACAATTCCAAAAGGCTGAGTTTTTCTCCATGCTTATTTTCATTTTATTTAGCAACTTTCAGGTTACAGAATTCAATGAAAACCACAGGCTGGTAACACTGTGACCTACATTCCACTCATTTCAAACACAATGCATTTGAAATTTGAAGATAGAGTCAAAAATTGCAAACACTGCTGTATGCAATGTACTCTGCTCTATTAAGGCCCTTACCTCCAATAGGGCTGTCTAATGTATATACAGTATATGTGTTACCGTATATTCTTACCTGACAGAGACAGCCAGCACTTGCATTTCACATTTCAACTTATTACAGCTTAGGCCCAAATAAAGAAAACAGTAAGAATTTAAAAGATAACAAACAAACCTTTTGGGATCCATGCATTCACTGAGATTCACCATCCTTGGACCCATGCCTCCCTTTTGGTTTTTCTCCCATCCAACAGCTTTTGGGCAATCTGTTCAACATATTAAAAAAAAAAAATAAAAGGAAGAAGGAAAGAAAAGAATGAAAGCCTTAATATCACAGGATAGAAAAAAGAATTTTTGTTGGCTTTAACCGTGTTGGAAAAAAACAACTTCTAAACCTCTAAGTAAATAATCAGTATCTTAACAACCTAGTATACGTTGCTATACAAATTTTGCTGTTTTACATCAACTGAAAGCACTGCTTCTTGGAGAAGCGCTTTACTCTCAGGTGTCTGATGTGCTGCTTTTGCCTGTTCAGCTCGCTTCAAACCTAGGACAGAGGTGCCACTATTCTTCCTCAAGGCTCCGGATCTTTAATGTCAAACAGACTGCTATGTTCAGAACCCAGTGCATTCGTAATTCAGAACTCAGTAAATTTGGCAAGTTCAATCATCTCTTCATGTTGCCTATTGCCCATCTGTAAATTCAGTAGAGAATTATATAATAATTAAACAATTCACAACAAAGATAGGTAAAACATTCAGAACTTCTTGGATGAGGTAGACAAATTTTGTGATACTGTCCCATACACAAAAATTAAGTCTGAGTTCAAATGTTACAAGTTTATTGGTTTAAAATATATCTGCCTACCTCACTAAGGGATTGAAGAAACAATTCCACTCTATAGCAGGCTTCTACCAATTTAGAAATATACAGAAAGTTTGCATCACATAAATTCACTATCATATGCATTTCTTCTAGCTGAGGGACTGCGTACAAATTCAAGAAGAAAAAAAAACAGAGACTGCTTGCCGGGGTTTTGTATTTCATATGACACCAGGAAGATCCAGGAGGATTTTTCCTTTTTTTTTTTTTAAATTTGAAACACAATTTAAGAAGGAAAAAATTAATGCAGAACATGCTCTCATCTTTGGTTTTTGAAGAAGGAACTATTTCCTTTACAGACATTTAACAGAAATTCAATCAAATTAAAATCCATTTGAAATAACTTAGTGTAAGCAATGATTTAGTACTATTAATTTTTTTTTTTTCCATCTTCACAGTGATCGAGGAGGGAGGGAAAAAAAAAGTGAAAGAATTTAATTTTTTTTTTTTTTTAATGGATTACCTGGGCCAAGGGCTCTCTCTGGAAGTTTTATTTCAAAGATAATGCTGTGTGTTATATCTCTCACTCCTTGCATCGTCCTGTCTCTGAAGCAGAGTATTTCAACTGACTGGAGAACACTGCCCCTGCCATTTAAAAAAAGGTAGAGAGACATGAAACTTCTTTAACAGGAAAGGGACTTCTTTTAAACACTATTTCACACAGGTTTAGTCTCTTGCAGATTCTGAATAAGGCTTTTTCTGTTAGTACTGCAACACTTGTTCTTACCTGTCCTAGTTTAGGTATAAAGAAGAACATCTCATAGTATGTGAAAACGACTAGTTTGTTGTGAAACAGCTCTAAAGAAATGACACTGTCAGCCTGTCCTCTGTCATTTATACAATGCTGCCCAACAAACGGCATATTTACAGGAATAAAAAGCAGAGAAGCACACATCAGGTGACATGATGTACTTGCCATGGCACCAGCAAGATCCTCTTAGTTCTCGATACACTATCATTTTTCCTCCTTATAATTCAAAACCCCCAAATCAAACAATTAGAACTTTAGTTCCTAAAAACCTCTGAATCTCAGAATGTGTAAAGCTCTCTGGGCACTTACACATTATTCTATGCTATAGTTTGGCTCGCAGAAAACGCCATAGCTAAATGAGTATTTCTTCTCCCTACTGTGTGCTTTGCAATAAAACATAAAAGTCAAAACTATGAAAATGCAACTTAATTACATTTTTCTTACAGCAACCCAATTTTATATGATACTTTAAATGATATTTTTTTCAAATACCAGAGTGTGAAGCTATGTCCTGTCTTCCGAACTTCTGCCCAACAAAAAATTCTAGAAGGCATGCTACAAGAAAACCTACAAGTATCTGATTTTCAAAATGTAGGTCTACTATTACTTGGAACTAATTAATTATATAAAATCACAGAATACTTTAAAGAAGATTTGAAACAGCTAGAGGGTATTGCCAGAGTCTGAAGCATGTACTTCCAGGTACATACATGCATGTGACGATTAAGAATAAGAGGAACATGTGACTGACAGAAGTAAAAAGCAGAATAACATGCAAAATCAGAATCGCGGAAGATGAGTCATGTCAGCGTTAAAAGTTAAATCTCAGATGGGTTATATAAGTAAAGTGATGGGTGGGGGAAATGTGTAATTTGATATGAGCCGATAAATAATCTTTGTGGGAAAGAATAAAACAGATACCATTTGTAGGCTGCCAGGATCAGAAAATTTCTCAGTGGCCATCCTGGATAGTGGGATAAGTTACAGGGATCATAAACTCCAACTGTCACCTGAAAAAAAAAATAAAAATGCTGTAATGAGAAGTCATCTATCCATACTGATATTCAGTTTACAGTAAAAGTTATCTGGCATTTTTAATGTAAAACTTCTGAACAGAGAAGGCCTACACACATATTTCACGTAATTACAAATGTTTAATATGTGGTCACACTAGATTTCAGTCAAGCATTTGCCACAGCTTTGAGATTTGTCCCATTTAGCTGCTTTATGGACATTCCATTTTCACTACAGTATGTGCAGCTTCCTTACCTTCCTTAAATACACCATTATTAGGCCAACAACTGAAGCCTTGCTCTCAAAACCAAATTCTGTATTGATTTTGGGACGATTAAAAAATGAAAGGGGACAGGCCAGCAAGATGTCAAGTCAAAAGAAAAACAGCGTAAAAATCACTAGTAAAGCCAACCTTCAAGATGGGATCTAAATAAAGGAACCAGTCAGTCTGTCTCACATTCAAGCAATGCAACACCATGCTCGTAATTGAGGCAACTAGACTAGAAGCTTACTTCACAGTCAATGCAGAACACATCCAGAGATTAGAAAGATGCCACTGCCTGCCTTTAGATATGCTGAAAATCTGAACTCGGCCATCACTAGTGAGACCCGTGTCTCTCACATCTACAGGGCTCTTCCCTACTGCTTCTTTGCCTATATATGGAGACTTAGAGTGACAGGTCTCAACTCTACCACATCAGTGAGGTGTACCTAGAACAGTCTGAAATGCAGATGAGCCTATCTACTGGATGCAGATAGGAGAAACAGGGGCCCACTCCCCATCCCTCCTCCCAGCCATACACTGCTGCTGCTTTACAACTGCTGACTCAAGTAGGCATAAGACCCCTTAGTAAGCTGATTCAATTTCATAAACTAGCAGAAAATTAACTCAGCAGCAGCAAAAACATATTTGTCCTCCAAGGAAGCAAGTGCATTTGGTTCCTTGAAATACAAACTCTACAGGCAGTATTGATGCAATGAATCTTTCCTGAAAGGTATAAAATTTTCGCACTCCAGAGTGAATGTTAATGGAGAAATATATTCCAGATGATTACAGATTTCTCTCACACTGAGAGTGTCCCTACCTAATTAAGTATACTTTTATCTGTGACCCATTGTTGTAGTCTTACTAACATTTAAAATCTCAACCTTCACACTCTTATTTTACAAAGAAGAACTGCAGACCTAGGTCTTAATTTCAGAAAAACTGATTTTGAAAAGCAAAAAAAAAAATTGAAGATCAAGTATTATAAAACAGAACTAAATTACTTCTATAAGGTGTGACAAGACCTTCTTAAAAGAAAAATGCCTTTTTTGCACTTATTAGCTGTTCACCATAACTTAGAGTTTTGTTTCCTAACACTTCAGTGACATTCAAGATTAAAAAAAATTTGAAGTTCACTAAAAATAAAGACAGTAAAGAATTCAGAAAGGCATAGCAAAGTTCAGCAGCTGAGCAACGTGATCCAAAATGGAATTCAATGTACATAAATACAAGACAACCAAGCCAGTCAGCTCTTGCTGGGATGACATTTGCTTCATGTATCATTATAATTCTTCCCTAACTGAAAACAATGGACAGCACTAGCTCTACGCTCAAAGGACGAGTATAATCTCTGCATTTAACAAGAAGGAATATCTCAGCGTCTTCTGGTGCACAACCCATCTATCTTCCAAAATTACACAGCATTTACCTTGAACATTCTCCATATACAGATTCCCTGCAATTTTTATCTCATGTTATAACACGTACATGTGGCAAAACACAAGCTGAAAGCTGAAAAATTAAAGCTGAAAACTCCCATAAAACTCCCTGATTACTGTTACCACAACCAACAAATACGTAAAATATGAGTACCAATTTTTAGTACACAAACAAAAAAAGACATGTTTTGCATTATTATAGCATTGTAAGTAAAGTGGCTGGAAAACTTTAATTGTTATGCTAACTTTCATAAACATACTGTTTCTGTTTTGACAATGAGGGAGACAGAGCATGAAGAACTGTGTTTTCAAGCTGACCATTATTCTGATGTAACTGGGCTTTTGTGTAAGAACTAGTGACACTTACCTTGACACAAAACTCAGTCCAAGCTGTGGGCCTTCAGCTACTTACCGAGCCTATTCACTGGCCAACCATTGTGCTGAGCTCAGTATTATAGACAATTTAGAAACCATTTGTAAATTAAACATTTGTAGGTTATAAAAAGACATAAAATTCTCATTACCTTTCCCTCTTGGTCTTGGAAGAAACCATCCCACTTTTTCAGTAGAGATATCGTGACAGAATTATCATGATACTTGATTAAAAAATAAGGTAAGGCTGTAACCCCCTCTTTCTGGCAAAGTTCATCATATGCTTTCTGAAGCGCTTGAATCTAAAAGCAAAAAGACAACTGTAACCACCAGTTTTAACAATCTTACACAGAACCACAGAAAGTGTTTTAGCATCTGGGAAGGCTAGCTCACCCCAATAAACTTAGAATATAGCATATTCAGAAGTTTTAAAGCCTATTACGACCGCAATAACTGAGATAAAAAAATCAGTTGTTAAAACAACATTTGTCAATGCAAATTTTAAACAGGGGCATTATCATCATTGCCGCAAACTGATCTACCAATAGAAATTAAAACAAGATAAAAATCTCATTTAGAGGGTCACAGTAGCTTTATAAGAAAGTAAATCTGTCCCTGTATTATTAGCAAAAGAACAGAGTCCCATTCAGTGTGTTTTGTTACATGTATTTTCAGTGTTTAGTTGAAACTCTGTCTTTGGATAATGACAGGTATTTTTATACTATTAATTACTACAGAATTAATGAGGGTCTTCTGAGAAGAAGGGAACTAAGCACTTTTCACTGAAAAAAACCCAAAATGTTCCTCATTGATTATTATGCCATTAAAAAGCCATTCAAGGTTTTGCATTAACTTCTGTCAAAGCAAAAAGGCACCTGTGGACACATTGATTTCTTCCATCCTTTTGCATTGTAATAGGAAAGAAACTACAAAAAATTGTTAACTTTTCTCCTAAAAAAAATCTTCCCTATCCAGTTCTTTTTCTTGTCCAATCATGCATTTTATTAACAATTTTGTAATTGATAATGACTTAGCTGTCCCAGAGGATGCCCCTTTAAAAAGGTTTCTTAAAAATATAATGAGTTTCAAAAATATAGCTATATATTCAATAAGCTGTATATAAAAATTAAAATGAACATAATCACCTCTTCAAGAATTGTTTGCTACATCTGCCTCTAAATGAAAAATGATGAAGTGATGCTAAGCTGAGAGATTTTATACAATAACGAGAAAAGAGGTAAACAAAAAACCCACACGGAAATAAGAAAAGTGAAGAAATCAGGTTCTCAAATTAATCCAGTATGTGCTAATAAAAAATATTATGTTTTATAGCCCGCAAAACTGCTTAGTGCTACAGACCTCGTAATATTTACTACTTTGAATACCTGATTTAATGGGAATCTGTCACCAAGACACACTGGTTTCTCAATTATATGTATTCCATCAGGGAAGCAGAGAGCTGGGTAGCAAAACCAGTAATAGAAATGATACTTTTTTAAATCCTAAAAAAAGATATTTATGAAATTAGATAATAAACATATAAATCAAAGTAAATTACGGTTTGGAATACTAATAATAATTGATGGTTGATGATACTAACCATAGGTCTTTTTACTTCACAAGGCACTGTGTCATAATTTTAGAAAATAATAAAAAAATACTAGAAGACTTCCCTTCTCTGTATATTGTGTACAATACTTCAGTTTTTGCTAGCTAGAGCATTATTTATTAAAACATTCAATTTGTTAAACATTAAACAGTTGTTTTACTTTTACTGATAACTAAGGCCATCAGATAATCCTACACACTTGTAGAAAAGAATATGAAATGGCAGCAGCATTTTTTAAAGAATACATCCTAAAATATTTTATATCTGTACATGAGAAGGGCTTATTTTTTAGAAATGTTTTCAGACATTTTAAGATGTCTGAGAATGATCCTGATAACATTAATATGCTAATACTAATACAGTATTTCTCCTAAAAAGGAACTAATTCATCATTTCCCCTACAATGCTCTAAGTATGAGACATATTATTGTTACTTACTGCAAATGTCAGCAGCAGGAACCTGTTCAAGAGCATTGGGTTTTCAAGAGCAGCTCCAGATTTTATTGATTCCCAGATCTGTCATTGATTGTAGGGACAAGAAGGAAGAAAAAAGGCAGAGAAACAAAATACCAAGGTAGTACGAGAACAGCTGCAGAATTCTTTAAGTCCTCCAACTACCTTAAAAGTACTGAAATTAACACTCCCAGTAATCCACTGTGATCTTTTCCTAACTGATTTCATCCATGCTGTTATCTATACTAAAAGGATTCTAAAGGTAAGACATGCCCTCTCTAACACAAAAAATTAAGGAAGCTGGGGAACAAGAGGCACATTAGTTCGTGTATCAGGCATGGAGCATCAAATGAAACGAAACAAACCTCATCAGCAACAGACCCTCATGTATATGAACTATTGACACTAGCACAATATGGAACATACTGTGATATTAGTACAGCCTTTTATTGCACTCTCATCTTTTTCATTCATGAGATCTGTGGATGCTAGATATGTGAATAAGCTACTAGGAAATTTGACCAAAAATGGAGACATGCGAGAAGGCAGTACACCGCATGTCGGTGAGAAAAGAAACCATAATATTTATAGGAGGCAGTCCTGCTTGATCTTTGTCTTAAGAAAAATAAATAAATAAATAAAAATAAACAAAACCCAAGAGTGAATAATGCATTCTGACATTCGCAGTTTCCCTGAAGATAGATATTGCATCATACCTACCACTGGCAGGGAAGCTCTAGGCCACAGGAACACAAAAAATTCATAGCTTTGAGTGAAGATATGCATGAAAACTTTGCTACTCAAGGCCAGCAGGCAGACAATCAATCTAATTAAAGGAATCAAGGACTGGTCAAAGTGAAGTATCTCAAAAAGAAAAAGCTTGCCTTAGTTTGATTTTCACTTCTCCCCAAGCCAGAACATTTAATTTAATTATCCACAGTGCAAGCAGACTAGCCCCTTCCTTCGACAGTCATCTTTTTCTTGCTTTATCTCAGTCTTCCAGCTATTCTGAAGCTTCCCCATCACTTTGCTACACAGATGTATTGCAATAATCTAAAGTTTAAACCAGGCATTTGCTGGTTTCTGGGTATCAAGACAATTTTACAAATGTTATCTACAGAACTCAAGTCACTGGCAGCTCCAATAGCACTGTTAAGCTCAAAATGTGGCCTAGTAGAACGCTGAATTAAGTCCTCCAAGTATAATTAGCTACTTTCCACTCTCTTGCAAAGAACGGTAAAAAACGAAGATCAAACCTGTCCGTGTTTAAGAGGCATTTGGACAATGCCCTTAACGTGCTTTAACTTTTGGTCAGCCCTAAAGTGGTCAGGCAGTTGGACTAGATGATAGCTGTAGGTCCCTCCCAACTGAAATATTCTATTCTGTTCTTTCCAGAATAAGTTAAATCCCAAGGCTACTATATCAGTGAGTATGGACAGTATCTCCAATATTTGGGGCAGAGACTATAAAGCACCTCACTGGTTATTTTGAAACCCTTTCTCTTTACCAGTTGATTTGATTTTTATTCTTACCCCATTTGCTTCTTTTTCCAGAAGTGATTTCTTATCACAGGACTTGAAAGTCTCAAAAGTGTTGGTATTATACAGTGTTCCGAAAGCAGGACAGCAACGTGCTGGTATTGAAGCATTCCTGAATAAATGAAAGAAACTTCTGGGAACTGGATACTAACATCTTTAGTACGATCAGCAGTAGTAGTAGTAACTATCCTATGGTGTAAGGTTGCCCTGAAATTGTCAAATGATGAGGCGCAGTAAGAAAAGTTAATGACAGTTGTAACAAAAACATTTTTACAATCATAATGCTTTATTGAATATGGATTGCTATAAGAACCTGTGCAAATGCACATCTATATTATGATTTCAAAAATACATCAGGCGTCTGTATTATCTCTAGCAAGGTGGCATTAATCATCGACTGAAGATTTTAAAATTCTATTCAAATATAAACTATCCACGACAAATGTGATTTTCACTAAGAAAAAGTAAAGACTGAACTTTAGATGTCAATATCTCATTCACATAAAGAGTTACTCAGTTAAAATTTTATGTTTAAAAGACATCCCAAAAGAAGCCTAAACCAGACAAAAGATTCAGTAGCTTTTACAGTTTCTAACATCATCAGCTGGAGAAACTGCTCTTTGTAAAGAACGGTGTATATTTTTCCCCCTTTTTGAATGTAAATTAGGTAAAAACCTACACTATTCCCTTAATTTATAGATCTGATTGATTTCATTGACTCCTTTAACATCGTTCTCTCAAATTGATGTTTCTGACCACTGCTAGAACTCAAATACAGCAAATGTTTAAGTTACATAATAAATACACATGATGTAATTTCCAAAAATTCTGAAAGCTAAAAGGGAACACTTCATGATCATCCGAACTGACTACCTAATGTATAGAAACAGAAGTACAGAAAATGACTACAGTAGAAGGAATAATTAAACACTGCTTAAATGGATCTTTACAATACAAAATTCCAGTCATAAAGGTTCAATACTTTGGAAGATATTACAATGTAACAACTAGGGATTGTAAAAACTATTTTGAGATCCTAATTCTAATAATAAATCCTCAGAAAATAAAGATCTAATGAAAATTTTGATCAGGAGTCAGAGGACTGAAATATCCTCCCTTATGCGGAAGAGCTGAAGAAATAGAGGAAAAAAATGGTATTTTATATAAACATATATACAAACAGTGAGTGAATTTGAGACTTACAGCACGTTTTAAACTTGGCACTTCAGATGAATATACTACTTGAGACACAGGGAATTAATATTTGTGACCCAAAACAGTCTCTCTACTGTTACAAAGTTCATGAAAACGCGTATTTATTTTCATGTGGAATTTGTCCAAGGAATATTATATATCAAAGCATTACTATTATGCAAGGAAAATGTCTTCACATATGAATTAAGGTAAGCCACAGTACGTACTTACATATCAAAGGCACTAAACTCCAGTGTCAAGCGAGCTGGCAAACCCAAAGGATCACCTGGACAAAAAGCAGCAACATGCTTCTTTTAAACTGCAATACATAGATTAATTTCCCTATTTTTGTTAACGTAAGTTATAAATTACCCACAGACACACCAGCATTCACAGCTCACCCAGCCGTGTTTTCTAACGTTTCAGCAAAATACCTAAAACGTGTTACACAAATACTTAGAGGAATGACAGGAGAAACCCAAACTACTAAGCAAGATGTTCAGTTTCTACCTACCATTGTAGTAGTAACCTTTGATAACTTTGGGGGTCTCATCCAGTCGGTACTCATTGAGTTTCTTCTGCGTTAGTTCATGCCAGAATCCTGCATCCAAGGCACTACTGAAGGGAGCAAACTGCAGCTTTGAGATTCCAGGATCTACAGGATGGTGTACCTCACTACTGGCAGTTGCCATAATTTTAGTTAATGATCGCTGTTAAACAGAATGCTGTAAAAGAAGATATGCCTGATAAGTATACACTCAGTTGACCATATTACTCATGACTACTCAAAGCTCCTTTTTAATATATTTTGTTGGGTTAAAGTGTAGAAAGCCTTACTCCTCTGAATGTCTAAGTAACTCCAATTTTTCAAATCATTGATCAGAGGTCCTTTCAGCCCAAGCAAAGTCCTTCCAATTTCTTGTACGCAAAATTATACAAGGCAAGTATATGTTCTGTTTGGCCAAGCTACCCAGAAGGATCTGATTTCCTGACAGACATTCCATGATTTCTCCTATTACTTAGGATACTACATCTGAACTATGTACTTCTGAATTTTATCTTGTATTGTGCTGCCACAGATAAAAATAACAAAATGCTAAACTTTGTATCTGTGTTCCGTTATCTAGATATCCATCTAAAAGCCTACTAGTACTATTTAAGTTCTGAAGGCATTTAAAATTCAAACTAACATTTTATTTAGCTAGGTCTTCACTCTCAGCCTGTGGTGACAGCTGAACACTCATAAAGCATTTATAACTTAACAAGTAAAGCTAGGAAAGGGAAACTAAAGCCAAGAAAAGTCTTGCAGCCAGTGAAGGGCAAAAAGCTGGAAACAAAAAACTCAGAACTTCTTTAATAGTTGCACTAGCCATTAAAAATCCAACGTGATGTACAAGTCTAGATTATTTTCTTACATCTCTTCTCTTCTAAAGGCCTTTGCATATAGGAAGAACTTTTTTTTTTTCTTTTAATAACCCAAGTCACTACTCCATATTGGCTGAAATGTATTCCTATAAACATGCAGTCTTCAATTCACAACACTCACAGATTTCAGTATTTTAGACTCTACCCCAGAATGAGGAGTAGAACATCTAAACTGGGCTATCATAAACCTCTACTTCAACTAGGCATAACAGTCCCCTTGCTCACGTTAGCAGCAGCATTCACTTCACTGTGAGAGGTATCAGCTCAATCTGCTTATTTTCTTGAAAACTCATCAAATAAAAATGTTGTCCTCAAGAATCTCCTTCATTTACTGTTAGTATTCCTCTTCATGTCCATATCTACACACATTAAGATGCAAGTTTCAGAGGCACAGTCCACGACAAATTCAAATATACATCTGGGGGAGGGAAGGTTATCTGGCTAAGATAAGCATAAATGTTGCAAGAAAAGGATTTTTTACATATTAAAAATAAGGTTTTAAAACTCCTCACAAAGATATGCTCATATCTATTTATCACAACACATACATCTACCAAGCTAGTAACCGCTGTTTTTTAAGTCCAGAAGGGAGATCAACAGCTACTAATTTAGGTTTTGTTTCCAATGCTTATGAAATCAACCATTTGAACTCAAACGATCTTGAAATTATTCCTTCAACTAACTAATTTTTAAAGACTGAATTTTTTAGTTTGCACAACATAATCCCATGTCATTGCCTCGTGTTACTGACCCTTCACAATACCCCTCCTACCTTTACACATGGATCAGTGGTAGGATTTTACATACAGAAAAGCCAAAAAACCCAAGGTTCCCGGCATAGCTGTATTATCTGACACCAATCTAAATAGATGCACTACAGTTTTGCTGTAGTGTAGCTTGGCTTGAATTGAACAGTTCCAAGTTTATTGTCCTGTGAAGTCACTTGTGCAACAGAAACAGAGCTTACATGTTTTTCTTTCATGCTTTTTGGAACACAGGGAAGGGAACAAGTGGTGGGTTTAATTTCTTAATAACTGCCAAATAGCCAGCTCTTCTCTGACAGAAAGACAAAATTACGCTTTTCCTTACACAACAATTCCTTAAAGTCCTCAGTGTAATCCAGCTATGCCTTCTATGCTCTGTTTATCTCCTTCTAGTGTAAATGCTTTCCTTACCCGCTGGTAAATTGTGGAATATGGTTTTGGGGGTATAGATTTGAGGTTTTCCATACTTTTCATGGTGAAAGCTACATGTTTCAGTTCTGTCATGATGCCTTGCTTTAACTGGCATATTGCAAATACGCCATTTTGTTGTCTTTTCCCCTACCCTCCCTTTTTTTTTTTTCTCTTTATTTTTACAGCAGCTGGAATTCGTGGTAGTGTGAACTTTGATAGCTTACTTGAAAAACCTCTCAAATCTCTTTTTATTAACATGAAAAAAGTCAGTTAGTTTCTTGAAACTTTGCAAGTACTAGAATTATAAACAGCAGAACTACATGGAATTTTCTGACCATTTTTACGAACTTCTTTTTCTGTGTGTGAGATGTAGAAGTAGTAACGTAAATTAGCAAACATTTCTTTCTACTACTACATAGGTCTTAAGCCTTACGAATTTTTTTGTTTGCAACTAAATGTCACAGAAAGCTTATCATAAAACAGGCAAAAAATTGTTTGTCATATAGATGTTAGCAATGAGTCAGATTACATGGTACTTGATGCCAAGGCTTCCATAATAAAACTTATTCAAAGGTTCAATAGCTGCATAGTCAATATTAATCCATTAAATACCGTGTCCCCTTTTTTCCAGAAGCGAGGGAAGATATCATTTAACACTTAAAAAAAAAAAAAAACAAACCCAAAAGTAACAAAGTTGTTACTTTCCTTGCCAGACAAGCTCTGTTGTAACTAGAAGTTTACTACAGGTGAAGTTTTCATTTGCTTCCCCCCTAGTAAGTACATGACATACCCAACACTAAAAGGTACTGTCAAACATTTCAAATAACCAAGAAGCCAGCTGACAGTCCCTAGCAGTACCTGAGTAACATACACTGAAAATAACCACCTAAAAGCATCCACTGGGAATGAATTTTAACACCCTACTTATTTTCATTATTACTGTACCTAAAGAGTAACTGCAAAATGGAAGGAATAAAAACAGGGGGCCTCACTATGCTATGCACATGCAAACAGACAAGTATACACAATCACCTCTGATGTACTGACACTTTTGAAAATATTCTTTAATGTATTTTGAAGTAAATATCTCGCATGCTTTCTTAATGCAAGATCAGTAAGCTGAGCTGAATTTGTGCAACAAATTTTAGAATACTGAAATAAAAGATGAAATGTATACACTTCATACATCCAAAACTTTAAATGTGGAACAAACCCTGAGTTTCAAAAGGGCCCAGTTGAAAAATGTGCTTGAACTGAAGAGATTTACCAATATGCTTTAGACACTCCTGAATTCTGTGACCGGTAGGAAATTTAACAAGTGTAATTAGTAAGGATAACCCAAAGCATAGATGCACTAACACTAGTCTAAGTTCCAGCACTTATTCTTAAATATGCAGGCATTTAAAACTGACCTAATGGAGGAATATATTAAGGGAAAAACACACTGATACATTAAATAATATTTGTCTTCCCCCTGACAGACAAAATTAATCTGCTATAAAAGTATGATTAGCAGCTTAGCATCATTTAAAACTATCATGAAGTTACAGGTTTTAAACCAAATTCACATAACCCACTAAACTCTACAGCTTTTTTACAGAACTTTTCTGTGGTCCAGAGTTGAGTATTTTGAAGACCTCCTCTCCATCTAGGTTACAAAGGAAATTACTATTTCCTACCACTACATAAGGGGCACTTTCAGAAAAGCTGGTTCTTGGCTGAAGGATGTTAAGCTCACCTGATATTCCATTATCAAGCCCATTTTCTTCCCGAGTCCTCCCTATTTCTAACAACATTACTGACACAAAACGGCAGCCTTTGGCACCTGGGGCCAACCTGGACTGCCAACTCCCCGCTCCACAGGTGGCAGGGGCTGCTCTTGGCACACAGCCCTGCTGCAGGGCCTGCTGCCTCCTCTCGCTCCTCACACCAGCACTGGACCACCCACACCACACGAGGTGGCCCCCACCCACCTACAATCACAGAATCATTTTGCTTGGAAGAGACCTCTAAGACCATCGAGTCCAACCATCAACCTAACACTGCCCAGTTACCACTAACCCATGTCCCTCAGCACCATGTCTACACACCTTTTAAATACCTCCAGGGATTGTGATTCCACCACTTCCCTGGGCAGCCTGTCCCAATGCTTGATAACCCTTTCTGTGCAGAACTTTCTTCTAATTTCCATCCAAAGCCTCCCCTGGTACAACTTGAGGCCACTTCCTCTTGTCCTAGCACTTGTTACTTGGGAAAAGAGAGCGACACACACCCCCCGTCACTACACCCTCCTTTCAGGGAGCTGTAGAAAGCAAGAAGGTCTCCCCTGAGGAGATCCCCCTCAGCCTCCTTTTCTCCAGGCTGAACAACCCCAGTTCCCTCAGCTGCTCCTCACAAGACTTGTGCTCCAGACCCCTCACCAGCTCCGTTGCCCTTCTCTGGACACACTCCAGAACTTCAATGTCTTTCTTGTCATGAGTGGCCCAAAACTGAACACAGTACTCAAGGTGGGGCCTCACCAGTGCCGAGTACAGGGAGACAATCACTGCCCCAGTCCTGCTGGCCACACTAGTCCCGACACAAGCCAGGATGCTGTTGGCCTTCTTGGCCACCTGGGCACACTGCCGGCCGTTGACCAACACCCCCAAGTCCTTTTCTGCAGGGCAGCTTTCCAGCCAATCTGCCCCAAGCCTGTAGCACTGCGCGGGATTGTTGTGGCTCAAGTACAGGACCCGGCAGTTGGCCTTGCTGAACCTCATACCAGTGGCCTCGGCCCATCGGTCCAGCCTGCCCAGACCCCTCTGCAGAGCCATCCTCCCCTCAGGCGGTGGCGAGCCCTGACTGGAGCCCGCGCTCCCGCCCTGAGGCGCTCCCGCCCAGGAGCCCGCGGCCCCGGGACACACCCACCCCGAGGGCAGCAGGAGCTCGCGGGCTGGCGGGCGCGCGCGGGAGAGCCGCCCTCAGCGCAACCGGCACGCGCACCGACCGCTCACCGGCTACCTCGCTCTGTACTTCCCCGCATTGCCTGGTGGCACGGCGAAATGACGTCACCCCACCGCCAGGCAGGCGGTGGCACAGTGGCACAGCGAAATGACGTCACCCCACCACGGCAGGCGGCCGTTACGCACGCGCGGCGGGTGGGTTGGCTCTGCCTNGTGCGGGGAGACCGGCGAGTGTGAGGTACGCTCATGGCGCCAGTGAAAAATGAAGCGCTATGAGCTAAAAACTGCCTTTTCCCCCCCGCTGTGGTTATGACATCAGAAGGATATGGACCTGTTGGAGCGGGTCCAGAGGAGGCCACAAAGATGATCAGAGGGCTGGAGCCCCTCTGCTGGGAGGACAGGCTGAAAAGAGTTGGGGCGTTCAGTCTGGAGAAGGCTCTGGGGAGACCTTAGAGCCCTTTCCAGTCCCTAAAGGGGCTACAGGAAGGCTGGGGGTGGACTCTTGATCAGGGAGGGGAGCGGTGGGATGAGGGGGAACCATTTTAAAGTGAAAGAAGGGAGATGTAGATTAGATATTGGGGAGAAATTCTTTCCTTTGAGGGTGGTGAGGCACTGGCGCAGGTTGCCCAGAGAAGCTGTGGCTGCCCCATCCCTGGAGGTGTTCCAAGGACAGGCTGGACGGGGCTTGGAGCAACCTGGGCTGGGGGGAGGTGTCCCTGCCCAGGGCAGGGGGTGGAACTAGAACTTTAAGGTCCCTTCCAACCCAAACCATTCTATGACTGTTCTGTGAAACTGCACAAGGGTGTTGTGGTTTGAATATGGTCCTCGTGTTCTGCTAAAAAAAGTATTCAGGGATTCAAGGTTAGTGGGCAATGTATCCTTGCAGCTGTGAGTAACAATGTTGGAGCTGACTTAGTGAAAACATAGCCAGTGGGTTAGGTGTGACTATTGCCCTCTACTCAGCAGTCCTGTCACTGCGTCTGGAGTTAGTTGTGTGCCCAGTTTTGTGTCCCCCTCCAGCTTCCCTTCCCAGTACAAGGGAGAGATCACAGACTGACAGAAGGCCAGCAGAGGGTCACTAAAATGACCTGGGGGCTGGACCATATGACATGAGAGGCTGGGAAATGTGGGTTTGCTTTGTGTGGAGAAAACAAGGCTACAGGGGATTTAATGGAAGTCTTATTTAACTGTAAGTGGAGAAGATGGAGGCAAATTCTTCTGAGATGCATAGCAAAAACCAAAGGAAAACCATAGCCAAACCAAGGAAAAATCCAAAGGAATATACAGAGAAAAAATTGCCTAGTCTGGCTGGTGAAGCACTGGAATAGGTTCCCAGAGAGAATTTGTAATCTCCATCCTCGGGGACTTGACTGCACAAGCCTCTGAGCAACATGATCTAACTTTGATGTTGGCTCTGCTTTGAGCCAGAGGTTGGACTAGATGGCATCCAGAAGTCCCTTCCAATCTGAATTTTTAGTGAGTCTATATTGATTTTTGCAGATCTAGAATACAAAACAAAGTATGTTTGCTACAAAACAAGCATTACCTCTTTAGATAGTTTATGCCATTGATAGTTCATGACCTATTAGGGAAAACAAATTTCTGAGAGCTGCCTTCTATTTTGGAGCAAACAATACTGTAGTAACACCCGAATTGCAGAAACTGCTGGCAAATTGGGAGTAAGACTCGGAGGAAAAGCTGCCAGTCAGATAAGCATAGATAAGGTCACATAAAAACAATCATTCAGGCAGCATGAGGGTAAATTTTCAGTGCTGCTAATTATGCAAATTTAGACCTGATGTTTGGATAGAGGACCTTGCTGTGGATCATGGGCCAAACAGACCTTCCAGGAATTTCACAAAAAAACCCAAATTGGAATAAACTTGGGAAGTTTGCGATAGATGCTATACCTTGAATCTAACTGCATCTACAGTTCTTTGTACTGCATGCCACTTACTTTACTCTATTAGTGTTGTTAATACCTTTACTCTGTTGGACACTTCATAACTCAGTGCTGCAGTTTATTTCCCCAAGGCTGGAAAATATTTTATCACTTTTCAGTCTTTGTATTCTCTTTTTACATGAAATATAAAGGGAACATTGATGAAATCCCTTCAAAATAGCTGGAATGTTGTTACCCAGTCTCCGTAGAACTATAACCTAGCTTAGATTCTTAGTCTTTGAACATTTCCAGTTTCATAACGTGGTTTATGAAACAGCTGTCCACAGGTAACATAGGCTATGAGAAATACCAACACAGGGCAGAGGGACACTCTTCTATGAGCCTGCGTGCCCATATAATCTCAACCAGACATGTCATACCTGAAGAGAAATCAGGCCCTAGGAGTTAGATTTCTTCCACAACAGTTGTAGCTTTGGGGAAATGGGAGACACATCTGGTAGGCTTGCAGTCTTGCACTATCATTTTTTATCCAGACTAGCTGACCTGGGAAATAAACTTGAGATTTACCCATGGAACTGCTGATATATACATGAGCACACCACAGTGAAGTCTTACAATGTAAGAGAAAGGGGCAGCTTCAGGCAAAGATCTTTCTGTGCCTGGGATCTTCAAGAGAGTGGCTATAAAAAAGTTAATCGGAGATTTATGCTGGAGTTGATTGATTGTTGCCGATATGGTTTACCTTGTGAGATCTTCCTATGAGCAAATAAAGGTGTCTGTAATAAACACAAGAATAGTAATGAACTAGAAGATAGACTCTTTAAAAACAAGAAACAAATATGTTGGGTGTTTTTGGCACGTATTTCCATAGGTAGGACTTTCAATTTCCCCAAGCAAAGTCTTGCAGCAAGGGAAAATCATCCTGGAATTGAAGATGAGAATAGAATCAAAGCAAATTCAAACCCATCCATTCTTGGCGAATATAGACTCAACATGTTTTGGAGACGATAACTTCTCAAAACTATTTAGTTCAGATTAGATTCTGTTATAAGTTTTAATAGAAATAATATTTATTTAGGTTTATATAGTGCTTTCCATTTAATTATTTAAATTAATTTATACAACATTCTCAGTGAACAAGATCACAAAATACAGGTAGAATCTGGCAGAACTATTCCATCAATTTATTTACAAAAGTACTGTCATGTAGTCCTATGCTGTACACCTGTTACTGCTGCAAGAGTGGGAAAATTAAAAGTCTGTTGTAGCAATGAATACTCAAATCAGTAGTGGAAGAAAGTAGGAGTATGCTGAAAAAGGTATCATCTTGCAGTTGTCATGTTGATAGACTTCTGTGAGCATCATCACTAATTTTTCTGGCACAGGTGGGTGCCTTTCATACGAGCACTTTGATATGATATAGAGAAACGGTTGTTACCCCTCAAAGAACTGAGTTGAGGGATTATTCATATCTAGTGAGGAGGAAATTAGATTGCCAGGCAGGAGACCTGAGTTCAGGTCCCAGGTCTGACAGTGTTGTTTTTGAAGACTAAGTTATGCCTGACGAAAATAAAAGACATTTGATTTTACTCAAGGCATTCAATTTAATTACACAGTAGGCATTCATTTTAATTACACAGTGCCAATGTATAGCAATGGGTGCTACGTATTTCATTTAAGGTTATTTTAGTTGAAACATATGAGGGTTTAAACACAAAATATCTTGGTACACAAAATGATAGGGGAATAAAATATTGTGGCAATGGAAACATTGTTAGACTTACCAGATGTCAGTATGGTTTTAACCATTGCCATACACAAATGTACATCTCTTTCAGTGGGAACTCTTATACTTTTTAACTTGTGATCTCAAACGACAATTTTGTAGTAGCCTAGAATGTGTGCTTATGTGTCTGTGCATGTATAGAGTGTACATCTCACATTTGATTTTTTTTTTTTTCTATTTTAGACTGTAAGCTGACCATGTAGAAATGATTTATTTTGGTGTCAGGTATGTATCATTTTTAAAAATAGTTTGGAATTCACCGTCAGGAGTGTAAACTATTTTCATGACCTATTTCTCACGCACTGTTAACATTAATTGTTCTTTTTAGATTCTAATTCTTCAGTAGACAAATAATTTGATGAAATTTAGGACCTTTATCATTGTACTTAATGAATAAATGTGAGCATGTATGCATAGTATTTAAACTTAACTTGGCATTTCCAGATGAACTAATTCTCATTCTGGTGGAGGGGATGTATGCACTGAAACCTTCAAGTGTATTCTTGCATCTCATCTTTGGGAACTTAAGCCGTGCCGGCTAACTTAGGAGGCTAGTCCTCTGGCATCCATGATAGCAGTAGAAAGATACAGCAATCTGCAGAATTTAGGACCTCCTCTAGAACTATTCAGAGGTGTCTACGATGCTTCTATATTAATATCTTAGGATTAGAAATGCATTTTTAAAGTGAATCTTTCAGTCATTTTCATTTATTGCGCTATCACAAAGTGCATCACAAAGTGGTCTTACAGAGAATATAATGGAGTCCTTTTAGATGATGGAATGAAGCCAAAATGTGCACCTACACTAACGTTTCCTTTATTGAATGCTACAATTCCTGAAAAGAATATGGGAAAAGAAACATGTACTAGATGGCAGGATCCACTTGCTAATTGCACCCCTCCTTTAATAAACTTCCATGATACACAGTATTTGCTGCAGAAGCCCAGAAATCTTCTCATTACCCGCTAGATGTCACCATTGGCACAGAAAAAATTGCGAGACTATATTTTTTTGCCTCTTGAAAGCGAGGTTGGTTGTTTTCACCACACCTTAATCAAAGTAGAACTCCAGTCCAAGAAATTCCAAGAAATTTGTTGTGTTCCCTTAAAGCTGTGTGTCCTCTGACCTTGTTTATTAACTGGAAAACCTTGAAAATATTTTACAGGAAACCACACCTGGAATATTCTCTTGAGGCTTGGCCCCACGTGGTAGTAGGCTTCTCCATTCCTCACCCTAACTTGGTTCCTCTGCTTCTCTTGCATCCAGAGCCATTTGAATTGCCTATTCAGTAAAATAAACTGATAAATCCTGTTAGGTACCTTGCTAATTGCAAGTTTTAAATAGGCTGTATCCCATTTTCCTATTTTATTATTATCTATTCTAGCTATCACATCACAGAAGCCTACCATGACAGTTTCCTCTGTCTTTATTATTAACACAATTACACTAAGATTATGGATAAAAATGGAGATAAAAAATATTCACGGAGTTTTATCTGCCTAGGTTTAGCTGTCCAGTGTTTGAATGTTCTTTAATTGAACCAGAGGTATTCTTTGTTATAATCATCATAATTTTTAGACCAATTTTCAGTGATTTTGTTTAGTTTCATGTATTAATACATTTTAAAGTCAGCAAAGGCAATTGTCATGATCAAGAGGACAGACTTCTCGATAACTCTAAGTAGCCCTTGCGTGAGCATGTTTCAGCAGTGTACACTAATAATTGCAACTGACTTAGTAAGCTGCTTTTTTTATTTCCTCAGGGAATTACCGACCATTTTGGCTAGAATTGCTCTTGCATACCACAATAGAAAAAAGATCATAATGGCTGTGAATCTGAGCAATTGTTTGCGAAAGGCCATTGGATTAGAGCATATGTTTCAAAAGATGCTGCTTTGTAGTACAAAAGAAGATGTATTTTACTATTTGTGCAGATACTGCTCCTGCAGTAAAAAAGTTGCCTGAATTCGGGAATGAATTTTGCTGCTTCTATATTCTGTCTCTGTATTTTGCTTTTTTTCTCCTAGATTTGAGTTCCCTAATTGCACTTTTTCCTGCATGCTACTTGAGACCAAACTCAACTAATCTCTGAACCTTGAGTGATACATTGAAATAGACTGAATTTATGTTTATTCCTTTAATACATTTTTCCAATTTATTTAAATGCAGAGATATTATGGCTTCATTTAATATTGAATACTTTAAGTACAAATATTGACATTCAGGTGTTTAATTCAGCGAAATAAAACTGACAGAGGATAATAATACTTTGCATTTAGTTAGCGTATTATATCCAAAATTTATGAGCATCATGCAAACTTTATCCTGTGTTGCACTGCTATTGTAAGTCTTGTCATATTCACTTTACAAAATAGGCACATGTGGTGCAGAGACTCATATGGCTCCAAGTATCTCAAGATCATTAATTAAGAACACAGAATTTCTCGTCCAATGATTAAACTGCCATTTGTTGCTTCTGATGTAATGAAAGTATTACACAGAACATCCCTTCAACTCATCCCACCAAACTCTTTACAGTACTCAGTTGAAGGAGTTCCAGTTCCATCAGAACTTTGTTGTTAAGCTAACTGAGCAATTTCAGAAGCAAGAAAGCATTCAGGAAGTGGTATATTCATCAGCACAACAAAATGAATGGGAGGACATTCTTTTCCATTGAACCTTCAGGATGCCTCTCTAATCATCCTTCCCAAAATGTATGGAAAAGACACCACCATAAACTCACCATTACACACAAATGTGACTTTAGCTGTTGAAGTTACCTGGTTCTGGGATTTCTTCTTAAAACTAACATACTCCACAGTGTTCGCTTAAAATGTTTCTCTCAGTTCCAAAGCAGAATAGGAATGAATGCTTTACTGGTGTGCCACAAACAAGGTGGTATACTGTCTTGAGATATTCAGCTAATACAGGGCTTGAGATCCCTCTGCCTCAATTCTCCTTCCTGCTCCCCATTCTGTATCCTCTTTTTTATTTTGGTGTAGTTCTTCTGTGAAGTTGTAGGCTTCCTGATAAGTTGGCTCATGCGACATAAGCCACTATGCCCTTTTTGGCTGAGGAGCTATGTTTTGTTCCTTCGGGAACAAATCTATACCTGACTGCACTTAGAAAGAGGGGATTGATTCCTGTTGTATAACAAGGCATGTCTGGATTTGAGTATTAGTTAGTACTTAGTTAAATCAGTGGCTGAGCAAGTGAATGATCCAAGTTGGTAGAGTGAACCTTAGCCTTAGCCGCAAACTTCTCTGTCAAGGCTGCCTCCCAGCTTTTCCAGATGAAGCCAGTTTTACAGATGCTTGTCATTCAATTTGTGGACGAGGCCCTTCACAACATGATGTAATGTCAAAGCCAGCCCAGCTTTGAGTTGTAGGCTGTACTTAAATGTCTTCCTGAGATCCCTTCCAACCTAGAGTATTCTATTATTGTGTTTCTCCTGAAATACTTTACAGCATGATTTATAAAATGCAATTAAATATCAAGGATAGAAAAGGTAAACATACTTCATGTATTTTATTTTCTGTTTTGCAAGCTTGAGTTGTTGCTCATGAGTTTGCCTCATTACAGGAGGAAGAGTTTGCCTACTACGAGATAAGGATATATGGATTAGTATTGCCACTGCAGACTTAGGTTATTTGCAAACTTGTAGGAAGATGAAAATATGTGCAGTCTATAATCAACTATATTCTGTAAGTCTAGAAACAACAGCATACCTTTCTTGAATAGATAGTGACAGTATGTTGAGCATGGAAAGTCTTACCAAAATTTCTAGGACATAAAAATGCTTCTTTTTTCAGTGAAGTTAACATGTACAGGTTTAAATGAAGCAAGCAGGATATCAAAGAGATACAGTAGGTTACAATAGGACCTGACATTTCAAAAAAGTTTATGATTTGGGGGAAGCTATAAATAAAGAGGGTAGATTTTTTTAAACACCTGAAGCTTCTTTCTTTGACTATGAAAAGTCCCTCCACTTGCAGATCTCACTTCACAAGCTTGTTCCCATGTTTAATGGAGTTGAAAGAGAAAAATATATTTGCCCAATCACAGAAACATTATTCTATTTCTTCCTTTTCTGTAGCTGAATAATTTATAATCACTGAAGGTCTCTATTTATATCTCCAGTTTTTGTTCTACATGATGAAATAGGTAATCTCAAATTGTAAAATGTGTACAACAGTGTAACAGTTCTGAGATTGCCACTGAGGTTTTCAGATCCCTGATCTGAATTAGTTCCTCTTCAAATTCGTTAAAGCTGTTAAATGCATGTTCCCACTTTTATTAACACTTGTTTATAAATTACAGTTTTCCAAAGTCTTCTACTCTACCCATGGTGTTTGTCTTTGAAACTGAAACATTTTGTTTGGTTGAAGTCTTGAGCTGCTTTTTAGCTCAAAAAAATCAGACCAATATCAGTGAATGTGAAGGATCTTTTTGAATGTCTTCTTGAAATTCTGGTTACAAAGAGGATACAGGAATGGATTTAAGGTGGAGTTCACATAGCCAAGCCATATAGTGAACATGTGTAATTGCGAAAATTGTTTATGGCCATGGAAAGCTATTACCATAAATAATACAAAATAGGGAATCCAGCACAGCATAAAGGCTGCCATTATGACCCCTAACTGCTTAGCTGCTTTCCTCTCCCTGTTCCCATGCAGTCCTTGAATGCGCCTTTTGGAATTGCTATGCAGACTTTGCCAGGTTTTCCTCAGGTAAGTCAGTCTTCCGAAATCCCTGTTCTCAGTCTTTTCTGGAGGACTGCAGGCTCTTTCAGGGTTAGGATTGGAGTGCTCTCCACAGGGTACCTCCTCTGTGAAAGTATGGTTGTCTGATGCATCACTTAAGTCACTGTCTTGTGAGCAAGGCTCCTCTTCATTTTCATTCTCTTCTGTTACAGACACGCATTTCTTTCCTGCTTTATCCAGGCCTGGCTCAGACTGGGCAGTGGTGAAAGGCAAACAGCTCCATTTAAGGACTTTCCTATTACTCTTGCCAACGAATGCCTTTGAAGACTTGTCAGAATTACTGAAATGAAGCTCTGTCTCCATATTTTTGGGCTGAGGCGAGCTTTGCTTGTCTTTGGGAGGGTTGTTTTCACATAAGATTTGTTTTTGGAGGCAAATATTTTGCTTGTCCTTCCTTTTAGCATGATCTATGGATTTTTTTTCTGAGAAAGACCAGCCTGATCCATTGTTGAGCTCTCGGTGTTGACAGTGTTTTCGAACAGCTCGGAATATTTTATAGTAGAACCATAACATCATGATAGAGGGTAGGTAGAAATTGAGAATGCCTGTCAAGACTTTAAACCAGGTGACTTGAGAGAATTCAGTTTCACACTTGTTTTCTTTTACTTTCCTTTCCCCGTTATTAGCAAAAACGTGCCAACCTAGGATTGGAATGACCCACATGAAAGAGAGCAACCAAACCCCCAAAATCATGACCAATGCTCTCATTTTTGTTCTGTACTTGAGATATTGCAGTGGTTGCTGAACTGAACGATAACGGTCAATGCACAATATGAAGAGATTGAAAATAGATGCAGTACTGGCCACATAATCCATTGACAGCCAGAACAAACAGGCCGGTAAGCCTAGAGTCCACACACCACTTAGGAGATAAACAATATTCAGAGGCATAACAGCTGCACCAACTATAAGATCTGCAATAGAGAGGCTGACAATGTATAAATTGCCAACTGTTTGCAGCTTCTTTTCAGTTTTCACAGCACATAATACTAATATATTCATGACAATGGTGATCAGTGAAATGCTTCCCAGGAACAGGCCTAGAGGAGCTGAGTGAGGGTTAGTTGAGTTCTCTGTTGAGTTTTTTGACATCTTTTGCAGAAGAACACAGACTGTAAATCAAGAGATGTCCAGGCCTTGGAAATTCAGTCTTGGTTTATACTTCTGGATGAAAACGTGTTGGATTGCTTTGTGAATTTTATTTCCAGAACTATAGAAAAGAAAAGAAAAGAAATATGCTCAATCACTGTAGTACTAAAATAAAATAATAAAACTAATCTGTGCTTCAGATTAGCACCATCCCTTTTAGGACTTTACTAAACAATGAATTTTTAAATATGGGTAATTTAAGATGTGTTCTATGAGAAGAACTGGAGCAAGCTCTACAAACCAATCCAAAATGGTTTGCAGAGGTGTTTTATGGGGCTTCATATAATCCTGACCCCAAATCTGGGTAAGAAATTTCAGTCTTCACTGTTTTAATTTATTATATCTCATTAAATACCTGATCATGAACCATAACGTAAACTACATATTGGCAAACAAATTTTAAGTGTGTTAATAAAAAACAAACTAACGTGTTTTGTACTAAATAGTTTTAAACAAACCAGTGATTATTTACAAACTACATCTAATAGTTTGAGAATACAACAGTTGGATATAATTATCCACCAATAATAGGGTATCGATATGTTCTGGTTTTGGCTGGGATAGAGTTAATTTTCTTCACAGTAGCTAGTATGGGGCTATGTTTTTGATTTGTGCTGACAACAGTTTTGATAACACAGGGATGGTTTCGTTATTGCCAAGCAGTGCTTCCACACAGCCAAGGCCTTTTCTGCTCCTCACACCACCCCACCAGCGAGTAGCCTGGGGGCGCACAAGAAATTGGGAGGGGAGACAGCTGGGACACCCAACCCAGGCTGACCAAAGGGATATTCCATACCATATGGCATCATGCTCAGCAATATAAAGCTGGGGGAAGAAAGAGGAAGAGGGGGACATTCGGAGTGATGGTGTTTGTCTTCCCAAGTAACCGTTACATGTGCTGGAGCCCTGCTTACTTGGAGATGGCTGAATGCCTGCCTGTGGGAAGCAGTGGATGAATTCCTTGTTTTGCTTTGCTTGCACGTGTGGATTTTGCTTTACCTATTAAACTGCCCTTGTCTCAACCCACAAGCTTTCTCACTTTTACTCTTCTGATCTCTCCCTCATCCCACTGTGAGGGAGAGAGTGAGCTTAGTTGCCAACTGGGGTTAAACCAACAATATGATGTCAAATGACAAGGTATTCCGAACAATAAAAAGACCCCAGCCAGTATACACCTTTAGCTGATACAGATAACTCCTAAGGTTGCAGCTAGTGCCTATGTTTTCACTGGGAGGCAGTTGTTCAAATTATAGGTAATGACTAATCTCTTCCTACCCAATTTAGGCTTACGCAGATTTCAAACATTTAAAGATGGCAGCCTTATTTTATTTCAAATACAAACTAATAAAATTTCAGGGAAAATAATAGGATTTTTGAGGATTAATAAGCTGCTTGCAACCTCTCAAACGTATCTAATTTTATCTCCCCTCATTTTAGGGTCTTTTAGGCTGAAGTTTACTGGTCAATAATTCAGTAACTCAATATCTCACTAATCTCTTCTTATTCCAGTAATCAAGGTTGAAGCGAAAATGTTTGTGTGCTTTCTTACAAGAGGTCAAATTCCTTCTTCCTTAAGCTTACTTACAAGTGCCTGGTATTATGAAAGAAGATGTGTGCTTGGTAGTAGTAGCATCCATAGGCAGAGGAAATACATACACTGTGGGGCATGAACTCAAGAGCTGTGTTCTGTAATTCTGTATTCTGCATAGCCTTCAGGTTCTGTCATGTATAGTTCTTCAGTGATAGCTAGTCACAGATGCCAGAAGATCAGAGAGGCCTCAAGCATTTCCTGTTTGAGAACGAGAACAAAAATTACTCCACAGATCTTAAACCAACATGTCTGGTGATGGGAAATGGTTATATCCCAGTCTGTCATTGTCTTTCTTCCCACAGCTATACACTGTAACCTCCCTGCTGGAGTTAAGTATAATGGGGCAATGTTAATTGCTTCAGCGACCTAATAAGGAAATGACTGATCTTCACCCCCATATATTTTCATTTAAATTTATGGCAAAATAAAGGGAGAGAAGGCAACTTTAATTGAGTCTTCAACAGGAATAATAACAGCAAATAAAGGTATCTGATTAGATAGCTTTCCTCGATTATTTAGGAACTGCATATGGAATAAAACATAGAGCAGAATACAGTAAATGGTGTTGACTGCTTCCCAAACTTTCTCTTTAGCACTGCTGCAGTGAGATAGGGTGGGATTTAGGAAGGAGCCTGCAGAACTTGATCTGGAGTACTTCTGCTCCATAGAAGGAATGTAGGTCTAGTTTTTCAACTCATGCTCCACCTTTATTAAAATGTCTTTTTATTAAATGACAAAGTTTAATTATTTTTATGTTTTGGAAGAGCTTATACAGGCTGTAACAATCCAAGAATGATGTCAGGAGATGCAAATCATTTGTGAATGCTAAGAACAAGAAAAATTCAGGGTAATGCATTTGTTCTTTGAAAGATACACATGCTAACAGGTATTCTGTATTTATAATAATTCTGTCTTATAACGTAATTTTCATCACAATGTCATTTGAGCAGTTCATAGTCCCTGATGGATTTTATCTTCTCTGCCTTTTAGACAGCTGGCCATGTACTATTAAATTTTAAAGTGAAATTGAGGAACAGGTCAAAGTGATCTGCTAAACATCATACAGTAATGTTAGATCTAAAACCAGCCAAGGCTCCCTTGCTCTCCAAACAGTGTCCTGACTACTCTGCTGTTTTATTTCTGTCTAGACTTTGGGTCTGTATTCATTCAGACACCCTAGACAAGCAAAGTTGATTTAGAAATTAATTATTTTTTTTTTAACTTTAAGGCAGTGCAAGCCACTTAGTCTGGCTTTGACGTTCTGACATCTTCCATTGTAATAAGTCCACTTACATAGAATCACAGAATCACAGAATGGTCAGGGACCAGGGTCAGGGACCTCTGGAGATCCTCTAGTCCAACCCCCATGACATGATAGGGTCTATTATGGCTGGAGTAGGACTATACCCAGTAACAAATGTCTACAGTATTAATTGCTGGAACAGGCTTGCAAGAACCACTTGTCCTAGTCTAGAGTGAGTAGATCTTAAGGCTGGATTAGGATATTGAAGCTTTACAGTAGCACTGCATTTTCCATATTGAACAATTTGCGGTTTTCATATATGATCTTTTACAACCCTGACTTTGTGAGTATTCTCCCACCAAAGACAGTATTGTAAGGCTCTGGGTAATTTATGTTTTGGAGTGTGCTGATGAGAAATGAAGTCACTCTAAGAGGTAACTGGAAGAGGGTCTCCATACCTTCAGCATGAAAGTTGTATACCCAGCACATACTTCCTACCTGTCTAGTTTTATTTGAAGACAAATCATACCTCTGTATCCATTAAAAAGATGTACAAAGGGATTGAGTTGGCCATAAAATGCTTAGAATAGAGCAGAAATGCAATATTGCCTTTGTATGATCTAGTCCTTGCAACTGTCTATCGGCATTCCCTAGCACAGTCACCATGTGCTGCTGCTGTTTCTGCCTGAGATTTTTCAGATCATGCAGAATTCTCCTTAACAATAAGTTATGACAGGCATTTAGCAATGTGTCAGACATACTGCAATCCCACCCTGTCCTGGTTTGAGGTAAAACAGGACCAATTTTGTTCAGTAACTTTGCTTCTTAGCTGGGCCTCTTCTAACTACTGAAATTAACAGCATATTGTGCAGACAATGTTCGCTCTCTCAGAGTGATAAGACCAATGTTATGGCTGATGTCCAGACGTGGTATGCGGAGAGGCTCTTGCTTATACTTATCGCTATAACACCCAAGGCCAACCAACTTGGTTATTTGCCACATTGGAGTGTTGGAAGCAGAAAAACACAGTGGGGTCCCACCTGCAGGGAGGAGCGGACAGGACAGGTGACCCAAAACTGACCAACAGGGTATTCCATCCCATCCGCATCATGCTCAGTATAAAAAGCAAGGAGTGGGAGCAGGAAGCGGGGGGAGCAGGGAGCACTGGCTCTGGCTCCCTCTCTTTCCCTTCAATGGCCGACATCTGAGGAGGACTGTTCGTCTGCCGTTGGTCCCGATCCTGCCTGCAGATCCGGAATCCAGTTCCCGTCCGTCACTGAGTCCAGCCTGGGACTGCCCCAGTGCCAGCCGGTGTCGTGATTGTCATCCTGGGAGCTTGATACGGTTTTGTATATATTTCATTATTTTCTTTTTATTTTATTATTAATATTTCATTAAAGTAGTTTAGTTCCTTCTAAACTCATAAGTCTCTTTTTCCTCCTCTGCCTCTCTCTTCGAAGAGGGGTAGAGGGGAGCATCTGTCGGTCCCATCTGGGGTCCCCCACGTCCCCAGTGGGATTTGGCCTAAACCACGACACACCCTTATGTGTGTATAGGAAATAGAATTTGGTGGCTTTCTTGAATCTTCTAAGGGCCTGAAGAAGGCTTCCAACAGAGGACTCTGTGCATCTTACACCCGTCAGTGTCCATGCTCTTTTGATAAGGAGCAAGTTGCAGAGGGCCTACATGTCCCTCTTCTACACAGGCCAACAGAATGGTACAAGAGAAAAAAGTAAGCTTCTCTTAAGGAGCAAAGGTGACTGCACACAAAATAGCATGCAGAGAAGTTGCATTTAGTTGCAGAAATGTTGTTATTGGTCAGTGCCCTCTAATACTGCTCTGTATTTAGAGCTTTGGCCCTTATATCACAGTCTTGTCCACGAAGCTTACACTGAATTCCTACACGATTGCCACTCTTTGCTAGAATTAGCACATTTTGCCACACAACTTCATCCAATGGAAGATAACTGGCAAATAATAAGCCTTGCTCCATATTATGAAATTCACTGATCACCTCTTTTGTGCTCTAGGGCAGATTGTAATCTACAAATTTTTTTCTTAAACTTGCTACCATCATCATTAGTAGCGATGGTACCAAATATCATCAGCAGTTAGTCATTATCAGAGCACTGTGATTTGCAATAGCAGCTTCTTACTCTTCATTGAGGCACGCACCATTTTGTAGTGGCCGTAGACTGTTTCTGATATATGTACCGCTGTTCAGGAGCTACTGGTTTAATTCCTTATCTGTAACACAGTTCCCAGCAGAGGAACTGTAATACTACTGAATAAATGTGTTTTAATATTTGGACGGTTTCACTCTGAGACAAAGCTTACTAATACAGAACAAATTTTAAAGAAAACAATCAGCCTAAGATGTTGTATAGCTCTTCAGAATTTCTAAATCCTCACCTCACCATGAGATGCCTTCTTTAACTTTTACTGTCTGTGAAGAGCTTTTTCTACAAGGAAAATCAGCAATCACAATTTGTTTGTTATTGTATCACAGTGGTAATTCTTCCAAGGAACAAGAATCTACTGGGAGATACTAAGTGGATGCCTCACTGACTCATTAGTGCAGGTGCAATCTATTAAGCCCTGACTAAGTGGGAGTAAGTTTCTAGCAACAGATGTTGCCATATTTCTTATGGATAGGTTTTAAAGAAACTACAGCCACAACAGGAAAGGCTAGGCTAGGACAAAATTCTTGTTTATCAGGCTAAGTTCAAGGAAGAAAGTAAGATTTGATTTCAGATGACCCATGTTGGCTATGTTGTACTTAAGAAACCTATTTATTTCTAGTGATTTTTTTTAATTATTCTTTAGGTGTTGAAAGTATTAAAACACTAGAGGTTTGATTCATTTTCCTCTCAAAGATTTATTTATTTCTCTGTAATAAACCAATCCCTAGGTAATGTCCGCCAATATTCAAGGAGTATTTTTGATAAATAGTAAATGAAAAACTTGGAAAACCTGCCTGCTGTTCCCATTCAAATGACCCAGTATTTCAGTCCAGGAAGGACCAGCTTTTTGTTTCTCAGAAAAGTGTCTGCCACTATCAAAGGAAAGACTGGATTCCATCTGTGCTTGTGTTGTCTCTTCTGGGTAGTCTGAAATGAAAAGACTACATAATCTGAAGTTTTAGTGTCTGACCAGTGAAATTTTTTCAATCCTCCGAAATTGTCCTCTTCCCCCCACATAACTATTTTAAAAGCAGTGAGAGTTATAGATGAATCTTCTAGTATGTGAATGAACAACCCAGCCTGACATATAAATACTTTTATTCCTTGTTTTTATTATGACTCTTCGTGTGAAGAAAATCTTAATCAACAAATTTGGACGTCTGTCTGTCTAGTCTTGCATAAACTTGTATTGCATGCACTTAGTGGCAGAGAATTTTCAGTGGTTCTTGATATAAATGCTGTCTTGGGGAAAAATGAGGCCAGAACTAATGTAGCAGATAGACACTATTGCAGATGTGCTGAAATCTGTTTTACAGACTAGACTGCAGAGAGATATTTGCTGTCTGAGTTGCTGGATCAGTGATCTGCATACTGATTCAGAAGTTGGATGGCCTGGGAAACGGTGCAGGCCTTCAGTGTGCCAGGGTGATTGGCAATGGTACCGGTCCTGGGGAGGGTAAAGGCAAGCAGGCTGTTTCTGAAGCCTTTTCCACACTTTCACTTGCAAAAAGAGTGGATGATCCAATGCTATAATTACTGCACTTCTTTTCCCCTCCCTGGTTCAGTCACTTGTCTAAACAATATCGTGACTAGGTAGGCTGTATAGTTTCAAAGCAAGGACAAAGCAGAATAGAAGGAGTAATGCAGTTACATCCACACTCCTAAGATATATTTATTCAATTATCTCTAGGAGTGCACATAACAACTCATTTTAAACTACTTTAACTGAAGGCTCCTTGAATTCATTTATCCATTTATTCTGTATGTGCAGTATGCTGTGAATGGTGTTCTCACACTTAGAGCCGTGAGTGGGGGACCACTTAATGCAGTATTGCAAAGGGACTAGAAAAAAGTCATCACTTCTGCCCTTTTATACAGGAGGTATACTGCTTAGCTGTGGTCTGGTCTGTGACATCAAATTTTTCCTTATTCCTCTAACTTCGATGGTGATGTTCTAAGGATAGCAAGCAGACCTTATGAATAACCAAAAGACTATGCAGAGCCTATTGTGAAGCGAACTTGAAGTTTTTAAGTAACTTTGTGAAGTCTTTCAAGGAGCAAAAAAGTATTTATGATTATAACTGTATGATATACTGAATTTGTAACTTGCTTATGTAAGGATACTTTCTTTTCAGTCCAGTGATTCTACTATGCTATTGCTATATTTTATTTGTATATGTGGATATTAGGGTACAGGCTACGGGGTACATTGCAAATAAACACTTCTGCTTTTATTTAATTGAGAAAATACTGCATCTTAAGTGAGGCATAATTCAAAGAGCAAGAAAATGTTTGGGCAAGCTGAAAGATTTGAAAATATAAGTGAAAGTTCAGCTTGGGGCTTGTAGATGATGCTTGACTTGATAATACTTGGTATTTTCGGGTCTTCATTTTTACAGAATCACAGCAGTTCTACAGCCACACACATCAATCAAATTGGCAGGCTACATACTGCTGTCAACAGAGATTTTTCTGATTGCTGATCTTTATGCTTTTATTTGGCTGAGGGACCTGGCCTTAATAGGAATGAAATTATCTACAGTTTTAGCTATCTGCCAGCGAAAAGTTTAGACCTCCACAGCCTTCTGAAATAGTTTTAGCATGAATAACACAAATCATTATCTACAGTCATGCTATCCTTCTCATCCTGAGTCTTTAGCTTTTCATAACAAGCACTGAACTTTGTGAGGAAATTGAGTACGTGAATGTGAGTCACCGCTGCACTGTCTGAGCTTAAATCTTGATTAAGATGCTATACCATGTCTGCTTGCGAAAAGACTTGTCTCTTTCAGAAATAACTGTCTCCTCTGGTGTTCTGATCTTCCCCTCCACCTGCTCCTAACTGGTGTCCTGTTCTCTTAATTGGGTTAAGAATACTGTACTGGATCCTATCTTTAATCTTCCTCTCACTTTGCAGTCTGATATCCTTGAATAACGACTAGGTATATGTGTTGCTCTTGGATTTCGGCGGGGGGGGTGCAGGGAAGGAAAATTCAGCTTTTCATTTTGTGCAGTGAGAACAAACATGCTCATTTTACAACTGACAAATTTCTCAGGGGTCATTTAAAAGTACTGGTATATCATTAATATAAAGCTTTGCCATTTAAAAAAACCCACAACACAACCCAAAACAAATCTGTAGACAGTTCTGTTTGGGATACTACAGTAGCGTACCTTTGCTGATCTTATACTCTTTCCATTTTAAAATACCATGCTGTGCTGCTCATACATGGGAGGAATTCAGTTGGTCCCAGAGTTAACTTGCATACTTCTGTGGCGTGGCAGGGTGGTCAGTCACTTTCCAATTTAATAGAGAAGTTAAATTATATGCTATTATGAATGCATATCACTGCAGGGGAACTACACAAACTATTATAACCTGTCAAAAGCAAATTATTTCTGTAAAATATGGAAGCTTATGACTTCATGGTACAAATGCAACTTCACTCTCAAGCAAATGAAAGTTTGAGAGGCTTACTACTTCAGTTGCACCTACACAGGGATACTGATTTGAAGCCATTTGGCATGAAAATCATGATTTACTACTTGCTTATGACTTGTCTATATGGAGAAACACCTTGTAAAAGAAATATTCTGAAACAAATCTAATCCAACCCAGTTATTTAGCTTAAGCTGATACTGACTTTGCATCCTTCCATCTGATTTTATGTTTCTATTCTTGGGCACTGCCAAATACAAGAGGTCTGTTTCAGAACGTAGGCTCATACTGTAAGGGCCAGGTCTTGAGTGAAGACTGATCACAGAAATACTCCTGTGGGGGTTCTTGGTGTCATTAGCGTAACCAGAGCTCCATCAAAGCTCTTTGCCATGAGACAGGGGAGTCTGTCCCGGGAAAAACCTCATTCTGATTTTGATAGTTGCTATGTGTTCCTGTGTCTCTGTGTTCTGCAATTTTTTTAATAAAGTTGATTATTTGATCTCCCCAGATGACAACAAATACAACTTCTACCATATGGTTCATATGTGACGCTATGAATATTTGAATCCAGAAGTATATGCTAGGTATTTTTTACAGTATACAAAAAAAAAACCCCACAACCCTAAACCTAAAAAAGCAATGATTGGAAGGCATATTCTTGGAGCAGTGGCAATCTGTCAAAACCAGAAATTGAGTCCAAACTATAAACATGTGTTAGTCTAAAGAAGTGTTCACACAACTAATAATACACAATATACAGCAAAATACCGAATATTTGCTCAAAAAAGACAGTTACCTTTACTAAGTAAGGTACCGAAGAAGTGAAGCTTAATGTGCATCTAAAATGCATTCCTGTGTAGGGAAATCATTGTGTGAACAGAAAATACTGACAATAGTAGCATTTATTTGTACGAACACATATGTCCTAATTAATTTGCATAGATGAGCATACAATTCAATGCTAAGTAATACTTTAAATATGAAGAGGCCATACCAAGATAGGAAGCTAAACACCAAAACCGCATTCCAAAGTTTGATTTGGTATAGAGCGGTTAGGAGCAGAAGCACTCTCCTAAAATGTAGATAACTAGTCAAAGGTTAGTGAATAGTAGTGAAGGAGAAAGATATTTTTAATAATATTTTCTTCTTTAAACAATGGTTACCATTTGTGGCATGCAGTCTTACTCTGTGTATGCTCTTATCTATAAACAGTTTATCATTAATTCACTCAGATCTCACATACTGTTCATGCTTAAGTCCCTTCAAAATTGTTTTTCCCTTGTGTACCAGTTGTGGTGCCAGTTGCCCTGCGTGTCATCTTTTTTCTGTTTCTTCTCTTCAGAACTCACAAATAGTGTTGAAAGGCTAAGTGAATTAGAGTTCTGCAGGCTTACACAGTATCTACTAATTCGTGACATTCTTCTTCTAAACATTGTTTTAGACTGAGAATTGACTCTTTGAGAGCATTATCTTTTCATGCGTAATTAAGGACAGAGCACCTATGTCTTTAATATCTCTACACTGGAGTTTGTTATACTCCAAATCACATTCTGCTTATTTGAATTTTCATTGTCCCAATAGTGATGCATATTCAACCGTGTTTTGTGACTCCTGGAGACATAAATGAATAGTTGAAAGCAGGCATGGAAAGCAAAGGAAGAGTATAAAAAAGTGTATTTTCCTGTGCATTGCAATACATCCTGCTTTGTGCCAAAGCCGTGATGTTCTTTTTCAGTCCCCTACTTCAGCTGCCCTGAGCTTTACCAGGTCTTTCCTGATCCTCCCTCATCCCTTTCTTCTGGGGGAAAGGGTACTTAATAGCCGGCCTGTATGATCAATATAAGAGCTCCAGGAACAGTATCAGGAAAATTATTAAATATCCCTTGTCATTCAACTACTGACAGAACCTTGGCTAGGGAAACACTACTTATTATTTAAGAAGAAAAAAATGTCTGGATGTGGTTCATTATCTAGAGCGCCTTAATTTACAGGAATACAGTTGCAGGCTCGTTACTTGTCATGAGAACCAGTGAATGCAGTAGCTTCTGTGCTGTTTGTTTAGGAATGTTCTGAAAACAGTTTAGGAAAAGGAAAAACAAACAAATAGAAACTGTAGCTACTTAACTGCAAAGGAGGTGGGGAAGGCCATAAATGTGTCCTTGTGGCCAACAAGGCCAATGGTATCCTGGGATGCGTTAAAAAGAGCGTGGCCAGCATGTCAAGGTAGGTCATCCTCCCCCTCTACTCTGCCCTGGTGAGGCCACATCTGGAGTTCTGTGTCCAGTGCTGGACTCCTCCGCTCAAGAAAGACAAGGAACTACTGCAGAGAGTCCAGCAGAGGGCTATGAAGATAATCAGGGGAACAGAGCACCTCTGTTAGGAGGAAAGGCTAACAGACCTGGGTCTGTTTAGCCTGGAGAAGGCTGAGATGGGATCTCATCAATGCTTGTAAGTATCTAGAGGGCGGGTGTCAAGAGGACAGACTCTTTTTAGTGGTGACCAGCAACAGGACAAGGAGAAATGGGCACAAACTGGAACACAGGAAATTCCATCTCAACATGAGGAAAAACTTTACTTTGAGGATGGAGGACTGGCACAGGCTGCCCAGAGAGGCTGTAGAGTCTCCTTCTCTGGAGATACTCAAAGCCTGCCTGGATGCATTCCTGTGCAACCTGCTCTAGGTGAACTTGCTTTGGCAGGGGAGTTGGACTAGATGATCTCCAGAGGTCCCTTCCAACCCATACCATTCTGTGAAATGGAATAGTGAATTCCAGGAGTAGCATGTAAAAATAAAAGTGGTCAAGTTATATTTAATGTTATAATCAACTAGGATTTCTTCTGGTACATGGTTCATAGTAGATCCATGTCCTTTGACTCAGTGAATAAAGTACACGAACAAATATCCAACAAGCAGCCTAAAAATCTCATCTAATCTGGTAGCAGTCAGTATCTGGCTATACGTAGCTAGATTATTACTGGAATCTATTCATCCTAAGAAAGCAGCTAAACTTTTTAGCTTGGTTGATGTGGGGTGAGTGGTGGACATTGTCTACCTGGATTTCTCCAAGGCTTTCAATACAGTTCCCCACAGCCTCCTCCTAGAGAAACTGATATGTTACAGTCTAGACAAGTAGTCTGTGCAATGGGTGGGGAACCCGCTGACAGTCCGCACCAGAGGGTGGTCAATAGCTCCTTTTCAAACTGGCAACCTGTCACAAGTGGGGTCCCCCAGGGATCGATACTGGGCCCAACACTGTTTAATATCCTCATAAGTGATCTGGATGATGGGATCAAGTGTACTCTGATGAAGTTTGCTGATGATAACAAACTGAGTGGTGAAGTGCTGGAAGACCTGGATAGGCTGGAAGAGTCGGCTAACAAGAACCTTATGAAGCTCAACAAGGACAAGTGTAAGGTCTTGCACCTGGGAAAACATAATCCATGAGTGCGGCACAGGCTGGGATCGACCCAGCTGGGGAGCAGCTCTGTGGAAAGGGACCTGGGGGTCCTGGTGGACAATAAGCTCAGTACAAGTGAGCAGTGTGCTGCAGCGGCAAAGAAAGCCAACAGGATTCTGGGTTGCATCAACAAAGGCATCACCAGCAGAGCTAAGTCATTATCCCACTCTACTCAGCACTGTCAGGCCACACCTGGAATACTGCATTCAGTTTTGGTCCCTGCTATGCAAAAAAGATGTGGACAGGCTGGAGAGGGTCCAGAGAAGGGCCACAAAGACAATCATAGGACCGGGAAGCCTGCTGTATGAGGAAAGGCTGAGAGAACTGGGTTTGCTCAGCCTTGAGAAAAGAAGGTTTAAGGGAGACCTTATCACCACATTCCAGTATTTAAAGGGTAGCTACAAAGAAGGTCAAGAAGGAGTCACATGGAAAAGACAAGGGATAATGGGTATGAGTTACTCCTGGGGAGATTCCAGTTGACACAAGAGGAAAATTTTTCACAATGAGAACAATAATCCATTGGAATAATCTCCCCAGGAAACTGGTGGATTCCCCATCATTGGACACTTTTAAGATTCGGCTGGACAGGGTGCTGGGCCACCTTGTCTAGACTGTGCTTTTGCCAAGAAAGGTTGGACCAGATGGTCCTTGAGGTCCCTTCCAACACGGTATTCTTTGATACTCTCTTTGATGCATTAAAGTTTAAAATGAAGCACATCTGGAGAATCCTCAGCAAAATTGTGTGGTCCTAGCCACTTGAAAGTTGATTATTTTTTAATTTTTATTATTTGAAGACTGCTGCTAATGATTGTATATCATTGACAGCTCTAATCCATGCTGAGGAATACAGACCTGGAGCAGAGGACGTTCTTATATTGTGTCCTTAGTAGAGTCAATATTAGTAGGCAGAGATCTTAAATATCATGTTTTAACTTCCAATAGTGTCACCTAAACCAAAATAGTCTGAAAGTATAGCTTCGGTATCTTTCCTAGAATCATCTAGGTTGAAAGAGACCTTTAAGATCATCAGGTCCAACCATCAACCTAACACTGCCCAGTTACCACTAACCCATGTCCCTCAGCACCATGTCTACACATCTTTTAAATACCTCCAGGGAGGGCAACTCAACCACTTCCTTGGGCAGCCTGTTCCAATGCTTGATAACCCTTTCTGTGCAGAAATTTTTCCTAATATCTATCCAAAACCTCCCCCGGTGCAACTTGAGGCCATTTCCTCTTGTCCTAGCACTTGTTACTTGGGAAAAGAGACTGACCTCTCCCTTGCTACACCCTCCTTTCGGGGAGCTGTAGAAAGCAAGAAGGTCTCCCCTGAGGAGATCCCCCTCAGCCTCCTTTCCTCCAGGCTGAACAACCCCAGTTCCCTCAGCTGCTCCTCACAAGACTTGTGCTCCAGACCCCTCACCAGCTCTGTTGCCCTTCTCTGGACACACTCCAGAACCTCAATGTCTTTCTTGATGTGAAGGACCCAAAACTGAACACAGTACTCAAGATGCTGCCTCACCAGTGCAGAGTACAGGGGCACAATCACTGCCCCAGTCCTGCTGGCCACACTAGTCCTGATACAGGGCAGGATGTTGTTGGCCTTCTTGGCCACCTGGGCACACTGCTGGCTCATATTCAGCTGGCTGTTGACCAATACCCCCAGGTCCTTTTCTGCCAGGCAGCTTTCCAGCCACTCTGCCCCAAGCCTGTAGCGCTGCATGGGATTGTTGTGGCCCAAGTGCAGGACCCAGCACTTGGCCTTGCTGAACCTCATACCATTGGCCTCGGCCCATCGGTCCAGCCTGTCCAGACCCCTCTGCAGAGCAACTGTCTTTAACACTGGGCATTACATGAGCATTACAACCAAAAGAGCTAAGAGAAGATGGACACATTCCAAAGAATGTTCTGGCCTTCAAAATGTAAGCTCAGACTTCTATTAAACTCTTCTTCCAGTGTCTCAACTCTCTGGTTTAAGTTATACCAAATGTCAGCTTTTCCATGGCAAAAAAAATAGTCTTGTTTCCTGTGGTAGTATTTCCCATATATGGATTATTTTTGTGAAGAGATAGGGGGAAAGCCCCATCATGACTAGAATGCTAGGGCTTCCAGATATGGTATTAGTTTTCCCTGCTAGCCTCATCATTAGCATTATCTAGTTCATTATCAATGTGATCTCTTAACAAATCAATATCTAAATGTTGTTGTCATTAAGTAGTGCAGTGCTAGGAAGCCTTATCTTCTCTATTACCTATCTGTAAAAAGAGATTTTTGCTATAGGTGTTAGACCTATTAAATAACTGTTGTAATAGATGAAACTCCTTTGTGCTTCAATGTAGTAAATAAAACCACTAACTGTAAAATCTCTTATAAATGAGGGGAATTTTCCAGTGTTGTGGTGCCTTTAAAGCTAAGTAGCCACAGTGGTGCCTTTTCACTGGGGATCTGTTCTGTTATTGGAATCCATTAATCCAACTCACTAAAACAGGACATCTTTCATACAGGCATAACAAAAAGATCTTTAGAGTTTTCTGGATTCCACCTTGCGTTACGACTTACTCCAACCCTTGATGAACTGTAAAACTAGCTGGTTTTAATCTTTCTGCATCAGAAATGCAGCGAACTTTTTAAAATGTAACTCAACCAGTCATTCAAATATCAAGGTCTGTCTGTTTCTTTCCAAGTGACTCAGTGAATCTGGAGAATCGTTAGCCAAAAAAAAAAAAAAAAAAAAAAAAAAAAAAGAAAAGTATGTAAACAAGAGTTGTTAGTCCTTTAAATGTTGAGGTTTTATACTCCAGTACTATATCTGCTATTTGCTATGCAGTATAATGGCTTCCAACAGAAAGAACTGGGTTTAGATAAAGGAAGCTCCATTGTCTGATAGAGAATACGTTAACCCCTTGTGAAGCGTGATGAACTCATCTTTGAATAACTTCTCTGAATTCTGAGGAAATGCTAGATGTCAAGTAAACTCGCTGTTTTACAATAAAAGTCATTTAGCTTCAACAAAGACAGTTTTCTCAAGTTCAGATTCACATCCTTTAAGATGTTCTCTCTTTTCTCTAGCTTTTAGTACAGATATTGAAGAATCCAATGTTTCTATTCTTCACAAGATGGAAAAAAACGGATCTTAGAACTCCCTTTGCCCCAGAGTTATTGTCTGCTCAGGATAAGCACAGATTAGTTCACGATCATAGTAATATTGTAATTCATAATAGAAAGTGTCATCCTAATACCTAATTAGGATCTATTAAAAAAAAAAAAAAAGGCCAGAGTAGTGTTTTAAACATTTTATAAAACAGATTGAACCCTTTAGGGTCAAAGAAAATCATGTTAGTACTGTGAATCTTCCTCCCCCTCCCTCTGCCCCCCAAAAGCTACTGAAGTGCTGATCAATATGAAATTTCTTCAGGGATTTACCAAAATTAACTTGAATTTCAACCCAAGTGACCTTCTGGTGTTTTTAAGCCATAAGAAAGACTTCACCACAAAAATGCACAACTTTAAAAATCCTAGTAGGTGTGAGGACTTACTGTCTCCTTGTACTGTTAATAAAAGTAAACCCTGTTACTGAAAGGTTTGGTTTCAGCTCACTTAGATATATTAATGTACAAAACATTTTTTTGTTTGTTTCTGATTTGGAATATATATATCCAGTTATCAGTCTCTTTAAACATCTGGTAACCTTACTGTAGTAACATGATGAGTTCCTTCATATTTTAGAAATAACCCATTAAATGTCCAAAGTCTCCCCCCCTCCTTTTTTTTTTTTGTAAATACATATATATTTGACTTAAACAACCTCCTACCTTTCTCCAAGCAGTTTTAATGTTGCTTGTTGAATTAAACAGATGGCTAAGATGAACAGGTGGAGCTAGAGAGCCTGGTGCCTTGAAAGTAAACAGTTTAGAAGCAGCTTATCCAGGAAACCTGATTCCTCTCCATCATTCCTGCACAGTGTCTGTAAAGGAAAGGCTGGGGAGGCTACACCAACAATTGCCCACTGTACAGGTTTTAGAGCAGGTTGTGCCCCTGCTGTACCCTCCACTCCCATTGCCCCCCCTCAGGATGTGGTGGACTTTTTGAGAAATGCTCGACAGAACAAGAAGGAATGGCTTCAAGCTCCAACAGGGTAGGTTTAGACTGAACATTAGGAAAGAATTTTTCACAGAAAGGGTGGTTGGGCATTGGAATAGACTGCCCAGGGAGGTGGTTGAGTCACCATCCCTGGATGTGTTTAAGAGACGTTTAGATGTGGTGTTGGGGGATATAGTGTAGGGGAGAACTTTGTAGAGTAGGGTAGATGGTTGGACTCGATGATCCCAAGGGTCTCTTCCAACCTAGACAATTCTATGATTCTATGATTCTATGCCACAAGATCTCTATGGAAACTAATGCATCTAGGATTTTTCCCCACCTGCACAAGTACGATTGCCTCCAGAAAGGGATGAGGGTTAAAGGCAAATTGCCTGATTTCAGGCAAATTGCTATTTCTTCCTTAAGACAAGGAAACAACCCCTCCCTCCCTCCCTCCCTCCTTTTCTGAGCCACGTACTCTTTCATGGATACTTATTACGTGTCAAAAGAAAGATGCTTAAAATACGGGCATAAATATTTTGCCGGTAGACAGAAACTCACCCTAACCTCCTTCATTCAAGTAATCAGTGTGACCATTAAGTATAATGGAGAATCTGGATTTTATCCATGTGTTTCCCTTCCTTCCCCCCATAACATCGTCTTCGTGCTCTCTCCCTTGCCAGCAGGTAGCAGCGGGGACTCGTTATAGTCTATTGCTGCACCTTTTTTAATTTTTTCTCGTGGTAAAAATAAATAAATAAAAATCAGCTTTGTGCGACCTGGATGGGTA
>VZSZ01007265.1:124644-156841 GCA_013398815.1 Ibidorhyncha struthersii
AACCTGTTGTAGGTGACCCTGCTCTGGCGGGGGGGTTGGACTAGATGATCTCCAGAGGTCCCTTCCAACCCTGACTATTCTGTGATTCTGTGATTCTGTGAGATGTATGTAATTACACAAAGTACCTAGAAACAAAAAACCTAGCTGTTCCCAAGAGCAAGGACTTGTCTTTTTAGTCAATTTAAATATTTCACTTTTTAACCCTTACAATTGCAGTTCTGAAATGTTAAAGTAATGTATGAGCAGATGCATTTATGCAAAAGCAGATAGAAAGTGAAAGTAACATACGTAACAACAGTTTAAGGAAGAGATGTTGGACTGAAGCCGTTTCCAGATGAGAGAATGTGATTATGGGAGATTTGTGTAAACTGATAACTTTTCCGGGTATTAAAACTTTTCTTAAGAGGTTTAAGAAGCTGTGTAAAGCATTCTCTGCATCTCGTTTGTGGCACCAGAAGTAGATTCTTCCTGTCTTCTTGTGAGTAAATTTGGTGGGAACCATTGTGCTCTTAAACTGAAAATAGAGACTCTTCCCCCTTGACTTTGCTGCAGAGCAGGTGTTTTCTTAATCATCCTGCAGTTGATATGCGTGGACTATGAACTGTAAAGCTAAGCTGTAAAAAGCTGTCACTGTTAGTTTGGTATTGAGACTGGATTCCAGGGTTCCTGCCTCAGGATCTACTTATGTACCTGTACAAACACCCCCCACACCCCAACCCCGTCCCTCACCCCCCTAACCTCCTTCTGCTTTTGGAAAACGTTAACAAAATCAGCTCTGCACCATGGTGGAGATACGTTCCCTTTCCAATATGTTTGCTTCCTGAACAGTGTCAGCTCTCACATAATTCAATCTTGAGGTTAAGGACCTAGATGTGAGTATCTTTGAAGGGTGAAAATGTTTCTGCTCACTTTGTTGAGACAATATTCATGTCTCATTGTTTGAAATGAAACATGGAGTAGTACTTAGGTAGAGGGAATTAGTTCCATTAGTTAGGCAGAACTAGATTTAACTCTGTGTTTTAGCATTTTATCCTGGAATAGAGCAATAGGGACAAAAACATTGAAGATACAGATGTTGCTCATTCATTATATCTGTGTGGATGTGTTTTAGGTGTAAAGACATGAAGCATAACCTTGGCTTCAAAGGAATCCATTGATTCAAACTGTGACTGTTCCTGACTGAGCACAATAAATACAAAACTGTGTGCCTATAGAGTGAAAATACTGAGTTGCCATTCTGGGACTGAACAATTAAGCCTGTGTTCCCTCGTCTCAAATCAAACATCTTCTGCATAGCAAAAGCTGAGGTATAATATGGCATTTTAAGAACATTCTAGGCATTCACATAGCTGAGGCAGGAGACACGTGAGTTTCAGCCACATTTAGGTGGCCTCTATTGAAGTTACGAATGCTTCTGCATGAAGATCCCTGGGTGCACCCATATGCCCTTTCCCTCAGCTTGTGGCTGGGGGAAAATGAGTCAGGCATGTTAAGTCTAACACGCTGGATAGACAAGGAGTTCTGTGTTGAGATTCAAAAGATACAGGCTCTAACTCCACGTTTTCCCATTCGTCCTGGTCTTTGTCTTTGGACAAAATGCTGCTCTATGTCATAGATTCTTCGTCTGTGAAGTGTTACTTTTATCCTTAGGAGGTTGCTTTGATATCAACAGAGAAGTGAAATTGCTATATAAATGTGGAGTATTTAACATAGGGCAATTTTTCTGTTACTGACTCTGTAGCCAGTTATTACAGGTATAATGTATATTCTAGCTTGCCCTTACATAAGGGGAACACCTGGCTTTGGCTGTTAAGGATCACTCTAGTGTTACAATACTGGGTAGCACAAGGACTAGGTACTATTATGTCTACAGCTTGATTTTTGAATGGTGCAATTGTGGCTATAGTATCCTCTTGAGTACCTGGGGAATAAACCAGAAGAGAGAGTTAGAATTAAGACCATTTTCTTTGCTAATCAGGCTATAATTAAGATTTATTTATTTTTGGACAGTCTTAGAGTGCTAGGTTCTGAGAAACAGGGCTCTGGCGTGAAAACACAGAATTCCCATTATAGTTTCAACATCTGGAAAATTTTTTGTTTAAGTGTAGGTCATTATCCTACCTGTCCACTTGGGTGGTCAGTTTTTTGGCTATAGGTCAAGCACATTTGCATCAGAAAATTAAATTAAAGTTCCTAAGAATATTGTCAGAAATTACACTTACAGTCTTAAAGGGCTGTGGTGTGGTAAAATTTCCCTGGAAATCTGAAAATAGTCATCTTCACAAAACACTTGAGAACTTGGCTGCTATGACTGTGAAATTGCCTGATTTTTGTTTTGTAGATTGTGACAGGCACTTCTCATGATAAAGAGGGAAATGAATTCTATTTTATAAATATGTTCAGCATTCCTTTATGCTTACAAGGGATGATTTATTCTGGAACAGGATAAAACAAAGCTGTTAGAGAAACTGAGTAGTAAAGATAAAACAATCTAGATAAGAAACAGGCTTCTAGTCTTAGAAAGAGCTGTGTTGTGTCATGAGGGCTGAATATGTGTCAGCCATAACCAGGAAAAAAAAAAAGATGAAAGGGGGTGTTGACATTTTAAAGCTCATTACGTTCTGGAATAGGGGAGAAAGCACTGTGCTGAAGGGCAAAGGTTATGTGTAATCATCCAGCAGGATTATGCAGACATTCAGAGCCAGAAAAGTCTGCCCATTCCCCGTACTTGGTCATCCACCTTCCAGTGAATAGTAGATGGTACTTGAACTGAGATATTACACCCTAGTCTCTCAATACCAGCTTTTGCAAGTCAGAATCGGAAATGTGTCATCTTGTTTGCTTTCTGTGCTCAGTACAGTTGGGGTGAAAGGAAACTCACAGAAATGTTGGTTGGAAGGAACCTCTGGAGGTCATCTAGTCCAGTCTCCTGTCAAAGCGGGACTAATGTCGCTCCTGGATCTGGTCAGTCATGGCTTTGTTTAGCCAAGTCCTGAAAGCTTCCAAGCACAGACATTCCACCACCTCTCTGGGCGGGTTGCTCCTAGTGTTGCACTACTCTCCTAGTGTGAACTTCATGAAGAAAACAAATGTTCAGGCACTTAACAAAAGAGATTATAGTGCAAGACCTTAAAAAAGGTTATGATACATTCTATGAAGGCTATTTAACTAGTACTTTTAAGGGGTCATATTGGGGGGGCGAAGGAATGAAGTAGGTAGCCTGGAGACATTTTATTTTGAGCACTTTTTTTATACCATAAATAAATATATTATGGCAATGTATATATTTAACAAAACTTGCATATTTTAACCATATAAATAGGCTAAGGGAGTGGCATTGCAAATGCCTTTTAAAAAAGGTATTGATACTATTAAGTTTAAATATGAAAAGATTAATTTTTACCTTTGGAATAAAGTTATATTCAAATTATGTTAGACTAATTCAGAGGCAGTGTTGCAGACCTGTTGCATCCTGTTGCAGAAGTATGTCTTCACATTCACGTGAGAAAAGTTGGACTCACAGTTTTAAGTAAAAGCAAAGATATTCTAATAGTATCATGGCATTTGGAAACTGATCCCATTACATACGTTTAGGTCAAAACTTTGTAATACAAGCATTTGATGTATTTTCTTTGAAAGACTATGATAAGCTGAAGTCCACATGTCAGCTGTAGCAAATTATGTTCAATTGGAAGTAGTGAATTTTCGGTGAAAATAAACAAATAAATAAAAAATTCTGGTAAAATGCTGAATGGACCTCAACAAAGATCACAACTTCTTAGGTGTAAAAAGAAATATTAGCATCCATTGACAACAAATAACTTTTTAATACGGATATTTTTCGTGGTGAGTAGAGTCCCTTCTATCTAGGAGAACAAAGAAGTTTTAGTAAATTTAAATTGAATGGAGAGAAAGAAAAAGCTGAAAAACATTTAGTTTGTGTGTGTGCAGTTGGTTGTCTCATCTATGTGATTAATTATTACAATACGATGCTCGAAAACATACTTTCATCAAGAACTCGCAATTTCAAACAGTGGTTTAAATGTCTGCATAGTTTGAGGGTAGCTGTGAGCCAAGAAACACTGTTAGCTTACAAATCATGATGGTCTCTTGACATGTGATTGAGTCACAGAACAAGCCAGTTTGGGAAGATTGAACAAAAATTCATCAGCATGAGGTTTTTTGGTGTCTTTCAACTCATTCTGAACTTTGCCACTTGGAACACTTAGGGACATAAAGTGTAGGGACTGAATCCCTGGTGCAAAAGCAAATAATCTTATTTCCAGACTCTTCATCTTTCCTGTTGTTAAGGAATATCATCCAAAACTAAAAGATCACCTCTATGAGTAATGACAAACAAATTAACCAAAATTCAATTTTTTAACATAATTGAAGTCAACATTCCCTTAGGAAAATATTTCCATTTTTCTGTACATGTATGTATACATGCACACACAGTTGATGTGTTCTGTTCTCTGCAATAGAGATGAGATTTTTTTTTTTCAGACTGAGTCAGAAGATCCAAGAGAAATCAGTTTCCAAAACATGGAAGCATTGTGGAAGATTCTGAAAGGAGAAAACTAAAATTACTTCAAATTTTATTTTTTAAATCTGTGACTATTCAATTTCTTTCTTTTTGTAGCTTTTTAAAGAATGTAAACTTTTTTGGGGGGGAATTGTTTTGGATGTTTTGTTTGTTTGTTTGTACTTGCTAGTGTTCAGTCACCCATAGGAATAGATTATTCTTAATGATGCTTCTGGTAAGAAGTGTTCTAGCATACTGGCAGGAAGTAATTTGTATCTGCTTTTGAGCTTCTAACAGTTGGCTCTGCTGGAAACATTTTTCCAGAAATTCTGTGCTTGACTTCAGAATGCTGTTTCCCACTGTATTTCTTTATTTCTGATGCATGTCAACTGAATGCTGGCTTTACATTAGTATAATTGGCAACATAAGTAGTATTTATCTTCTTGCCTCCACACTGTAACTCTTAATGTAGGTAATTCTCCATGAATTTTAACAATTCTTGCTGATTGTTGCTGGCCCACTTACTTGTGTCTTTGAATGAATATAACCTGGCCAGTAAAAGGACTCTGCTGTATTCTAATCAGATCTATCTGTAGACGATCTTGGGTTTTGGTTGGAGTTGAAGCATGAGGATTGTTCCACAACAAGCACAGATACATAAGTGCTTTTTCAGGGTGTGAAACCCAGAGCTCCTTCTAGCCATTAAGCCACCAATAAGACCATATGAAAGAGCTCACAGGCCACCATCTTGTGCTTACTCTTTTTTTTAATTAATTAATTCAGATCTGTTTCTTATTTATACTAGAAAATTCTTCATGGACTAGAATAGCAATCTGGGGGGAATGTGTAAGCTTGAGAAAGGACTTTTGCCAAGGAAAAATTATGTAGATTTTAGATGTTTAGGGAAGTTATTAAGGTTTGGTAACTGTTTTACTAAGGAAAAAGGAAGATTTTTATTTTCAAGATAAGGGAAACTGAATCATTTTTTGCCTGTCTCTGTATTGAAGAAAGGTAGGAGAGAGAGGAAAATCTGATGGGCTTTGATTGGCAGGGTGCCAGTAGTAAGAGGAAAGGAAATGATTTTAGTTCCTGAAGGGATTTGGAGGAGGTGAAACTTGGATTCAGCTTTGTTGACTGAATTCAGCATGAGAAACTGAATTGTTGTCTCAAATGAGATTGAGTTTTAAGGATGAAAAGGACCATGCAGTTGCTTCTCCCCCACTCCCCACTTTTCTTCATGAAGAAGTTTCTGAAAAGCTTGTAATCTTGAATATTGCAAAATAGTCCTTACCTCAGGAAGTTCAGCATATAATGGATATGTGTGCGTGTATTTGTACTATATATATGAGATACACACACACACATATTATTTCTGAATGATATATTCAGAAATAAACATGCAGTTAATTACATGGGCCTGATTGGACAGCTCACTTCCTTATGATGTGTCGCATACTATTCTAAGATGTTTTCAGTAGGAAGGAACACTGGCTGATTGTGTTTCCTGTAGAACATTGCCCACAAAGCCTCAGAGACTTGCTTCAAGGGATGCTGCAGCTTAGTAGTCTAAGGGAAATAAAATTCTGAAACTGTTTTAATTGTACGTGTTGAGGAGCCACTCTCCTAGTACCCACCTGAATGTGCTTTCCCAATTTAATATAGGTAGTGTAATGAAGTTCTGTTTCTGCTATCAAAAATAATGAAGGGAAAGGTATAACATCATGTACCTTGGTGTGTGGGTGAAAAAGAAGTAAAGACATAGTGGGATGATGCCGTGGGGCAGAGCTCTGTCAGATGATGGCAGTACCTTGAATCTTTCAGGCAAAAAATTTGCACTGGGCAATAAATTAGGTACACTTTGCTCGATAACTTTCTGCACTGTCTGTGCTTGAGAGTTTAAATCCACTTCTTGCATATGGATTCAAGGAGGGACTATGTTTAAATCACCAGCTAACAGGTACAAAATTACTAACTTCAGGGCAATGATGTGGTACTTACCAAGGGAATGCTGTCTCTGGTTTCATATGCATTAAGAAGCCATCTAGAACAGGGACAGAGAATAGCTGCTGGAATACGTGGGCATTTGTGACAACAATGTTTATAGAATTACTTCCTTTGAGGGGGAGCAGTATAGCGAAAACTTTAGAGACTTGGGGGGTTTTTGCTTGGTTAAGATGATTCTCAGAAGGATGTTCCTTAAGTGTACTCACAGTTTCTTGTCCTAGCATCTGGAGAAGTTGTACTGATATCAATGAAAGGTTCTTCTTGTCTCTGTGAAGGAAAGTAATTAGTGATGTTCATTTTGTTGATGCTGAGAAACATACTGTGAATTTGAAAAATGTAATTTTTATTGGAAGGATAAATAATGTCCAGTGAAGGCATATATTAATAGATGTTCCATTTAGTATGAAACGTTAAGTCAGTGTTTATTTATATGTATAGCTTTGTATAGATGTGATGTTAGAAGAATACAATCGTGCTTTTATTTCCACATGCATATTAATCAATAATGTAGTCATTCTTCCATTTTTTCCATATGGTATCCAATTTTTCTTAATTTCTGAGTTCAGTATGCACACTAAGAAGCAACTATTATGTGTATGAACTTATGATTCCAAGTTAGTAAACTAAGCTAACATTTTTGTGTAATGTATTTGATAATTTACCTATATTGACTGATTGTAAGCATCCCTCCTTTCTAAAGCCAGTAGTGCTGATCAGCGGAAAAAAAAGTGTTACTGTGGGCTCGTACTCACCTTGCCTCTTCCTTTCGAAGACTAATGCTACTGGCTGCATTAGGGCAGAATTCTGTAAAACCACTTCTGAAAGGCCTGCTAAAATTTGTCTCACAGTGGATGATATATGTTGTGAATCTCTGCATGCTTTCCAGGCTGGTAAATAATTAGCATCTTCTGGCTTCTTTCTTGTGCATTTCCCAGTCCCTAACACCTCTAAGACTCCTACCCTGGAGGAGGTGTTTGCTTTTCCAGTTCCAAGTTGATTGCCAACAAATTGCTCTGTGATTACACAGCTATTTCCTTCAGTAATTATGTTTGCTGTTTCCAATGTGCTTTTTTGGCTCTTGTATACCGTGTTTCTCCGCAGCACTCAGAGTCTAGCTTCCCAAGGTTTCCTGGGGTTAAAAAGTGATGCATACAAGCTGAAACACAGAAGGCCCAATTCTCAGTCTATTGTTGCATACAGAACAGGGTGGAGAAACTTCTACCTGTGTTTATTTTTCCTATATTTTGAAGCTGGTTAGAACTGCCTTGCCCTAAATCATGTACTATTTCACAGAATATTTATAGACAGAAACAAATATATGCAAAATACAGTGATCACCTGCTATTATAGAATTGCTTAGAGAAGGATGTTACTTTGCCATGGAAACATTTTCTCAGGGTTCTTTCTTTTCCTTTTGCGTGATGTTCTTTTCAACCTGGAGTTGCATCTTAAAGGATGAAATGGAGTATCAGAGAGCTTATCTCTGTGTTCTCTTCTGCTTTGAACTGAGAGTTGTCAGAACTGCTAAGGAGCGGTTTGGAAGGAAAGGCAAATCATCTAGGGCTTAAACATAGAAAACCAGTTATTGCAGCTGACCTTATGGAGCAACAGCAGCCCATGTCACTGAATTACTAAATCAAGGAGAACCACGAAGATATTTTCTTGATTTGAAATATCCTATTTAATATGTCTTTTCCCTTTGTTTGCTACCAATTTGGAGTGCTTCTCTGAGTGTACTCTATATAGAGTGCCAGGACAGAGTTTCTTACACATCTGTATGTTTTAATCTTCCTCTAAACCGAAATTGTGTTGAGTGAAACCAAGAAGGAGGAACTATATCGTCCTTAATATCAGTTACTGTTCTATTCAGAAGAGACTTTACTGATAACACTTATGGAGAAGACCAGTTGTTATTAAATTAAGTGCAGTTAGTGCTGGAGTGGTTGGGCTTTAACATAAGCTAGCAGCTAGTGGACAAGCTCTCTAAGGCCTCCGTAGACAAGCAGTGACGAGGGCAATGCTGCCATACCTATGCTGCTGGGCTTATCCGTGCCTGCGAGATGAAGCTAGCACAGCTGTACTTATGCAGAATACGCCTGAGTTTCCTTTCTAGTTCACTAGACCACTGCTTCTCTTTAGGTTTTCCTTAAGCCAGAGGGTACTTCATTGTGGATGTAGGAGCTGGAAGATGATTCAAGTCCATGGCTTTTTTCTTTTTTCCTCTGAGTCACTGATGAACCGATTGCAATCGATAGGTAAGGTGCTTGTCTAGGTCGCATCTTGCAGTTGAGTTGTAAAAACTAAAGTCCCGGCCAGTAATTTCCTATCACTTTCTCTAACAGCAGCCAGAGTGCTATATCAGCATGATTATTTGCATTCTGCCTGCCTATCCTGTAATTATCTTGCATTTTTTGACTGGATTTGGTATTAATTTTTTTTTCTCCTGCAATACTAGTTAATTTTTCTGTACTTTTTACTCTGCTAAATCATTGCAATGCAGCCTGTTGACTGCATATGAAAGCATTCATATTGAGTTCCCAGGCTGTGAAGATATGACAAGTTTTACCTATATGGAAGAGAAGGCTTTTAAATTTTCTTTTCTGCTTGAGGTAGAGATCCTGTCCTTGCTTACACCTCAACACACACATGCACATGTGCACACACATAGTTGGCTATGCTTCAGATTCACTGCTCCAACCTAAGCTCTAGCACAAATAGAAACTTAGGAAGCTGAATTTCCTGGTTTTAAAGTCAGATTTAGACTTTCAGAGGACAAAAATACCCCCCTTTAAAATTTACATTGGGCTCTAAATTTCACAAAGATTGTGACAACACAGTTTTAAAAGTGAGTATGAAATTGCTTCTGTCAGTAGCGTAAGGTAAAGATGGCTCTTGGAAGATGACATTGTATGCAAATTAAGCTTCAAAGCAGGTCTCAACAATCCCTGTATTTTTAAGAGATATCTAGGGGCCATCATGTAACTAACTGGATTATGCTGCTTAGCATTTGGAAAATGCTATTGGGATATCCTTGCTTGAGGCTTCCTTTTGATGTGTAGAATAGTGTGTCAATACTGATTCTTCTAGATGTGCTCATCATTTCTTTTAGGAAGTCAGAAAAATTGTCGTTATGGTTATTGTGTTTTGAAAATCATAGGTCTTAAGGTATTTTACTTTCTCCCTTACTATTTTATTTTATTTTATTTTGCATCTGTTCAACCTTTGGTTTACTAATATTCTGTTGGGACTGATGTGACTAATAGGACCCAATAGTGTAAGGGTATCTGTGGTGGTGTCAGCTATCTGTAACAGCAATTTCTGTTGAAAGCAGTATGAATTAGTATAATCTTATGACTGGTAGGTTTTAATTTGTTTCCCTACACTCCAGATAGCTAAGAATTCAATCTGAATAGCTTGACTGCTCAAGTGAGATGTAAAGATAGCTTTAAATCTAACTTTTGAACTGAAGATGAGATGCTAAGATTAGGCCCTGAAGTTTTGACAGCAATGCTCACTCATAGATATAGGTGTATAGCTTCGTCTCTGTCTAAGACTCTGTCTTTCCTACAAGTATTAGAACTGTAAACATCATAGGATTTTAACATCTTTTTGACTTGAGTCAGCGTAGGTGAATTAATGAAGATCTTAGAAGGCAACATTGGTAGGATTCCATCATTACTGCTCTTTGTTTATAAAGTAACAGAGGCATGAATCCTATTTCCTTGCTAATGAGAGAAATTGCACAGGAAACACTTGGCTACAAGCTCCAAGTCCCTATCTAGCCAGTGCCATGATTGAAAACTCCTTCAATTCTCCCTCCCAACTCAAACTTGTGCATTGTTTCTATATTTAAAAACATGTATGGGCTGTGGGAACAATCCTAGTATGTTTTTATACCTGATCCTATGAAGTACTAAGGGTTTTGGGTTTGATGCCAAAGAACAGATTCCTGACACTTCCCAGAATTCAGCCTTCAGACAGATAAGGTAGAGCTACAGTGACTTCTAGCTGAGGCTAGTTTTTAAGAGTAGTTCTCTATCATTCATGTCGAAATATCTTTGGAGTCCTGAATTATACTGCTTTAATGAAAAAAACTTGCAGATTTAGGAAGGGAGAAGGGGAACTGTAAACTGACTGCAGTGTCAAACTACACATCTGTCATTTTCTGAACAAAAGTTGTTTTTTATACTAAAGCCAATTGGCAAATCTCTGCCTACTGCAGCATTGTGCGCTAACATCAGTTATCTTCTAATCCTTTCAATACTTTTACTTGAGAGGGAATAGTTCTGTAGAGTATCCTTTCGCTGTTGTTAGTGATTTATGGTCTTTCTAATACCCAATAATGTTGCATACTTTTTAGTGGTGTAGTCAGGGGTGCACAGATGTAACTGATGGTAAAACTAAACCCAGTGCAATTTACCACTAGATGGAGGAACCTCAAGTAGATGAGCATGTTTTGATAATTGGTCACCATTGTTGACTGTTGTGTCTCTCTAATGGTTTGAAAACCAGAGGCAGAAATTTTCTGAACTGGAGGAGAGAACTGCTTCATCTACAGATCTCTATCTTGCAAAACAAGTTTTCATTAAAATTAGTAGATGTTGCGGAAAGAAACTACTGCGGGAATACGGTACATATCTGGTAGCTTAATGAGCTTCAAAGTAACTAATTGCTATTAAGATGTACGTTTGTGGTTTGAATGGTGGATCGATTTCAAAGTAGCAAATGTACTGAAATTGCTTTACTTGGAAGAACTGAAACCTTAGCTTGGTTTAATTTGTCTGAAAAGTGGAGAGAATATTATTCTAAGATGGAATGCAGCTTTCTTTTCTTGGTGAATGAGTGTTAGTGTGACTGGCCTTCTAGTGCTAGGATTTTTGTTTTTTTTCTTGTTAGCAATTTATTTTCCATAAACCAGGCCTTAAAGATATGTGATCTAGATGACTCAGCTGAAATCAGGCTAGCTTTCTCGTAAATGATTCTATATGCTTCCAGTTTTTATATCTTACCGGTGAAAGGGCAGGAGATCCTTGTCCTTATAACACAGGAAATATTGAACATGTTTGTAAATGGATGGGTAGTTTGATTTGAAAAATATTTCTATAAAGTGACTTGACTCAACATGATGTCTTCCAAAAGTGTTCAACTTCAGATTTGACAGGACTTAATAGAACAACTCTAATTCTGGTTTTATACTGGATTTTGTTCAAAAAGCTTGCAGATACTTTCAGTGAAAGAGTGAAATCTGTCCGCACTAAGAATTAAGGTTAAAGTCAAGATGCCTTCCTAACAAAGCCAACAATTATTGTGAGGAAGATTTTGGTTTTTATACAATCTCTGAATATGATCACTTGTGGAAAAAGATGCCGTAGCTGCAACAGAACTTACTAAAAAGAAGCGATCTGAATTATGTCAGATCAAACACTTAGTCTGTAGGTTCAGAAGTGTGATAACTGCAGGGCCTAAGCCCTGAACCACTTTAATTACGATTTTCTTATTTCCCTGGTTTCAGTTTTTGATTGTTTTTCTCTGCTTTTAGTTGAGACACATCCAACTTTTTTTTTATGTTCAGACAGAAGAATGAACATGTGCATGGTTTTGAGCTCCTCTAAAGCACGTGCTGGGAAGTCACAAGAGAAAACTTTTGCCAGTTTGGATAACCTTCATTATTTTTAAAGTAAGGTCTGGTTTTGGAAGGTTTGGGGATATGAAATTGTCAAGGTTTGGTTTTGTTATTTGAGTATAAGACCCAAATATAGACCTGACCTTTTCAAAATACAAGTTATAGCATGGAGCTAGCCACGCTTTCAAAAAACAAAGCCTGAGTTTTAGCAGTCCTGTGTGTTGTGTTGTAATGTTTGATTTGCAACCCAGTACTCATTTTCTGATTAGAATTTTACAGTAGCTTAATAACCCATCTCAAATATGAAGAAGCTACTTAAAAAGAAATAATGGCTACATCTCTTCGGCTGGAGTTCTTTGAGATGGATCCAGCATATTTACACTCCCACTTAAATTCATTTTTTTGTAATTATTAATTTGGCTCTGAAGAAGCAGTAAGGGGAAGCCTGGCAGCCAGAACAAAAGATCTGTCTTTTAATTTTCCATTATGCTATTTGTGACAGAGGAATAAATGTGTTTGTGTCATCACATGCTTATGGCTTAGAAATGTTCAAAGGAGAGAGGAGAAAACCTAACTGGTGCTCCCATAGGCATGGTGTTTGAAGTGTTTCATCGTTAATGCTTCTTAAGGATGATGACTGTGCAAAAAGCGTCTCAAGGAACCTCAGTGTAGGCAAACAGGCACAAACTGCCCCTGCACTGTAGAGGGCATACTTATGTAGTTGGCAAATACTTGCGTTTGCAGTTGCATACACTTTATAGGAAATGTATGAAAGAATACTGAAACAAAAGCTTATAAAAATTCCAAATCTCTTTTCAACAGGATTTAATTACTTCAAAGAAAAGCATGACTTTCAACTATTCTCATGATTAAGGTCCTTTTGGAATTTTTGAAGGGAGAGATTTCCCTTTTGGTTTTTGACACAGTCTTAGAGGGAATATGAATCACTTTAAGACTTGGATTTGGCAAGCATTTTCCATATTTCTTTCAGAAGTACCGTCTTTAGTAATATTCTCTTAGTGTCAATAACAAGCTCCTTTTAGCTGTTCCTCATAAGCTTTTTAGGGATGAAAGTTGATGAGTGTTAAGATACTATATGTGGTTCATATTCCAAACTATGTGAGTTCAGTTCTGCTTAGTGTGACTGAAGATGATACTAAATATCTGCTTGACAGGTTTCCTTTAACATTGTTACTGGTTCTTACATAATTTCTTGAAACGTGTGATGTAACTGCTGGATAGAAAACTTTTTACAGATCCTTGTGCTACAGACACATACAAAGCTACTTCTCAAGGTGATTTAGGACTTTTCCCAGTAAAATGAATAAGTTCACTTTAGGATAATATAAGAAGGAATAGGTAGCATCCGTGTGTCCTGGCTATATCTGGAAATTGTTCTCATTGTTAATGAGACTGATGATCAGACTTGTGAGGAAAAAAGTACACAGATAAATGCATTATACTCTTGAAAAATGTAAAAAACAGCTCTGGAAAGTGTTGAAGTGTTTTGATGTGGTTTTATACAAGGCTGTGGTGTTTGTGGAATTAATCACATTGCACTGTTTTTAATAGTCTACTTTAAAAAGATATTGGCATGGGTATAAGACCTATGTAAAAAATGAGTATTTGTAAGTGATAAAAAGGGTCTTTAAGAAATATAAGAGGGATTCAAGGAGGCAGGAGGCCTTTCAGTGGACGTTTAGGTGTATCTCCAGAGGCTTTATCCATTTGTTTTCATCTTCTGCTGCATGTGTTGTTTGTTGTTTTGCTTCACAGCTGAGAGGCGTATTGTGATGGTTTGGATTGGTTTTTGTTTTCCCCTACAAAAAGTTGGTCTTATCTGTGCACTCATTTACTTCATTGCTGCCAGCCCAGCTTGTGGCTCTGGGGTTGAACTGGAAGCATTTATGGATGCCATGTGTTTCTGAGCGTAGGCATGAAGGGAGCTCAAGGTGAATGCATTTCTAGAGCAGCTTTAGTTGAGCAGTGGGCTCAGAAACGGATTGCTGGAGCTAACTAGCACCATGTCCATAATGTCTTTCCTCCTCTTCCTTTACACCAGTGTATGTATTTCTCTGAAGTTGCTTTGGTATTTCTTTGTTCATACAGCTGAAGGGACACTAGCATTAACATTATTATCCTCACAGAAATTTCTTTGGAGGCAAAGTTTAGCAGGGGCTTTATAATAGAATGAGAGAGCTATTTGAAGTGCAAGAAAATAAGTTAACATACATAACCTTGGCCTGGAAACAAGTTTATTATATATAGTAAACTGAAACAAAAGTAGAAAAAGATTCAAGGGGAAAAAGAAGCTACTAAATAAATTATTTTGTGCATTGCTCACAGATAGGCACCTGAACATTATTAAAATTAATGTACATCATAGGCTATGTGCAGTGAACTCATATTCTTTCTTCAGCTCTTCTGTCTCCATGTGAAGACTTATCCAACTATCTTCTGCCAGCAGTACTAGTTTTCTATGTTTTGTTAGCAGCCATTTAAAAGGGAAAAACTAAGGGCATTTTTTTTATACATAAGCAAAGTGTCTTACCTGCTTTAAGAAGTATCATGTGGACTTTCCTCAAAAGCAGTCCACAAAGCAGAGGCAGGAACCTTTGTGCTATTACTGGTAGTAGCCAACCTAATGCAAGCATACCAAGAGCTTCTGTCACTGTAGTGACATTTGAAATAGGTCTGAGGAATAACACGATATTGGTTTGTGCTCAGAGAGCTTGTTAAGAAGTGCTCAGTAATGAAGGACAATACATACCCAAAGCTACTCTTCTCCAGATCATCATTCTACTTTCCAGATATTACTATAAATCCAGAATATTTATAAGCTAAGATGGTTTATAACAGTGTGATCCTTGCTTTCATTCAGTAAGTTAATGGGAATAAATCGCCTTACTTTTTCTGCTACTGTGCTTTGGGTTCCGCTATTAGCTTCCTTATCGCTCTCCAGTACCATTATCTTCCTGGGCACTGAGTATGTGACTATGAACCAAAATGAGAACAGAAAACAAATAAACCCTGGTTTTGCTGCTAATGAAGTAATTCTGATCCTTTACTTTAATAAGAAGTAATCTATTATATTAATTTTAGTGGGTCACGCAATGCAGCTAACAGGAAATGTAGAAACTCTACATCTCTGCATAAATTTAGATAACTAATCATCGAATCTTTTAATTTATGAGTGTACTAGAAATGGTTTTGATAAATGGATCACTAATTCCATCATACCTTTATTAAGTACCATTATAGTGCAGCGCTCTGCACCACAGTATAGTAGTCTCATTTCTTCTTTGGAAATGCATTATGACCCAGTTAATGTAGCCACTGTACTCATCACTGGAAAATATTATGAACTTTTGACTAAAACCAAGCAATGCCACAGGTGAGTCTTTTACGATGTAATTATTTCATGCATACAATCTGCTTGTAACTGTTTTCTTGGAACTGAGGAAACATCCTGTTTCTGGCAGAGAAGGATTTTTCCCTTTTTCTGAGAAAAGAAATTCTTTGGTAATGCTCTGTTCAGATTGAGATTATGTAAAATTTACAGGAACAAATTACTTGTTTGAAAGATTTACACAATAAAGCTATAAAATGTATCTGTGGAAGGTCATAGATTCCAATGTACATCATGGAACTAATCAGGAAGAACTTAGATAAAGTCATAGTCCTGGTCAGGACTGCACAGAAACAGTTTTGCTGCTGTTCCCACATTTTGTGGGAGCTATGTTCAGTAAAACACACCACCACTGTCTCAAAGTTACCTCAGAATTGCTATAGATTCAGAACTTGTCCAGGAATGGTGACCATGGCTTATTTGAAGTCTTGGTTGTGTGTTGCAGGCTTCACATTCAAAATACGTTGGTCATTCTCAGCTACTTTTGGGTGCACAAATAAGTACAGATCAGCCAACAAATTGGGAGTAGGTTTTCAAGTAATTTAATGAAACTTTAGTATCTCTGTGTCATTGTTTCCCCCCAAACCTGTTAGCACTGATAGCGTAATCCAGGCCACATTCTCCTAACAGTTTGGCTGAGTCCTCTTTGCTTCTTACTCTTGTTGTTCAAGAACATGTGCGTACCCTAACTCCCAATCTGTTATCACACTGCTCTCTTTTAATATAGCATCTAATGTTTTGACAAGAAGAGTGATTGTTTTAGCATGATCTTCCACTATATATAAACAAGAAGAAATAATTTCAGAGAAATAAAATATCAAGCCAGTGATAAATGTGAAAGACAGAAAAATAGTATTACTATTATTTATTTTTTTTTTACTTTTTCCCCCTGCTTGCTCTCTCTTAACAAAACCTATAAGTAAGATAAACATCCATGAAGGAAGGGGACTGACCATAACGTTCAGTGGTGCTGGGATTTGCCTTTAGCTTTGAGTACTGGAAGAAAATATAAAAAATAAATGCAAGGGAAATGATTCTTTATGAGTTATGGCAACAAAGGAGCTTTCTGATTTTCTTTTTAATGGGGCTAATTTCTTTCTTTCTCCATTTGCCTTGCCATAATGACAATGAAGAAATTAGACGAAGGAGGAATGATAGGAAAACAGAGGGAAATGAAAGAAAGAAAATGTGTTTTTAGAAGTAGAGAAAATGAAAACTACAGGAAGCATCAAGGAATAAAAATATAATAATGTATTTGCATTGATTAGTGTTTGATGATTCATTAAACTCGGTTAGTTTACAAATTATAACTGTAGTTAACTGGAAAGTGATAAATATGCCCTATTTATAGAGTACAGAATGAAAGAAAAAGGGATGAAAGAACGAAGAAAAATTACAGCTTTCTGATAATCTGAGACAACAGATATAAACTCATATTCTCATTGCAGTTAGCAGATAAACATTAAACAACATCTCTCTGATCTTCTACTGACTACATGCCTCCCACTTTCACCCTTCTGATACGATGGAAAGAACTGATTCTGGCCAGTGCAATTATGGATGGTGATGCAGTGTCTGGCTGCCCTTGGTCTTGGCACTATTGTCATCTCCTCCACACAGGGGCTTGCTAAGCAGAGAGACAAATGCAAAAGATGCTGGCTTGCTCTCCAATTCGATTTATCAGTGACTGGAGGGCAAACAAGTCTTTTAAGCAGCTTGTGAAGTATAACAGTCTTGAATACAACAAGACTAAGATTGAGAATTTGTATGCATGCATAAATACAACAAAATTGCTCTCCTACTTCTGTGGTCTGTGGGAATTTTCTGTCCTTGTGTGGCACAGTTCTGCAGTCACACAGTTGCTAGCAGTATATGGTTCTGTCCGGAGAATTAATATGGACTAGGTATTGTATTTTAACGTAACACAATTCTCCAATTACTCTCGCTGTGGATTAGCCCTTCATGCCTTGTCTGTATCTTCAGGTTGGCAGGTACTCAGGTCAATTAGTGCTGCTTTAACAAGTATTAACAAGTACCAAGTAACAAGCTCTGCCTCTTTTGCTCAAAAGCCAGATGTACGCTACTGGGAGAAGGGGGCATTTAGGCTCCTCTGCTCACATTTTATGGCTCTTCTAAGGTGAATTAGCTGTAGTGTACACTGTAATTTAGAAAGAGAAGAGTAGATTGGCTTACATTGCTTTAGCTAGTAGAATTTATACAACTGAAGATACAGTTTTAAATATTAATCTGGTAATTTTACGCTCGGTAACTAACCGCTTTAATGAGGAGACAAATACATAAAGAAGAGTGGCTGAAGACTTTTATTTCAAGTTAAGAAGAAACAGCCCAGGGCTGGTTGTTTTTTAAAGCAAACAAACTAGCAAAACATTTGTTAGTAAAAAGAAATAACGGGCTGTTAGCAATATAAACAAAACCAGACTGTAATCTTTGCAGAAATATTGTATGCTACTGCTGATTTGAGTCAAACGAAGGAAATTATAAAACCTGCAGAACTGGTATACATCTAGTACTGTAACCTGTAAGTGCACTTGGCCTTGGTGAGGGGTCAGACTGAGAAACCACTGTGTGAATACCTCTTTCATTTGTTTGTTGCAAGGTCTGTTACATGCAGATTGGCAGTATGGGGAAGGCCAGACCATGTGCACAGAGAGGTAGCTGCACTGAATTTTATTCCTACAAAAAGTTGATAATGAAAAGCTGGGCATATGGAGTGTCATGGGCTAAAGCAGCAAGTAGGTATGGGAAAGCTCATGAAGGAAAAAGTTGCCATGTTATCCAGAGACAGCAAGGCATTTCATTGTGAAAATGACAGATACTCATGTTTTAGCCTTTTTTCTCTAAGTTTACACATAAATTCAACACTGGAGAAAAGCATTTGAGGAAATAACTTTAAAAGTTTCCTTGCTAATATTAAAAAAAAGAGAAAACAGACAAAAACACGCGTATGGATTCTCTTAATTGAAAATCTGGTTGAATACTTAAAAAACTTTTTACACACAGGGAGTATTTTCTTACTCACATTTCAATTAAAACAAACCAAAAAAAAGAATGTAGAAGTTCCTTGTACACGATCACTTTTTCCCCTCTGTTCCTGTTCATCTGTCACTTAGCACAGTTTCACTTAAAGGTTCATCTCTTGCTACTTCAAAGAGCTGCTAGTCCTGTGGAGAGAACAGTCTACTGGCATGCTGACAGCATGACAATTTATTAAGGGTAAACAGATGAAATCCCACAGAATAAGGAGGAAATTGAACTCAAGCCACTGCCTTTTGGATACATGTATGTTAGGAAAGGCTTATGCACAGCCTGGGATATTAATAGTAACTCGTTTCTACTGCAGTCAGGGAAGCACTAACCTCTTGTGTGGATCAGATACTGCTAAGAGCCTGGAGGATCATTTACTTAATTGTGTCCTCACTGGGTTCAGTAGGCAGGTGATGAACTACCCAGGAAAGGATGTCTGACATGTCCACAGCTTTTGGCATTTAGGGAAGTAAAGTAGAAAAGGAGAGGCATATACCAAGTTTAAGGCAAGCAAAAGGTAAAACATATTCTCATGAACCAAATGTTTTAACCTAGAACTGAATTGCACCCAGCTTCAGAGCATACAGTCTAGTATGGTGACAATGTCTAGTCTAGTCGGTGACAATGGTAGTAACTTTGACGCTTACAATTTCCTAATAACTTGCAATGGTAAAAAATTGTATTCACTTTTTAAAAAAAATAATAGCAAGATAACAACCCCGGAGTTCAGGAAAGCAGACTTTGGCTTCTTCAAGGATCTGCTTAGAAGAGTCTCATCTCTCTAAGAGTGGAGAGCAGTAGATATTGCCTACCTTGACTTCAGTACGACTTTTGACACTGTCTCCCATAAGATCCTCACAGAGAAGGTGGCGAAATATGGGCTGGATGAGCAGACAGGGAGGTGGACTGAAAACCAGCTGAATGGCCAGGCCCGGAGTATAGTTGAAGGTGGTAACTAGCAGTGCACCCCAGGGGTCAATACTGGGTCCAGTCCTGTTCTACATCTTCGTTAATGATCTGAATGATGGGGCAGAGTGTACCCTCAGAACGTCTGATGATACAAAACTGGGAGGAGTGGCTGATATGCCAGAGGGTTGTGCTGCCATCTGTAGGGACCTCCACAGGAGAAGTGGGCTGACAGGAAACTCATGCAGTTCAACAAATGGAAGTGCAAAATCCTGCACATGGGGAGGAATCACTCTGTGCATGAGCGTATGCTGGGAGCTCACCAGCTGGAAAGCAGCTTTGCAGAAAGGTGCCTGGGTGTCCTTGTGGGCAGCAAGTTGACCATGAGCCAGCAACGTACCTTCTGGCAAGGAAAGCTAACAGTATCCTGGGCTGAATTAGGAGGAGTGTTGCCAGCAAGTTGAGGGAGGTGATCTCTCCCCTCCACTCAGCACCAGTAAGGCCACATCTAGAGTACTGTGTCCAGTCCTGGGCTCCCCAGTACAAGAGAGAGACGGAGAAGAACTGCAGAGTGTCCAGTGAAGGTCTGCTAAGATGCTTAATGAACTGGAGCATCTCTCCTATGAGGAAAGGCTGAGAGAGCTGGGAGTGTTTAGCCTAAAGAAAAAGCTCAGAGAGAATCTCATTGATGTATGTAAATATCTGAAAGGAGGCTGTAAAGAAGATGGAGCCAGGCCCTAGTCAGTGGTGTCCAGGGCCAGGAGCACTGGAACAGGCTGTGAGATTTCCATACTTGGAGATGCCATTTGGACATGGTCCTGGACAACCTGCTCCAGGTGACCCTGCTTCAGCAGGGAGTTGGACAAGATGACCTCCAGAAACCCATTCCAACTTGAACCATTCTGTGATTGTGTGAATTATTCAAATCAGACTTAACTACTTCAGACTTTTCTTGCTTTCATGTTTAAAAATACTGGATCTCAACTTAATTTGAGTTTTGTAACCACTGTGAAGAAGGCACAGTTGAATCTCTGCTGGTAACTGCACTGAAATTCTAAGCAACCGCAGGATAACTCTAGAGAACTGGCATTTGTTTAACTACAACACAGGTTAACAATTGTTATATAGCAACAATTATTTTATGTGAAGATGAAATACATGGCAGACAAGGCATTTTGAAAGGTCCCTTTTCTAAAAGTGATGGTGTTAAAATGTTAATTAGCTTGTTACTGTCAAATGTTAACACTACTCGGTAAGTATTTAGTAGATGCTATGGATTCACATTTGTCACTGACACTCTTCAGTTGGTGCTCATTCTCCTATGCATTAATGAAATAGAAATCTATGCAATTGAATTAGAAGTTATTATCCCACTTATGTTGAATGTCAGATCAGACCTTTCCAGTTTCCAGGAACAGAAGTGTCACCTTGAAATATTTTTAAAAACGGAAAAGCAAGGTTATTTCAAGTTTAGTTAATATGAGACAAAATACCATTTGCAGAATCTCTTCTCTTGAGTCAGTCTGGTTTTGCTAGGAAGCCATTATTAAAATTCAGAATTCTTTAGGTGCATTAGGTAAGACATTGGAGTTTCAGGTAGACTCTGCGATGACTTATAATTGTTTTCAGCTGAAACTGAGGGTTCTTTGTGCTGAAGGAAACAATTGATCCCATGAAAGACATGTAAAATGGTGGGACTTGCTGGATGCTGGGTATCACCGCTGAATAACAGATTCATTTATCTCTGTTAGTTTTTGTCAAGGGAAGTAGGACCACTCTTTATCTATCAAGAACACCCACAGAGAAGAGATATGACAGGTCAAAGGGGAAGTGTGTGTGTAATATCTGTTCATTTGAAGAATAGTTGAAACCAAACAGTACTGTAACCACAAGAGTTGGTTGAGTAGTTGCCTATAAATCAATGAAGTTTCTTACTCATTATTTTGCACCCAGAGATCATTGTAAAATTGTGAGAAAGAAGGAGACTACAGTTTATCATCCTAGGAGTTACATTATCAGTAATTATAAAATGCCCTTTATTTGAATGCCACTGAAAGTTCCTATCAGTCTAGCAAGCATTATGATGCTGTCCACTTAGGTATCTTGAGTGACTGAGTAATTTCCTTGCATTAGAGGTAAGTGGACTACGAGAGTTGGCCTCAGGCACTGTTCCATCGCTGTCAGTGTTGAGTGAATGGGCTTGTGTGTAGGAAGTGCTGCCTGGCACCGCCCAAGTTGGGTTGGTTGGTTGGGTTTTTTTGTGGTGGTTTTTTTTTTCCCCCAATTCCTTCTACTGATATGTATTAATCATAATAACAGTAGTATATACCTTAATGTGCTTTACTTTTTAGTGAGGGTAAACATATGAAGATCTTTGCCAGGAAAAGCAAGAAAAGGAAGTTAAAGGTGCTGTGTTTTCCAGGAGACAGATATTGAACAGTGGTGGATGTTTAGCAGGCTGTCATGTAAGTCACTTGACTTCCTGTATGAATAGCTATTTACCAATGTAAGACGAGTTCTAGCAGTGATGTCAGTCTCACCATTTTTAGGATTCTTTTAGGTCAGTGTTGGTGTAATATGAAACATATGCTGTGGGTTGTTGCCTTCTATTACCATGGTAGTCATGGTCCGAGATCATTAGATTTAAACACTTAATGTACGTAGAAGTACTAGTGTGTGGTAAAACAGGCAGAACAAGGACTCAGGGCTAGGCTCCCATGTGTGGGCTAGTGCCCTAGCTGGCAGGGTATCATAATTTCCAGGCTTTTAAAGAGAATGGATTTGTCTGCTGCTTCACATTTACAGCACTGAGATGGAGTTGGAGGTTTGTGGCAGAGTTCAGCTCAAAGTTATTCATTGCTTCAATCCAAAGGGCAAAAATGGACCATAAATGCTCCAGGCCCACCAGACCGTTAGATCTAGGGCTCACACTAATGATGTATTTCAGCTCCTAATTTCTACTTAGGATCCTAATTTCCTGAAAGAAGTAATTTATTAATGACAATTCCTAGGGAAGGCTGCTAAGAACCATCCCTGTTTTGAGTGGGATGGTTCTTTCAGGTTAGCTGGATGAAGATTCAGCACTGGCAGACAAACTCCCATTAGCTGTGAACAAGCCGTGAAGGGTAAGGATAGTGTAGAAGGTGTGGTGGCTGAAACTTCAATAGCATAAACTAGCTATCAACTATCAAAGCAGCTTTATTGATGATTTTATTGATTGTACATCTCGGTACAGTGACTGATGTCTGGCGTTGAACTATCGCTGTTCTTTGGAGCAGATTCTAGTCTTACAAAAGAGTGGACATTCCCCTTTAAATCGCCCTTGAGGAGACGTATGGTCCTCAGAGAGAAAGGATCAGGAATGTCAGGCCAGCTCCCAGAATCCTGAAGATTATGCTTTGCCCTGATAGGTGTTGATCTCCATATGGGTGGCATCAACAGGGAGTGCTTTGTAGTCTATGCTATGCTGTTGATTTCGGTTGGGAAATAAAGTCAGTACGTTTGGCGTCCTGCCACATTGCCTTATTTGCAGGATGATTTCTGCAGTCTGGATGGGAAATGGAATTAAGTTGGAATACTGAATGAAAAGAATGTGCTGGCTTTTGTGTATGGGTGGGGGGGTGGATAAGGAGGCATTGTCTAGAAAATAGTAGCTTTAGAAGAAAAGGCAAGAGTAAAACTGCTTTCCAGTAAAACAGTTTTAGAAAAATGGTACAGTTGCCGGTAAACAGATATTTGTGGCTGTTACTAGGAGGGGCACAATGCATTGTAAATTAACTCTCTAAATGAAAGCTGAAGTCTAATTAAACTAGAATACCTTACAAGAGAAGCTGGGAGCTAAGCTTAGTTCACTGAGCCTCTGTTTTTGGCTTTGGATCATGAAGGTAATGAAGGAGAAGAGAGCGTCAGCCTCAAGTAAATAGATATAAACAAGTTGGAAGTATGTGGAAAATATTGCCAATCTCTAACATAGTAGAACATGAGATATTGTTATTTATTAGTCTTGTTCAGACTTCAAACCTTCAGCAGGGCTAGCAGTGTGGGATAAGCACTGTCCAAGAGCAGAGTGTCTCGCTTCTGAAAAATTCAGCCAGCTCAGAGCTCTCTTGGTATCATGAGCACCATCCCATTTATCACAACCTGGGGACTGGACGGGACAGAAATGTGAGCCAACTGTTCAGCTACTATTTTTCTCAGTCTGGGACAGAACTTCTTGAAGATGACGCTTTGCTTACCCACTGAATAAATCCTTTCACCAAAACTCTAAACTCTGTTATTAGGGCTCGTTCAGTATTGGAACATTTTGCTTCTTTCAGAGTCTGCAAAAAATGCCTGGGTGACAGCCTTCTTCCATGACCCCAGATCCACTGATATTTGCAGCGTAAGACTGACTTCCGTATGGTGACATGCTGCAAATGAGGGTTTGTTTAGCATGGGGACTTCTCATGCCTGACTAAACTGCCACACTGTTCTGCAGGCTTTAGTGCTTTGGGGACTGGACTTTTCTTTGATCCCTCCAATAGAGGAAATGGTGTTGCTTGTAGGTGCCATCAACTCAGACAGTCTGTCCTTCTGTTCTCTAAGTGTGGCACAACGCATTCTCTCTTCTATTTATTATTTCTCATTTAGTGATGTATTATTTCTAATCTCAGCAAATAGATATTCATACCATGGAAAGTATGTGAAAGAGGTAAATAGGGAGCCCATAGTTAAGGCAAAGAAAGAATAATTCTCTTTTATGGTAAATACCAACTTGAAGATGAGCTAGGCTCTCAGGAGTACGTTAAATAAGAATGATGCCGCAGAACCAGTGGCAGAGATGATCTCACCATAACTAGGACGTAATACATGATTTTTTTAAACCTGTGGAGTGCATTAAATGTTCTTTTGTTTTATACACCCCAGATCTTTATTAACTGATGTAGTGAAATATAGGAGTAATTTAATGATGGATGGGAATCTAGTCCAGTAATCTCTAGGAAATGAGGATGAGTAGGATATTGTAATAAACTCCAAGTCGTTGATTCTGAAGTTGTGTGTTACAAATTTCAGTTAGAGCATTTCTGAAGTGAACTGGAATTGGAGCCAGGCCAGAATTTAGATTCATTATTTAGAATTCCGTCTTCCCTCCATGCTGCTTTCTCTGGGAGGACGTCTGCCTCAGTCCAACGACGCTGATCTCATCATCTACAGCCCTAGCTTTGGCAAATGTGTTAGATTTAGAACTCTTTCTCTGGACCTCTTCCCAAAACACAGACCAATTTTCTGTCCTTTACTGCTATTCAGTTGTGTATATTGTATTTCCTTTCAGACAGAATGACTTCACAGCAAAATGAAGAGATGATAATGGCACGTATAGACATATACAGGCTAGTTTAGCAGGTTAAATTGATTTTGCAGGTAAAAAGCAGCAAAACCCAAGTCATGCTGTGTTTTTTATTTGGCTTTTCACAGAAGTTCATATCGCAGCTCTTCATGGAGGGCTTGTCTCTGACTTGCTGGCCTGTGCTGAATGCAGGGCTTCTTTATCTTTGTGAACTTAAAAGCAGCGTGGTTGTGTACTTATGTTGCAATTGTATCTTCTTTTTGCTATATAAACTTGCTCAAAGTCTGTAGGCCAATATGCATCCAGGTGTTGTTTATCATGCAGTAAGTAAATACAGCTGACTTCACAGAGACGGTAAGACTAACCTTGATTTGTTCCCAGATTGATTTCTGTAGTGTCCTACTGATTTCCTATTTCTCAAATTCTTCTGCACTTTGGCATAAATATTTTTGATGCTGATGGTAGAACAGAGTTGCACAGGAGCATCTTTGGGCTACTGACTCTGTCTTCAGTTGACTTATGTAGGTATCTGGACACGTACTCTTCTGTCTTCTTTTGCTTACAGCTTCCACTGTGCTCCTTTACACCATCCTGCTGATTAGATTGAGGGCTCTGTCAAGACACTGTCCTGAAGCTGTCACAGTCATTTTGCGTAGCTGACACTATGCTCACTCTTAAGTATGGGTGTATAGTTGTATTAAAAGTAAATGAAACCTAACAGAAAAAAATAAGAAAAAAACTGTTTCAATAGTGTTGGTTTCACTTTCATAAACTGCTGCTCTGTGGCTTTGGAGACATAAATGCTATTCTACTTAACAAATTTTAGCAAAACAAGAAAAATAAAGGAAAAAAAAAGAGAGAGAAAGCAATAATACAAGGAAACATAGAATATTCTGTATTTCAATACAAAAGTGAATTTTGGGGACAGTTATAAACAACAAAAGAAAAAAATATTTTTGGGGGGGTAATCAGCACAGTCAGGAATAGTGGTTTGACAAAAAAAAAGGATATATTTTGCCTAAAATTGGCATCTCTTTCTTAGGAAGATACTCCAGAAGATGATGAAGGTGGGTGTGTGGTGGTGGTTGAGGGGGGTGGGCAGACAGGATGCCTGTACAGATGAGGACATCGGGGTTTGTGACCCTTTTGTGCTTACAGGGGAGTAGATGGTTCAAGTCTCATTGTTTTGCAATGGTAGAAATAAGGAAACTGTTAAGTGCTTCTCCTTATCAGCAGGATCCCACGGCCCCTAAGCCCCCTTACAAGACAATAGTCTGTGGAAGAGTTCTGGCAGCAGCAGTGAGGCACTCTGTGCCAGGATGGTGCTAATCCTTCTTTTGTGTTTCATTTTCGGCTGACCGGGTAGCAACCCCTTTGGTTTTTGAAATACCAGGATACCTACAGAAAGTGAGATTGGGTGAAGGATAGTTGGATTTATGTGCTACTTTAGCCAGTAAGGAGTTAACAAAGATTTAACTGCACCTCCAGATAGGATTAAATTGTAGGTTGTGTTGCAACTGGGGAGCAGTGCTACAAGCAGAGGTGAACAGCCTTCGAGAGAATGACCTTTTGTAGAGCCTTCAGGACAATGGTCTGGACAACAAAGGAAGAGGAATACAAGGGAAAGGGAAAGAAAGCAGACGCCTGTAGAGAGAGGAGGTAAGAAAAAGCAATGGGGGTCAAGAAAATTGGCATTGTTTGCTTCACACAACACTGTTGAGATAGGGGACTGGGTAAGGATCATCTTTTGGTGATCTCTGATGGTGTCATCTACAGCTCAAATTAATAACGTCTCCAAAAAGTTACTGGAAAGATTTGATGAGACAGTTCGAACAGGAAGTGTCTGTACAAGTTAAAAGCAGAAAATGTGAACAGAACTTGTGTTCACAGGCGTGAAATGGTGCAGAAAGGTGCACCTGACTGCCCTGATACCGAATAACATCTAATACAACTTTTTATTAGGATTGTAGCTTGATTATAAAATAAGGATCTTTGTTCATTTTTAAAATTCTTTTTGCTCCTCCTTTGTGGGAAAGATTTTTTTCTCAAATTGAAACAGAACTATTGCTGGAGACATGGGGAAGAGGGGACTTGTCATTGAAATGAAAAATCAGCAGCATTTCCCAAAGGAAACACTTTGTTGGGGATTATTTAGTCCTTTAGGCTTGCATGTGGAGAATCTGAGAAGAAAAAGCAATCATGCAGTTGCAAAATATCACTTTTTTGCACATTTGGAACTGGAGGTTGTCTTTTATAACACCATTACAGTTATCTGCTTCTTTTTTTTGGGGGGNGAAAGTAATTAAGTGTTCTAATAATTTTTACAAGTTCACAGAGAAACTGCTTGTTAGAAAATGTCACCAAGAAGAGCTAGTGCTAATTGCTGGTACCTAAATGCTGGTTACAAAAAATGAAGGACACCATTTTCCTTCTGGTTTGTTCTAGGAGATATTTTTGGGAAAAACAGAATTGAGATCACGACCTTTGTTTAATGTAGCTTTTTCTTGTTTAACTGTGTTTTCCTGTGTTCATGGTTACTCATAATTAAACAGGGCATTAGAGAAATTACTGTACCGTCTGGTACTTGTTTACAATGGCATATTATTCCTCTTGACAACTTTGTTCTTTCAAGTTCAAGAAATAGTAACACCTCCTAGTGAGTGCAGTTTATAAAAATTTTGTTGATCTTTGATATAAGCTCCTCTGGAAAATTACTTGTGACAACTCAATAATTCATTCTTTATGGAGTTATCCAAGAACTGCTTCAGAGGTTGATCTTGCCAAGTGACATGGTAAACATGTCTATTCACAGGGCCTCTTTCAGAGGTTGTGTACTCCTGATGATGAAGTTAGCTTTACATTCAAGTGAATTGTGAATGTACTGAATTACTCTTACACTCTTTAACTCTTAATAGACCTATGAGATTGAGATGTTAAAACTTTTCACTGTGAGAACAATAAACTGGTATCGCTTTCCTGGCTTGAAATTCTGAAGCAGTGATGACCAACATATGGGCTATTGAACTGCAAGTATCTTGTAATCTTTAGTGTCTGGTTACTATTACAGGGTTATATATTATGCAACTGGCAATTGACATGTGGATAGGGTTGGAACTTGCTGATAATCTGAACTCTGAAATTCCTCTGCAAATCAGTAGGTCCTGCACCCCACAGTGCAGTAGTAACAGTTTCAGGCAGCGTTGCCACTTCTGCTCATCTGAGAGCCGTTCCATGAGCTCCCTTTCCCACAGCTGCCTTATAAATGTGGTAATACATCCTCTGACAGTGTATATTTTCATATATTTTTTTTAAGGCCAAGAAGTTTGGCTATCAGTGCTTAAAGGAAAGATGGTCTTCTGTAAGACGTGTTGATGAGTGGGGAGAATAATGTTATCTGGTTATCCAGAACTGTTGATGAGAGCTGGCTTTAACCTGGAATTTTGTTGGCTTTGGAAAATGCCTGTGTTATTTGGAGGAATACGCATACAGCATACTTCTGAAGTATTTCTTGAAGTTCTGAAAAAAAAAAGCCGTCTTAAAATGGTTTAAATATTGTGTATTACTTATTTAAAATAATGGTATGATGTTATAAAATAAAATAATAATTTCAGAATTAATTTCTACAGTTATTGGAGCAAAGCTTTCCAAACTTCAAAAAACAATTCAGAAGTCTGCTTGATAAGAAATTGGTTTGAAATTTCTGCTGTCTTCAGAACTGCTCTGTCTACTGCCTGTTTCTGCTACCTGGATATGTACCTTTTTAATGGTAAATTAACGTGGATAGAATTTGGATTGAACATGTGAATATTTATGTCACAGATGTTGCATATTGGTTAGTCAGTCAAAAAACTGACGCTGATGCTGAGGAAAGGTGTAACAATCGGACTGGCATGGGTGATGGAGGATAAAATGCATGTGGACAGTAGGACTGTGAATTCGAAGTTACTTCACTTCTTGCTGGCCAGACAGGCATAAACTCTTGCTGTAAACTGCAATCTTTCGTTAACCTTCTCATATTTAGCTAAACAAATCCATCACACTGAGCTTTATGTCATGAGTCGTGTTCTTCAGTCCCCTAATCATCTTAAGGCCTTAATCATCTTGGGTGTCTTATGTGTAGTGGCACTCCACTGGACTCATTGTGGGTTTTCAATGCTATTTATGTAACAGGAAGCCCAAGCTGGATGCAGCACTACAGTAAACTCCAGTACTCACTCAAGTACTGAATAGAGGATAATAATCTTCGCTTGTTCTGCTAGCTGTGCGCTTGCTAATACTGGCCAGTATGTAATAACCTTTTTTTGCCTCAAAGACGTGGTGCTGTGTTATGGTCAGCTTGTCATTTGGTGAGCCCCAAGTCCTTTTTTGCAAAGCTCCTGCCTAGGCAGCTGGCCTCCAGCATGGACTACGGTGTGATGCTACTTCATTCTAGGTAGAAGACTCTGCATTTATGTTTCTTGACTTCAGAAGATTTTTGTCAGCTCATTCTCCAGGCTGTCAAGATCTCTCTAAGCAAGCAGCCCTACGCTCCAGTGAATTAACTACTTCCACCAGTGTGGTGTGATTCTTTTTGTCTGATGGTCATGAAAGTTAAACAACTCATGATTCCCAAGTGGTTGGTTGGTTGTTATGCAGGCAACGGTGCCCTTCTTGAACTGCAAAGTAACAATTACAATGTTATTCTAATATTGAATATGTCAGTTACTGTTGATAGTCTGACCACAGACCATGCATAATGAATACAGTATTGATAATCTGCAGCTGCTCAGTCTAAGTATTTTGAACTACTCATCTGATAACTGTAAAATACAGTTGTATCTTACAGAGATAGTTTATGATCTAAGTCCAGGGGGTCTCTTCCTCCCTGTCCCCCATCCTGTCTCAGCTCCATCCTCCTGCAATTTTAAATGCTTTCCTGTTAAATTTTTGCAAGCACATTCTACCTTTTCTGTGTGCTCAGTATAGTAGTTACTACTCCATTTCTTCTCTAGGTAATCTTCGGATCATAAATATTCTTGACATTTGGCTTTATTTTCTAAGGTTTTATTTTCTAAGCATTCACAATTTTCTGAAGTGTGTTTTGCTTTTCTTTTTTCCCCTGTAATCAATTGTAGGACTAGGAAAGCAGTCTGGGAAAATCAATGATGATTCTCATGGGAGCATTCTCTTCTATGCCTTTCTGTGTAGGTGAATTGCTGTTCCTCTCTGCACTGGCCAGTGAGCTTACCTCCCGTATGCCACGCTAGTGAAAGGGAATGCTCTTAACTTTTCTTCAGTGAACACCAATTGCTGTAGGCTTGAGCCAGTACCACTTTAATTTTGAAGTAATGCGTTTGTAATAAAACTTACAGATAAACCCAACTTTCTTCCTTTCAAAATACTTCGTACTCCTAGTGAGCAGGTGATGTAAAAGTTTCCACAGGAATTAAGAGTGGAGTCAATGGATATCTGGGCTAATGAGAAGCAGGAGCATTCTGCAGATCACAGCCAGATGTATCCTCTGCAACAGAAGCAGTAATAGGTGTTCCTTGTGGGATGCTAATTTTGTAGGCAGGAGGATATGACTATTTTGTTGCTGGTTTCCTCCAGTGATGCAGAGGATCTGCTGTCAGTAAAAGGTCTAATGGGAATAGAGAAGCCAGATAAATCCTAGAAAGAAAGCAAAAAAACCTAGTTGAAAGGTCTTATGCTGACAACTGTCGCTCTCACTGTCTTTACCTTGCAGACTAAAAGTCCTGTGCTGTATGAATCTGTCAAGAGCTGAAAAGAGCAAATAAAGTCAAGTTCATTGAATCTTTGAGGGTTTTTGCCAATGAAAGGAAGTTCTCTTAAAAGTACAGTCATGCCGATTCCAATTTAGCTTTGATGTTCCTGTATAGGGAAGCTAAAGGGTCCTTTCCCTTATTTAGCATTCATGGGTTTTTACCAAATAACTGTGTTAAAGCAGTGAAAGCCTCTTAGGAATTCCTCTCTCTGAAGGCTGTCTGTATTCTGTCATTAAAAGGAAACAAGTTAGATGTGGGAAGATGTTTTTTTCTGCTCTGTAAACAATCCTCATGTTTTTATTGCATCTTGATCTGGTAGTTAGAACAAGCTAGAACAGCATAGCTTGGATGCTGTCTTTATTTAAGATCTACCCGAGATCAAAGTGGTTTCTAATGTTAGACTGACTAGCTGCTATTTAAGTGAAAATGTTACAGGTCTGGGGTTTAGTTTGTCTAAGTACAGTCTATATTTCTGAAATCTGAACCGCAGCTGATCAACTTGTACGTTGCCAAATTTTGGTCCTGATCAAAAAATTAAAAGGAGGACTTCTTTTTGGCAGCGGGAGACTTTGGCTCAGCCAAAGCATCGGGCTATAAGACTCCTGCAAGCTGAGGTCTTAAGCTGCAGGAAGGCATCCTAGGCTACAATACTAAGGTGTGTAAATATTTGGCTATTATGTAAAGTAGAATCATAGTATAAAACACTGCTTTTATTTGTTCATTTCCTTCCTGTGCCTTATCTTTCTGTGTTCTATTTCTTACACCCCTTGTCATATTCCAAGATGATAATTTTGCTGGGTCACGCTCATGATTGTGCAATACTTGGTTCAGTGTAGTCTGTTACCTTTGACTGGGACTTCCAGTGGCAGTAATATTTACATTGTAATACAGTTCTTAAAGCTGGATTGTCATAGAATCATAGGATAGTTTGGGTTGGAAGGGACCTTTAAAGGTCATCTTGTTCAACCCCCAGGCTTACTCAGGCTGTTCAATGACTTAAAACTTCTTTAAAATGTGAAAGCTGCTGCAGTAGGAAGTAAAATATACCCATTCTTTAAACAACACTGAGAAATACTTTAGATCCTTAAACCTAAAATGGAGGACAAGTAGTAACCTTGTTGGTAGTGCCAACTGAGGAGACTCTGGAGATCTGGATGCCCTTCCCGGCCAAATTTAGATTCTTGTGACCTTCCCCATCTGCAAAGATGAGTAAGGATTCTTGCCATGCTGCAGAGCTGAGGAAATAAATCTCCTATTCTCCTGAGATGTATAAATATCTCAGTGATTAATATTGTAGAAAAGCCTTTAAATATTACAGAAATGTAATATATTTGTTGAATGAGGTTCAACTGTATGCCTATTGTAACTTTCAAATTATTTGATCTGAATTAAATAAACAGAAATGGTGAGCTTTTGCTGAAAAACATTTGAGGATGAATGAGGAGTGTAGGATTTAGCATAAACTACTTGTTTGTTTCCTTAACTTCCAAGTGTTACTGATTTCATTAGAGCAAGAAATTTCCACAATCACAGAATCATCAGGGTTGGAAGGAACCTCTGGAGATGATCTAGTCCAACCCCCCTGCCAGAGCAG
>VZSZ01007266.1:284-55499 GCA_013398815.1 Ibidorhyncha struthersii
AGCCTGAACATAAACATGTGTGTTTGCCTCCCCACTAACATCATGTGCAGAGGTTAGTGGTGGTGGGGGGGGGGAAACCACCCCCCCCTGCAAAAATACATCAACCCCTCCTGCTCCAACCTCATGAGCAACCCTACTGTCTTGGGGTTTAAAAAAAAATAATAAAAAATTAAAAAAAAAAAATATGGTTTCCTACCTCAAAGGCTCTCGGTGCTGGCCCTTGCTGCAGCCCCTCACGGGATGCTGCAGTACAAAGACCCCATGCTCTGCCCAGGACTTGGGCTCCCAGAGCTGCGGGTCGAGGCTGCTATTAGTTCAGCTCCAGTCCGCACGGCAAAGGCAGGTGCTCCATGTCCCACTGCCACCAGTGAGGTGGCCCCGGCCCAAGGCTCCGCTGTAGCCACGGGTATTTGTTGGGGTTTGGAATGGAGGGGCCAGCTTGGGCTGTGCCCAAGAGCTGCCGCTCAGCCTCTCCTGGGCACGGCACCGCGCTCCCGAGGCAGTAGCCCCAGTACTGTAAGCCCAAAGCTAAGGGCTGCTGGGCAACTCCTCGGCTCCGCGCTATGGCCCACTGCACTCTGCCACCCACAGGCATCACCGCCGGCATCCCTGGGCGGTGGGCGCCCAAACGCCGCCACCAAAGCCATCCCATACTGATGCTTCTGCCAAGGGAGGGGCCCTGCGAGAAGCCGGGGGCTCGCACAGCTTTTGTTCGTGTGTCCACCCCTGCCCTGGCCAAAACACCGAAGCAGCCCAGTGCCCGGCACGAGCCCCAGGGAAGCTCCCAGCTGCTGCGGGTGCGCCGAGAGCCTGTCCTCCCGCCACCACCGTGAGCAATGCGGTTCATCAAAAACCCCGTCCCCTTCCTCAGGAAAAACCTGGCGGGTGGGAAACAGCCCCTTGTGCGACAGGGCAGGCGGTGAACCGCGCTGTGCTGCGCCGGCCACGAAGGCTGCGGCCAAAGCCGGGTCTGTGGCAGGTCCGTCCCGTTTCATTCCTGAGCGCTCACCCCAGCCTGTTCCAGTCAGGCTTNGAGCGGGCTAGCTATGGATATAGTTATATCTACAGCATTAGATAGCTCTAGCTATAGATATATGTACCCTTAGCTATACTTTTTTTTTTTTTTTTTNGGTTCCTCACGCCAAAGGCTGCTCCATCAGTAAGCACCAGGGTCCGGCGGCTGCGGAGAGCCAAGCAAGCAGCTTGCACAAGGAAAAAAGCAAACTAATGCCAGGAAAAAAAAAGAAAAAAAAAAAAAAGGGGGTGCTTTGCTTGGATTTCACAGAGGTTACGAACTAACCTGTCCCCAAACCCTGTTCTGACTGCCCGATGGAGCTTTGCTGCTAGATGGACCTCGTCCTAACTAACTGTTTTTTTGCGAAGCTTCTAGAAATGGTCTAACCCATCGCCTACATTCGGGCTCTAACAGCGCCTGAAGTTAGCACTCAGCTACTAACGCCCCAAAAATGTACATTTTCATTTTTCCTTTGGAAAGACACAAACAGTAGGGACACTTAACTATACACCCACTGAGGAATAAACTGTTTTTTCAATTCATAAATATAAACTTATAGTTAAAAAGTGACAACTTACAAAAATACAATTTATTGCTGACCCTACGGGCTTGTAACATCGCTTGTGTCATCGTGACCATACGCTTCACGTTCGCCAAACTGAAACACAACCTAGCAAAACCACAAAGTTTGCCGTCAGAAGCTGTTCTACGCTTGTTTGCTTGTTTTCATGTATAGAAACATATACAACTACATCACTTGAAACAAAACAACCAAAAAAAAGAAGGAGTAAGGATTCTTTGTCTGTAACCTGAAAAATATTTGGCTACAGGGAGTAAAAACCATATAAATTTATCTGCACTTGTTACCCAAAATAAAACACGACAAATATCTTACTAGCTGCGATGTGAGCTGGTATAACAATAGTAAGAAATTCAGGCAAAAGTGGTGTTATGTAAATTAGCAGCATTATCCAATCTCCTGGAAAACAAAAAATCGCGGGACTGAGGTATAGAAAAAAGGAAAAAAAATCCACACTGGACTTACTAGAGCAAAACGAGTTATGTACATGGTAACCCAATGGTGTCCTGTGGACCGGTACAGTCTGTGTATGTGCTCCAAATGCTGGGATAAAATTCACAGTGACTTTCAGCATTGAAGTCCTGAACGGAAAAGGTTTTTCTCCGTTGCAAAGCAATCTTCGTGGCGACCTGATAAACAACCTCCCTGCAGCCAGAAAGCCATCGCCTTCCAGTTGTACCGCTGTGCTGGGCAAGAGCATGTACGGCTGCCGGAGCAGCATCACGGCTGTGTGGAAATCCCAACTGACGAGGTGCCCCCGGAGCCATCCGTCCCCGGTGAGGACCGTCCCTCCAGCCACCACTTTTCCCACGGGGCCCGACCTCACCCGTCCCGTGCTCTGAGGGCGGCGTCCTCCCCTCCGCCTGCGCCCGGGGCGCCGAGCGGTTGCAGCCAAGGTGGTCCCTGCCTCCTGCACCCGGCGTTCAGGGCAGCTGCATCTCGGGCAGGTCCGGCAGGTTGCAGGTCTGGCCCTGCCCGTGGCGGCTCTGCTGCTGCGGGTGGAGGAAATAGCTCAGGGGGTTCTGCTGCGGGGTGTGGGCAGGCTGGAAAATGCGCTGTGTTGGACCCCCAGGCACCGGCTCAGGTCCTTGCATCTGTTGGGAGACACAAATCTGACATGTCAAACCTGCCCCAACACCCATCTACCCCCTCTTTCGATGCAGGGCTGATGCTGAGGCTCCCAGGAGTATGAGTACCAAGTCCTAAAGGTAACATCTGCCCATGGAGAGTAGGAGTTGTGGACAAGCGGCTCGGGATGCTGGTGCTATCAGCATGACTAACAATGCCTGGAGAGTACAGAGTGGAAGCAGGACCCATCCGTCCTACCAGCCCCACGGGGAGCTCAGCAGGAACGGAGACCTTCAAAAGATACTTGAACACAAGGTAAAATCTCCAGGACATGCAACCTCCATCTTCCACAGGAAGGACCTCCAGGCAACCAATGAAGAGGCTGTACAGTGACCTTGTCCATGTACCACCTTGGGGCTGGTACCCCAAAGACCTGGACTTGCTGGTTCACCCCCATCAAAGACACTGTGGCACCAAAGCCTGGTTTTCTGTTCCCCTGGAGCTACTTATCTCCCCCAGCATCATCATTCTGCTGTCTGTATTGCTAGTCCTCAGGACCTCAGTGCAGCCTGTGAGCACAGGTACCCAAAGCGGGACGGCTCATGTCCACATTTGCTGACAACAACGATTAATTTCTCACTCTAAATCCAGTCCTGCTGCGTGGCTACTTTTGGCTGTACCTGCTCCTCCTGCTTTGTTTTCTACCATCTTTGCCTGGAGAACTGTAACTTACGTCTGCCAACCAGGCAAGTCTTGGAGAGTGTATTACTACTTAATTATTAGTTTCAACAACGCCTCTCCCAACAGCATCATTGGTTTGGCATGCACTGATGAAGCTGTGCTTTGAAAAACCAAAATCACCTTCTCCAGAGATTTGTGTTGTGAAACATCCATTTATTAAAAGAAAGCAGTGACGGCAGCTGATAAAAAAAGCTTGCTGTGCTGAGACATAACAGCAGGAGGCATGTTTTCAAAAAAGCTTACCTCTTATCATGTTTCATGTCTACAGCGAGATTCCCACCAGAGTTCCTCTGGATGACAAGCTGTGTTTGAAAAACTGGATGTTTCTTCTGGACACTAATGATAACTGAATTTGTTGAAAAATATGGCCTTGAACAGGTGCAGAGCCATCCTGGAAAGGTTGCGCATGCGGGCACGTGCAGATATAATGGGAATGGAGGACGCGCGAGCGCACTGACCAGGTTTGATTAGCCAAGTAAGCCCCATTTCTTCAAAAAAATCGACCCAACCCTGAAGCCATCCCTGTGCATCCTCACAAACCTCTTCCAGCTCCATTACCTGAAGGTAGAGACGGTGCTGCTGAACCTGTTGCTGTGGCCACTGATGGAGATGAACCGGCGTGTTTGCCTGGTGGGATGTGAAGCTGGTGTGTGGGATCATTAGAGATGGGGAGAAAACAGGCGATGGGGCTGGAGGTCGGACGGTGCTACAGGTAACTGGTTGCATCTGTATTGGGGGAGGCAAGATCTGCTGCTCTGCCACAAATCTGCCACAAGGAAGAAAATAAGGCGTGAGAACCCAAACCCAGACCCCACCACCACTGCGGGCTCTGGGGATCCCACGCGCTGCAGGAACCAGACTGGAGCAGGGTTTGTCGAACCATGAAGAGCCTGGTGAAAGCAGTCCCCAGATTTCCCCCTCCCCATCAAGCATGGACTGGAGCTACAGAAAATTAAGGGGTTTAAGGCTGTACAGCTCCTCCATGACTTTATTAGACATCTTAAGCTTTGCAAAAGCCAGAAATCAGCTAAAAAATATTTTTTCAGAGCATTTCAGTTATCATAAAGTTCTTTGTAAATAAAAAAATATTCTCATTACTTTTTCTCCTAACCAGCTGAGCTTTTGTTTCCTTGAAGACTAAGGCTCTTTGTGTTTGCGTGATCACATGCAAGTTTTTCAAAATAATTTTCGGGGCCATAAAGCGCCCTGCGAAAACACTGCATGAAAACAAGGGCCAGCAAAGACTCACTTTCCTTGCTGCCTGCTGGCACTGCTCTGCGTGGACTGGCCGCTGCCGTTGGCGGCGGGCATCATGGCTTGGATAGACTGATCCAACAGCATCCTGCGGTGGAGGAAAAACAGGGGATGCTCAGGGAAGGGAGAGGGCCAAACTCCTGACTGTCAGCCTCCAGAAACAAAACTCTGAAAATCCTCCCTGAAAGCGTGCAAACCATCACCCTGAAAAAAAAAGCTAATGAAATAGGATGCTTATTACCACCTTGTCTAATGCACTCGCAGAGGCGAGCTGAAACTTGCTAAATCTTTCACGTAAGAAATATGTTTTACAGATGGTGAGACCTCTAGGATTTATCTTGTTTCCTTACAACGTATTTCAAAACAGCTGGATCCTATAGGCAGTGTCTGCAGACACCTCCCTGAAAGGTGGTTGAATAGTTTGGGGCAGTTGTATATGATTTATGTAACATTTCCAGTGTTGTAGGAAAGAGAAATGGCTTTGCCGTGGCACTTGTCCTGGCTGGAGAAAAGATACTCTGGAGTTTCAGAGGAAGCAGACACAGGTTTGGGAAAGCCTGTCCCTGCTAGTTTTTCCTGTTCACTCCCTCTGACAGCGGCACATGTCCAAAGGTTACTGAGCTACACGGAAATATGGAGAGAAAAGGATTTCAGGCCCCCGAGGGTAGGGCATGGCGGGCGCAGCACCCTGCTTGCACACTCACCGGGCTCACCACTAACACAGATCTCTGCCGGAGGGAACATCCCTGTGACCCTGCTGTGGCACCCAGAGACCATCGCCCCCCTGAGCCCGGCCGTGCCTGCCCTCCCCGCTGCCCAGGTAGTGCTATTTTCTAGCACCGCCATCAGGACGGTCCCCGCAGGGCTGCGTTCGTACCTGAGGCTCCTGTCCTGGCTGTAGTCAGACTGCGGTTGCCTTTCGCTGCCGTCAGCCGGCACCTGTGCAGCCACCGTAATGGGGTGCGCTTGCGAAAACACCATGGGGTTGTTGTAGAGGGGCACTGAAATGCTCGTCTGCCCCGGCAGACACGTTTGCTGGGCTTGGCTTCCTCTCATTAGGTGCTGCTGCTGCTGTACCTGAAATGAAGACCATAGATACCCACCTAAGTTTTTAAAGGTCCCTAACAGAAGGCTAAAATAACTGCTTCCAGTATGCAGGTGGGAAAAGGAGAAGGAAGAGTAGGATATTCCTCCCTGACCACAGCGGGAGGAACAGTGTCTCTATTCAGGACAAACAACCCATTCGCATTTATTGCCCCTGCACGGCAGGTGCTGGGATCCCCAGCGGCGGGAGCAGATGGTCTCTTGAGAAATCAGAGCACAAGGGTAAGGGCACGCAAGGCTCGAGGGAGAAGAGATGAGCTTAAGAGGGGAGGAGGAGCGTAAATCTGAAGTCCCCAAGAAAAGTGTCTCATCCTTCCTTTAAAGCAGTAGTTTCGGCTTTTTTTTGCTTTCGGGCACCTCAGTTCTTTCCCAAGGAGATGTGACCATCTATATCGTGGATTTAAGTCTAGTGACGACAAAGCTGTTTTTCAAAGCTGCCTTCCAAGACTTCTCAGGCAGTAGAAAATTAATCTTTAAAAATTATGCCTACTTCCCCATGTTATGACATCACAACTCACCCTGGCTACGAACAAGCATCACGTTGCAATCACAAACAGCAGCGAATGAGAGCCCCGACCGCCCACACAGTTCCTCTCTGGTCACCAGGGCGGCCCCAGCGGTCCCCAGGGTTTAATGCTTTTAGGCTACCTGGCTTTTATTTTTACAGTTGAATGACATCATTCACAACTGACTCTCAACACAAATTTCGTAATGCCAGCTACGGAGTAAAACCAGCACAGAGGAGATGCGTGGGACCACTGGGAGAGGTGACAAGTATTTAAAAGCCAGGAAAGGGGATGATGAAGACAAGGAAGCAGCAACTGACCTGGGCAGCCGTGCTGCAGGGGTCCCTGAGGAATTGGCGTGGTGATGGCAGGTGGGTGCTGCAGTAGTGCTTCGTCCCCATAAGGCCTTGCTGTTGTGACTTCTTGGCTGTCGTCTGCCTGGGCGTCCCCGGCGGCGGCGGTCTCCTGGGGCTGGGGTGCTGCACGTTGTTAAAGACGACGGGGATCGGCTGCTGCATCAGCATCTTTAAACAAAAGAGACACACAAGTTGTCTCAGCTCATACAGTACTACTGGCCTGGCTTCAGCTGGGACAGAGTTAATTTTCTTTCTGGTTGCTGTGTTTGCTGTGTTTCAGATTTGGTATGAAAGGTATGTCAATAATGCATATTGCTTCAGTTGTTGCTAGGTGATGTCTATACTATTCGAGGACTTTTTTGCAGCTACCCATAGAAGCTGAGAGGGAGCATAGGGAGAACAACAGAATGGCCAATGGAATATTCTGTACCATAGACGCTAAGCTCAGTATATAAATGGGGGTAGGTGGGGGGTGGGAATTGGTGATCTCTGCTCCGGGCAGGCTGGGCAACCAGTCATGGGGTGGTGAGAGTGACTTGTGTTGTATTATTTTCTCTTGGGTTTTTTTAACCATTATTATTGTTATTTTGCTTTTCCTGTTATTGTTCTATTAAACTGTCTTTATCTCAACTCATGAGTTTTTTTTTCCCTTCCCTTTCCCCTCCTTTTCTTCCTCTTCTCTCTGCCCTTCTGGGGGAAGGGGGAGAACTGTGTGAGCGGCTGCGTGGTCCCAGCTGCTGCCTGGGGTTAAACCATGACAACTGCCTGGGAGATACTGTCTCCGGTTCCCAGGCTGTCTCTATCAACATATATAACACTGCAGCTGCAACATCTCTAAATCCAGGGCACAAACATTAGCTTGTGTTCAAATATTTGTTTAGAGCCGCGACTGTTCCAGCTCCATTACACCTCTTGCATTTTGCAGGAGTGGCACTGGGGATCCAGCAGCGTTAACCAGCCACTGAACTGCTGAGCTTTTTGGGCAGGGATTGCTTTTTTCTAAATAATGAAAATTACTGATTCAGTACCTAAGCAGATACTGACGCCACTCATCTCTCGGGAGACACTGCTCCCACATCTGAGACCAAACTTCCAATTTATCCAAAGCTCATTTCCAAATGATTTTACCGCTGACAATTTAGTTACCGATCTGCGTGCTTAAAGGAAAAGCAAATAGTTTGTGGGTTTGGGAACCCCAGGGGCAGCGGGTACCTGCAGGTTGGAGTCCTGCACTAGCTGGAGCTGCTCCTTGATGACGTGGAGCTCTTCTTGCTGCGTCTTGATGTCAGCTTGCAGTATGCGAGTCCTCTCCTCCAGCTGCTCTTTCAGCTGATGCATCATCCCCAGCTGGGTCGGGAAATGGTACACTGGCTGCGGAGAACAGAGAACCAGACCACGGAGTAGGACCAGTCCTGTTACTCACATTCATAGTGATGCCGGCTTCAGAAAAATTACTGCTTTTCAGCTTTTGCCATAGAAAACATGATGCTGACAAAAAATGGCAATTGCGTATTTAACCAAAGGACCACTGTACTGCCAGAGCAGCAGCACAACTGGTGCATACTCAGTGCCTCACTCCCCCTCTCGATCTGCTGAATTTCTGTGCAGATGTAGTGTCTGTGCACGGGACTCCCCTGTCTCTTTAGTGTCACACCCCGCTGATTTTAGACCGCTTGCGTTTTGTGGCAGACACTGCATGCTAACCCTTGCCACTCCTCCAGGCTGGGCTTTCAGTTGTGCTGCTAATTATATTACAAATGCCAGGCCCAAGTTAGGCTGTAATCCCACCCTGGGACCCATCCTTCACACCTACACTGGCTGTCTTCAGTCCCTGTGTCACAGTCTGAACATTTACTGCACGGACCTTGAAGCTCAGTGAGGATGGGCCTCATAGTTACGGTTTATGACTCCCACATTTTTCTTGTGGGTTTTTTTTCCTTTTCTGGCCTAACTCAAATCTTCCATGACACCCCTTTCCTCCACCAGGGCGATAAAACTCTTCAGCACCACATCAGCCTGTAGTTAGTTGCTAGCAATGCAGAGATGAGCCTTCAGCAGCCCCGAACGGTTTTGATCAAGCGTAAAAACCTTCTAAGCTATTCCCTCGGGTGCCCTACCTGCTCTGTCTCCTCGCTGCAGTAAGTGGCCGCAATAATTTGGTTGCAGGTAAACCTCAGTAACAGCAATGGGAAGGGCACTGAAACCTTGTCCCCGCGCTGGGACCAGCCAGCGAGGAGGTAAGAGCACTGAACCGGAGCCACCGAGTCTGCCCCGCTGACCAGCCATCCCAGTGCGTTTAACAAAAATAAACCACGTACCATCACAGCGTGCTGAGAGGGGACTGCCAGCTGAGCCACGGGATGCTGAGGGAGGTGTTCACCAGGGGCTTGAGCAGCTGCTATGGCCTAGAAATGAAAACTTTGCCTTACTGTAGGTCCATAGCACCTCTAGTGCAGAGTTGGTGCAATACCAGCTCACACCGGTGATGAACAACTGCAGGGAATTAGACAACTCCACGTGGGAACCTGAGGATGAGTCTGAAGGGAGAATTTAAGCTCCTGCATGCCCCCCGCTAATTGCAAATCCTCGGTGTCAGCATCCAGTTTTGGATAAAGGCCATTTCACCGTGGGCTTGTGGTGCAAGATGATGTTTAGCGTGGAGGAGCAAACCGAATCCCGAAGGGAGGCAGCAGAGGAGCCTCTAGCAGCTCTCCACCGGCTCTGCCAGCCAGCAGCACTCCCCACAGCCCCATGAAATCCCACGCTCAGGCCCAGCACGCTCAGGGGTGGGGATCCAGCCTCTCAGAGCGAGATCAAGGTTTGACAAGCTCCTTTCTTTATGGCGTCAGAAAGGCTCTTGCTTGCAGGCCGCACTGACCTGAGCGCTGCCAGCTGATGCCAGCCGCAGGGCTGCCTTCTCCGCCTGTGCCCCCGGCACCGACGGCCGCGTGGGAGTGCTGGTGTCCGTGTGTCGCATGGACGACGTGGCTGGAAAAGAGACGGTTTACTGTGATACGGCACACCTGTGCCTGGGTACCCTGGCTAAGTCTGAACTCCATGTACACAGATGAGCAGCGACCCAAACACTGCCGAACTGGTCCCCAAACTGTCCCTCTGTGGTCCCTCTGGCTCCCCGCCTGAGCGGGGCTCCCTTCTGATGCTAATGCCCCATTTCGTCCTTCCCTCCATGGGTCTCTCCAGATGAGCTTTTCCACTCTCTCCCTGGCAAGTATTTCAAGAAAAGCCCCCTGAGTCAGCTCCTACCCACGGCCCCACAATGGCACTGCCATCACGTTGCTGCTGCCCACAGGGCACAGGGGACACTGGCGGGAGCTGGGATGAAGCTGCCAGCAAGGTAGGCAGCCTCCTGCGCTCCTTCTGCAGGGACTTATCATCAGGGACCAAACTACCCCTTAATAAAAGTTTTGTCAGTGAGGTTCAGGGCTCGATCAAATTGCTTCAGCTCAGCGAGTCGCCTCCTGTCCCCTGAGCCACAGCAAACAATCACAACCCTCACCGGGTCGCAAAGGGGGGGGAAAGCTGCTCTCACACTGGCAGTGGGCTAAGAGGGAAAAGGCAGCACGCGGCTGCGGCTCCGCTGCCGTACCATAACTTGTTACGGCACAGTACATCGGTCCTGGTGCTGAGCATCCCCCTTCTGCCCTGGCTCGGTCACTCCCAGCTGAACCCCAGTATTTTGGAGGCTGCTCTGCCCTCCAGCCCGCTCCTCGCCCCCACGCTGGGCTGCCCACGGCCGCGCTGGCACCTACACGCAGAGTCGGAGAGGGCGGTGTGCGAGGAGCGCCGGGAGCTGTGGGATGACAGCGACACTCCTTCCCGGCTGGCGTCCTGGCTGCTGCCGCACTGCCCCACGTCCAGGTAGCTGCTGTGGCTCTGCGGGGAGCGAAGCACAAGCGGTGAGATTGTCAGCAGGAGAGGACGGCGCTGGAGGGGACCTCCACCTCCCCGACCACTTGTTTGCAGAGAAAAATAGCAGACTGGGTGCGTCGAGGGCCAGCACTGCAGCACCACACCACCAGACCCCAGTGCAGTATTTGGTCAGCCCCTCAATGTTCACCCTAAAGCCTTCAGGTATCCCCGTGCTGACAGGACCCTCAGGATCACACCCTGGACACCCCTGGCTTTGGGGTGATGCCACGCATTTCTGTCCCGGGACACCCGTCTGGTGGCAGTGAGTGGCAATGGGGGGGACGACGCACCGGGCACCGGGCGGATGCCGTGGGGATTGCCGCCCGTGCCCCACGCTCTGGTGTGCCACCCTCCTGCTCTCCTGCCCGTGGAGCTGTGTGCAAATGGAAATATGCTTTTATAATTAGTTTCCTTCTGCCTGATTTCTTCAGGGATGTCACAGTTCATTGGCTGTGGCGCACTGGGGAGTGGTGGCAGACGTAACAAATGAAGGTGGCAGGAGGGGCTGGCGGGGGGAGGGGTTTATTCATTGCAGCGATGCGGAGAGATGGTTGGGAAGGGACATGGAGCAGTGGCACGGGGCATCAGCTGCAGCCATAGGAGAACCTACAGCAAACAGCTCCTGCGGGGGACAGGTACCGGGCGATGCGGAGAGCTGCAACCCCGCTGGCCGGTGCCCGGGGAGCAGTGGCTCCCAGCAGGCTGTTCCGGGCAGGAGCCTGGCAGCACATCGGCAGAGGGGAACACTGAGGTGAGGAGCTCTCACACCAAAACGACAGATGCCACCTGGCAGATGGTTTATGGCAAACAGCCCATAACTGTTGGGTAGTAGGAGACCGTTTCACCTGCAGGACGTGGGTGACCACAATGGTCGTGCTGCCACCCTCCCCACACCTCCCAGGGAGCTCCCCAGTTTCCCACTCCTCTCCAGAAGATGAAGCAATGGGATTGATGGCTCTGCCTCTCCTCCATCTGCCTTACATCAACAGATGCAGCTTAGGAGCTACAGAAAAATATCTCAGCTATCACTTGGAAAGGGGAAAAAGATGCAGAAGTGTGCTGTGGTGACAGAGAAGCAGCTGTTCGCAAGACAGTCCTCGCTCAAGTGCAAAAGGTCTCTAGGACAGCTTCCCCTCTACATCCCATAAACGGCTTCTATAAAACAATGTCTGAAGAGCAATGAGGCTAATGGAATGATAATTACACAACATTCCACTTGAAATTACTTTGATGACTGGTCTTATTTGCAAACTACTGAAAGGAAGAACTTAAAAGTAATTACAATGATGTTGTTAATTGGGCAGGTGTGTTGGGATGCTGATTCAAGCCATGGAAATTACTGCTCTGGTCACAGCCCTACACTTGATGCGACCCTGCCCAATGGTGCAAACAGAGCTGAAATCTGGAGTAAGAATAAGTGTTTTCCCTTCACTTCCAATCTTCGTCTAAGCCTCAGTGCCGAGCTGGCATTAACAAAACAGGTACCATGTGGTACTGCCCTGCGCTCGGATCCTCTGCGCCTTACTAGCGGTGACAGGTAGGGCAATCTAGCCTCCAGCTCCAGCTCTGCTTTTCTGCTTCTGAACTGAGGCGGTTTAACCTATCGTTCGTGTAACAGTCTCAGAAAGATAATGTCTAGCAGAACAGCAGCAATGCGACTGCTGAATTTGCAGTTATGTGCCTGAACCAAGACGGGCAGTTTGGAGCCGTGCAGTGAGAAACTTCTCAGGGTCTGCCTGAGTCATAACCCAGCTGAAGGCTTGGAAGGAGATGGGAGTAAAGGAGAAGGCGAAGAAAGCACAGATATTTTCCTAAGACTGGTAAGCGATTACTCAGTTTGGTTTAAACACCAACTCGTTCAACTGTGAAGGGACATGGTACCTTTAGAGAAGAGGATGCCAGTTCAATTGATGACTCTTCAAGGCCAAGATCTCGCCTTCTTTCAGCTCGAACTTCTGCATAACTGAACAAAAAAATTAAAAAAAAAAAAATCCACTATTCCAGTCTGGATATTGTTTACTGTACGGTAAGCATCCTACCGTATAGGTCACTACAGAGTTTTCATGTTGAGTCACAGGCTTTGCACAGCACACATACACTCTCATATACAAGGTGCTTAGAGGAACATCGTCGTACAGCCTTGTGATCTGTGAATAACTGCACGCGCTGAATATCCACAGATTAGAAACAACAGGGCAGTGTCCCAGTCCAGTTGCACCCAGGACTGCAGAGCCTATATGATTAATTGCACTGATCATTCCAAGCACAAACATATACACTCCTTTGCAAATTTTGGCCCTGGATGCCTTCAAACAAAACTAATCTAAAAGCAAAGTGTACTTGGTTATTGAAGACAAAATGGGCATCTTTGTTCTCAGTACAATTTTCCTAATAAAGGAGATTCCCATTTTCCATAATCAGGCAGACAAATGGTCCTACAGTTTCTGTGCAGGTAAACTGCCATAGCAAATGTACATTCATTTTCTAACCTGCTGATGCTCAGGAATCAATTTTTTGCATGTTGTACGGTAGCTCAGTGAGACCTAAGCCAGTGCCTCGGGGAGGAGGAGGTCAGGTCCCCTCTTCCTGAAGGTGCACACAGCGCCGTGCAGCGTGCTACACCAGCGCCAACATCCCTCGCTTCCTGAAATCACGTTTTAACTTGTGTGTTTTAATAATGTATTCTAAACCTTAACCATATGAGGCAGAAGTGAATTTCAAACTCTATTTAGAATAATATCACTAGGTTTAAGAGGAAGCAGAAAGAAGAAACAATCTGCACAATAAATTCAGGGCTTAAAGTGAAGCCAAATTCCCTGAAGAATGGCAGAAGCAACACAACTCAGAAGCAATCCCTCCGTCTAACATTTGCTTATGATAACGCTTGTTGTGTACTTTATATCAGCACACACAGCTCTGATCACTTACACCCGTTTAGTGGTGTAAGGTGTTCTCAGTCTGTGTTTCAGAATATCCCAGTTTACAAGTGTCTGTTCTTCCAGGTGTTTGGGGGGGAAAGAAGGGACCAGAAAAAAAATCAGAAATGGATTCCTGACAGTAAAGAGAGACACAGTGAGCAATATGTTTACTCAAGTTAATAGTAGAAACCGGTGTGTCACTATTTTACAAGCCCCTCAGTAAATATATTCTCAGTCTTATCGTCTTTTTTGAGATGGCAGTGGTAATCAAGCAGATTCCCCTCCAGAGGGTGCGTACCCCAGAGCATCCCACACGCGCGCCGCCTTCCAGCATGGGTTTGCAGCCCAGCACAAGCGGCTTCCCACTAGGGGGGGATCCTGGGCTGAATTTCAGGTGAGGAATAAGGCTAGCAGGCCAGCAGCTAACTTCCAAGTCATAAATATTTAAAGCTCTGATCAAAAGGTTTTGCAGGACATGTATGATCCCATTCATGCCCATAAAGCTGTCTGATTCTCAACAGCTTTAATTCTTCCTACGGCCACGGCGTTGCTAGGGATAAAAGGGGAACGTAACACACCGACAGACTTGGCCAACGGTGGCTTCCAGGACTTTGGCCTGGTTGCCAAGAAAAAAAAAAAAGAGTAATGAAAACACATTATGCTTTCCCCCATGTTCCCTGTCATAATAGTTTTCTAGAATTACATACCACGTCAGTGCGTCAATATGCACAGCAAATATTTGGCTAACACGGAACAGGACTAGAAGAAGATAATGGTCGAGCGTGACACGCACTGTGAAGTGTTTGGTGCTTGCTCCTACCTAACTACCAGGTGAGTGCAAACGATGAACTCGGGTTTGGAATTCCACTGGTGGTAGGTGATGTAGTAGTGTGTCTGCAGCCATATCCACTGCTGGCCTTTGGTCAGGAACCGATAGTAACAGGACTTGCCTTTTCCAAACTGCATCACTGTTAAATAAAAAAGAAAGCAATTTACAGCAAACAGAAATTTCATGGTGCAAAGGTGATTAGAAAAACCACTTGGTCCCATTCCCCTCTTGCAGTCTGCTGCTGCACTAAAATGGCTCTTGCGGCTTTACAAACACGGCAGATGGTACACAACCACGAGCTGAGCTTTTATTTGGGTTCTCTTCTGCTACTGATTTTCAAGAGAGCGCTTCGCTATTTTGAGATTGTTCTTATACCTAATAATTGGTGTGACTATATAACTAGCTGTATTCTTGTAACTTATTCCTGGACTCCTCTGAAATAAGCATAAATAGCATTAATTAAACAAAGTATTAGCCTTTCACAAGTACATGAGAATGTATTTCAAAGACTGGGGCCTTGAAGTGAGGATCCTAATAATGGCACAAAACACTAAGATAGGGGAGTTCTAGTGGTTTAATTGAGAGTTTTCTTCCAAGAGATGCCCTAAATACACCAGACCTGGTACATATTATCAGGGTATGTCTAGAAGAATCTCAAGTGGTGTTATACAACTGGAACATAATGAGGGGAACTACATTAAATAACCACATTAATTGTTCCCAGACTGCTGGGAGTACAAAATGAAACATGCTCACTTAAAATACCCATAATTAATGCAAAGTAAAATACAAACGTGGTTTAAGCAAACCCATTTCACTTCACAGCAGGCAAGATGCCTGCCCAGAGCGGTCAACCTGATGAACGGGAACTTACCAAGCCACACTAACCCAAGCATTTTACCTCACCTGCACACCTCTACTTTGTTAAATATCAGGACTGACTTCTTTAGCGATCCCATTAACAGCGATGGGCTTCAAATGAAGCACTTACTGAAGGTCTTCTGGCTAAAACGCCATGCTGGGGATCACTCAGCTCCCAGTCCTTGCAGAGATCTGAAGCTACTTCTGTAAGTCACTTTGCCAGCACCTTACTTTGTCCCCCTGTGCAGCAAGATTAAAAGGTCCTTTCCTTCAGGTGTGTTACGCAAATACTCTTTTAATATGTAAGAGGAGATCCGTGGCTAGTAGAGATGTAGAACACAAATCACTAAATAGATTCTCTGCTGAATGATCCGACCCCACTCTCAATATAGTTAGCGTCTACATGAAACTGCACGCACATATTACCAAAAGGACATCATCTGGTTAAGTAGCTCACTTCTGTCTGAATGGTCTTTTAAGCAAAGAGCACTAAAAAGCACTGTACTTGAGAGCCATTAAAATATTCCTTTAATATTCCCATCTACACGCTTGCTGCACTTGACGCAACTCGTGTCTGGCCCCTTTCACAGCTTCCTTCGGGCGCTCAGCCAGGCAACCCGCTTCCCCACCGCCTGTTCTGTGCCAGCGCTTTGCCCTGACAGGGCAGAAAAGCCGGCAGGGAAGCGAGGTGGGGAAACTCGACATTCAGAGAAGAAGTCATTTCCTCCATTCTCTGCTAGGTCCTTTACCATCTTATACGTGTAAGTGGTAGAGGGCACATGGTAGAGATGGGGGCCGCTCGCAACTCAGAGGCGAAGCAGCTTGTCTAGCTCCAGCGTGCTGGGGGGCTCCGGAGTTTCCTGGTGTGCCGGCATGCCGCTGCTCTGCATCCCACCTTCTCCACTTTCCCCACTCTCTGGGGTGTCCTTGTTTTCTTTTGACAAAACACTCTCCTTTCAAATGGAGATGGCAGAGAGACAAGCAGATAGAGAGTCTGCCCAACAGGAAACCTGTAAGTAGTATTTCTTGGCAAAATACCTGATTACCTAGGTGCTTTTTACAAAGTGCGCGGTTACTTCATTACAGTGCTTGGCAATGCAAACCAGCTGGAGGACAGACCGAATTCTGGCTCAATAGCTCAGTCTGAAGTGCACATAACAAAATGGAAGAATACAGTGTCAGGGATAAAACACCTCACACGCTCATCTGGTAGGAAAAGCACACTGATTAACAGTAGATCACACCTGCTGCCACCTTTTGCCCTTCCTCAGATCAGCTCCAGCCTTCAGCGGGACACGGTGCTTCAGCCGCGGGCTGCATGGCCGCAGCGTTCGGGCTAAGGGCTCCTTCTGACCTGGCTCCTCCTGGGCTCCCGCAGGTCACAGTATTCCACCTTGCACAAAGGTGAACTTCATGGACATTCTCTGGTGTTCACACATCAGCCTGAACTGGACTTTTCTGCTTTTCTGCTTTACTTTCAGATTGACCAAAAGTGAGCCATCTTCACCCACAGGGAATCTGTATTCGGTACTTTCATTTTAAAAAAGAGTCTGAATCTCCAGAAGCATTTTACTAGTAGTTAAGTGAGGCTCACAACCACCAATTGCACGGGCAGGTGATCCAAATGCGGCTTTCAGAAGGCATTTTGGTGAGCTGAGCTCTGGCTGACTCCGGAGCCCAGAGGCACAGCAAGACCCCATGAACTCTGACAATCAAGAAAACTCCCAGGATTCGGGGCTGCCCTCACAAACAGGGAGCAGAGGGTGGAAAGCTCTGACTTCCCATGTGTTAATCTCATTTCACTCTCAGACAACCTGTGCTCTAACAGCGTATCTGCCAATTTGGGAAACCTGCACAAACAGTTCCTGATCTGAGCGAATTCTGCAGGGATTCAACCTCCCAAGTAAGCGTCAGCTATGACAGTCTGTCCTGGGGAGAGAGAATTCCCTCGTGCCCCAGATAAAGATGCCTTTTGCGACGACGAGTAGAAGGTTTTGCAGGAGTGACAAACGAGATCAAAGACAGGCACGTTGCAGAGGGAGAGGAACTTACAGTGTTCATGGCACCTAGCAAGAAGCTCCAGGTCATCTGCGTGGTAGTAATCATACCCTGACGTTCCCAGAACCTCAAAGGGTAAATATCCTATAATAGGCGGAGCCCTAGAAGGGAAGCAAAGGGCAGGGAGTGAGCACAAAACCTGACACTTTGACATCCTGGCAGATACGCTGTGATACTACTGACTAAAACCATCTCGTACGTTCACTTGGCAGGGAAATAAGGAACGGGTTTTCATATACACAACGACGCATTTTCATTCACAAGCAAAAAAAAAAAAGAGAAAAAAAACAGCGAGGGAGAGGTAAAAATTGAGAAAATGAAAAGGTGTGTGTTTACTGTTTCCTAGCCTATTCATTATGTGGGCGTAGAGAAAGGCATGTACGTACGCAAGTGACTCAATTCATTAAGCACGCTTGTGAGACACACAGCTTGAGAAACGCTATGGCTGTGCGTGTGCCTAACAACTCGGAGCTCGAGTAAAATTATCCAGTAGGTTGGATGTAAATGTCAGCGTGGTAGTAACTGTGGAAGGAACAGCAAGTGGGAAACTGCAATGTGTGTCAGGACCAGCCTGGGTAAAAGAGAAAGTAATTGTTCCCATGGAAAAGCTTGGGAAATTATAACCAGCAAAAAATGTTCCTATGCGGGAAGTAAAGATAAGAATAGGCATAGGGCTGACTTTACGGACTATTATTTCTATGGCAGGTGGAGAAGGAATCGAGTAAGTATTTAGATGGGCACATTGCAATGACTTACCTGACTATTCTGCTGTCAATTCTAGATTTTTCATTTTCCAGGCAATATATGAGATTGGTTTTTTAAGCAGGTGTCCTAATGACACTGAGCTCACACAGAGCCTTCACCGGAGCCTGCTAACTTATGATTATGAAACAACACTGAAACGTGAGGAGAAAACCACTATTTTTGCCTCTACTCCCTGTATCAGCATGCTGTCTTCTGTCCCCTAACGCTCAAGCACTCCTGCTTGCACCAATTCAAGCACTGCACGTACTTTGTGAGGAAGGACTTGTGCTAATTTGGGTCCACCTATTTGTTTTGGCTGCTGGATGTGTGGTAGCGTGAGGCTCACCTGCCAAGTTCAGGGCGTTCTGCGGGAATAAGGCGGCGGCGTGCGAGGGAAACGGTTAACGTTTCAAAACCAGGGCAGGCTGAAGGTGTCACTGCCTACCAAACGTGCCACTCCCGCTGCCTTTCTCTTGGTGTGTCCCTCTCCCGCTGCCTTTCTCTTGGTCTGTCGAGTGACCCTCCTAAGGAAGGTGAGTGCCATAAAGTGGCCAAGAATATGAGCAAGAAATTACTTAAGTGTAAGTACATTTGGGTTTGGATGGATCAGTCCTGAGTCTTCTGGATATTAGTACGGGAAGTTCTCCTGTCCTGGCTGAGCGACCCAGCTCCACATTTGTACTCCTGAGAAACACGGTGGGCAGAGATTATTCAACTAAAGACAGCCCAGACAGGTCTATAACCTCTCTCTTCCCCACAATCACGAGCAGTTCGGCACCAAATGGGAAACGGCAAAAAGGAAGGAGAGCCGGGATCTGCTCAAGAGCAGCCCCAGGAGGATCAAGGTCTCAGCAGGAGCCCCCGAGTCCCAGCACAAGGGGTTGGCTGGAAGAGCGAGTCCTCCACACTCTCTGATGGCAAAGCTCTTGAAACAGAGCGCGCTTAGTACACAGTGGTCTCTGCCACAATACAGTCTTATTTATTCAAATAACTTTTCGTAGAGCACTGTGTTCCTTTTCCTCATGTGACCCACATTTCTGTTAATGACAATAATATGTGTATTTATTAAAGTGTCCTTCCTTGCTGTCTCTTTGGCAGACCGTGCCAGTGTCTCTCCTATCGTTAATGACATGCTTATATTCAAGACAATAAAGTCTTTCAGATGCACATCAGATAAACATTTAAGATGATCAGGGAAGTATTATGCTTTCCTGACTTTTACCAGAATCCTTTAAATGAGAAAGCAACCACAAAATGCTCCTCATCTGTCATTTGACAAGGAGCTGCCTGGCTTGTGGAACAATTTAAAAGTGTCTCGTTAGCTTAAGTTCCAGCCTTGAGGCCTGCAACTTGCTGTGCAAATGGAAATGCATGGTCTTCAGAGAGCCTTTCAAGTGCAGTCCTTTAATAAAGGAAGGGAAAATAAGGAGAGGACCACCGTGCAGAAGAGAAATAGATCATTACCAAAGTTGTCAGGTTTTCTTCCTCTACACATATTTACACGTAGACCCACAATACAGATTTTTCCTAGTTTTCTAATGTTTATCCAGATCTATGGAGTGCTTTCTCCATTATCCCTCTTTACTCCAATTTATGTTGTCATCATGATAGCAAAGGTCCCGACTCCAACCCATGTTGGGTACCCTCTGCCCCTGCTGACGGCACACCTCAGCGTCAGGTGGTGCGAGTTGACACAAATAAGCAAGAAACAGCAAAATACCCGACAACATTCCACAGCGTCCTGAGGGCTGCACTGGAAAGAGGTTTGAATTGGTGATTAAATGAGACAACCCACACGATCTCCCGCTCATTCTTGGGTCTGGGCTCACCGCTCGCATCCAGGGCTGTCACAAATTCCACCTCAGCATCTGCATCAGCTTAATTTACTCTCAGTAACAGTGGTTTCCTCACTGGGGATATCAGTGGGACCGGAATGGCTGCAAGCACCCGGCACAGAGATTCCTCTCTGAGTCATAACCCAGATTCATCAAAAGACTCTTTGATAGGTTTCAAAGCAGCTCCTGCTCACCTTATTCACAGGAGCTGCTGGGACACGGCCATTCGGAAAACCAGCTCACTTCATCAGACAGTGAAACAAGGGGCTTAGGGCTCTTTTACGAATCTTAACATTAATCACCTGATTCTGAAAATGTGCATTATTGGACAGGCCAATTAAAGTCTAACAAATTCACTCCAGCAAGATCTCGACAACATGAATAATAAGCCGACTGTCCCAAACCATACAGCATTAACCATAGGGCTGTCGCAGGGTCAGTAAACACATCTTGTTTACTATATAAACGGAAGTTATTATTCATTCATATTTGCTCTCTCTCTTTCTTGCTCTAAATGTGCAGATGGTATTTAGTTTTTTTTTCCTCCCAAGTATTTTTTTCCCTACAGCCTTATTTTCTAGTGTTGTAGTAATGACTACCTTTGCACGGCTTGCAAAGGGAGGGATAATGGAAAGGGTAGGATTTTGCAATATGCTTATGCATACATGTCAAATATAGAGAAGTAAAAGAGTGAACAAAAACCTCCAGCTTCTTTTGAAGAAAATGAATCCTGTATTAATCAGCTTAATGAAGTGGTTCCAGTATGTTTCATTCACCAAGCTGAATCCTGGCCCACCGTATGGCCTTGTCAAAACCAAATCTGCAATTAAATAATCTAATCCACGGCTTTTTCTTTTATTTTTATAAACGCCATCATTTCTCAAGGTGAATATCAAAAGTTTATTAACACGGTGAAAGATTTAGACGGATTTCTGGAAGCTGTAGCTGGAAAACAGAGGAGCTAAACCAATACATGGAACAGGACCCACACTGCTCAGTTTTAATGACTTAATATTTTGGTGAAGTTACAGACATTTCTCTAAACATTTTCCCACTATTTTATATGGTTTCTTACCTGCCTAAAATATGGAAAAGAGCAAAGCATTTAAGGTTGCCTAATAAACAAGTTCAGAGTATTATTACTTCCTCAGTTGCATTTTATTAGAGCTGTTCTACTTGGGATCTCGGGCAATAGCCCGACACAAAGTTTTCTATTTTTTAACTACAGTTTGTTTACTCTTCAGTGACTAAAACCAAATCTTTTACCTGTGGTCCAAGAATAAAAACTTCCATTCCAAACTATGCCTCGATGTAAATTCTTCACATGGCTCTTCAACGTTGCAGAGCTCCTGCAAAACAGTTGGCACACTCAGACATTTCATTCTATGAAATGACAAAAGGAGCCCTCAATCAAGACCAAGGATGCATCTTCTTGGAATAACAAACCCTAGCAAAACACAGTGCTTTTCAAGCACTTGACTTATTGTCCTCTAAGGAATGTATAAGCCTTGCTTTATAGATGCATAAACTGATGAAAAGTGGATGAATAATTTACCCTGGGCTTAATTTCAAAGCTAGGATAAATAGTCCCAGGGCCTCATCTTGCAGGCTGTAGACAAAATCCCCCAGCTTTTTGTAAATATTGGTATCTGAAGATGGATGACAGCACCAGGTCCAGCCTCAAACCGAGCTGGCTAATGGTCTCTGAGCAAGAAGCATCTACGGTCATTACCCCTGTCACCACTGCACTGCGCCACAGGACACTTACAGACCAGTAGAAAGAGTTCATGAAACACAGTGTTCACAGCGTTTCAAGACGCGGGTGGCCTATTTACACAAAGGAACAGTGGGATGTATTTCTTTAAAGGCTGCAGCGGTTTACTTGGTCACCCTGTACTGGTGCTCCCTGGGCTGACGGCTCCGAGACACCCCGTCACACCACCGCCTCTTCTCAAAAGCAGCTCCCGCTTTGTATCTCATCATTCCAAAATACACACTTATGTCGTCTCCCACTCCCAAACACGGCGGTGTCCTCTCTCCTTTACCAACCCTCTGCACACGCAATCTGTGCTGCTGAACGTGCTCTTGGAGAGGCTGCTGCAACACGGCTCTCCTCGCCGCAGCCGAGCACGCAGCTCGCGCCACCAGCGGCAGCGGCTCTGCCGCTGAGCACTGCCCGATCCCCGCACGAAAGGGAAGATGCCATCGCAGAGCTCTCACCTTTAAGAACTGTGGTGTGACGAGACGAACAGTTGCTACGAGGCAAATCTGCTCCTCCGTGGCTGACCTGAAAGCTCGTGCAATAGCTGACTCAAAGCCATTACAGGAGGGTGTAGGCACTAGACACAACCAGACAATTTATTTAAGAAGAAGAGGAAGGAGAGCTTTCCTTTCATGTTAAGACAGGTACAATGACTGACGAAACCCAAGCAACAAACTCCTCCTACCCACAAGGCGATGCCACACTGATACACGCTGATGTTATTTAAAGCATGACCCTCTGGGCTCTGCCTTATGCAGTTGTAGCCACCTACCCCTGGCTTGCAGGGAAGCTGCAGCAGACAGCTCTGAGCAGCTCACAGTGTGCAGCTACAGTCTCCTTGTCAGCCTTTCTCCAGCTCAACAAGATTCAAGATTTTACAGGCTTCTCAAACTATTTAATCTTTTTAAAGCGTCATCTGATTGCCACAAGTGAAACCGAATAGCGTATTTTACTGGTTATTTGGATAAGTGGGCTGCTTTACAATTGGCAGTGGGTCAAATGGAGGTAGGATCAGTCTGGTACCAGTTCTTTAAGGACAGCATGCAGAAGAGTGCGCTTTTCTGACCAGCAGCCTCCCCACCACTTTTATATGAAAAATATCTCAAACATATCCGCAGCTCATTCCATCCCTGCCGATTACAGGGCATTTTCAGCTGAAATAAGGCCTTTAGGAGGCTACAGATCAACATAAAATTTAAAGGAGAGAGGTAGAGAGGTAAAGGTAGGCTGGAGCAGTAACTTACCATGAGTAAAATATTTAAAATCCACTACAAATTTCACATATTCATACATGAGGGGTTCATTTGGATCTAAGCTGCCTCTTGCTAAATGGCAGCAAAACTCTATTTGTTTTTCTGCTGAAACGAAAGAAAGAGAGAGAGACATACACACTGTTACTAGAAGTCTGCACTTTAGCACACTCCATATATTGAATCTATCTCGGTGCTTAAAGCAACCCTGCTGCTACGGTATCTGAGCACACCCTGCTGGGATGCTCTTGATACCCATAAGTAAATATATAACTTCTAGGAGCAATGATCAGCTGGTTCTGCTTAAGGAAATGTATTGTCACCCTTTCTCCCATGGCTTTACAGCCACCTCACGATGCTGGGCGTGAAGCCCTGGCAATATCGGTCAGCGGTATTTTCCCCTGACTTTGTGAATGCACGATTTCAAGCAAAGCCGTTAAGTGATATTGCAGTACTCTGCTCTGACCTCGCTCAGTAGGATCCAGATCCAAAGGGCACTGAAGTCACCCTAAGCCTTTCCATTAACGGTGGAGGGCACCATGCCAAGCTCTTATTCAGTCTTCTGCCCGAGGTCTGAACTCCATGGATTAGGCCACCCGGTCTTCGGTCGGAGGGAAACCAGTCCTGGGGCCGAGCAGCAGCAGGAGGGCTGCCCTGCTCCCGCTGACGGGGCAGCAGCGCGGGGAGGCTCCCACTGCCCGGCCATGGCGAACCCACCGGGAAAGGGGGCTCCCAACACAGGCTGGGTGAAACGGGGATGTTAGGAAGACGCTGCTGCCCGCCCTGGTGCTGGGGATGTTTTCTAGGGGAAAGGGACGTTTTGGGGGTAGGACAGCAGCCAGCAGCAGAGATCCAGATGGACCGTGCAGATAGGACGGCTGCTGCTTTAGTTACATGTCCGGTTTCTCAGGTGTCCTGAGACACGCGAGCTTCCTGAGGAACAAAGACTCTGCCAAAACCCTTGGGGATTTCTCCTACCCCTTTCCTTCCCCCAAACCCCTCCCCCCTTTCACAGGCTCAGTCCAGCATCCTGCCCCGGGAAAAATATCTAACGAGGGCAACTTCACTGGTCTATGATGCAAAGCAGACAGTAAACCAAAGACTGGCCAAATCAAAGACCAAGTACTGGGAGCATGTAGGAAGGTTAGATGATGTGCTGCATTAAAACCCAGAAATATTAACTGCGGCAAAACAGAAGTGGCAGGCAGGAGAATTAAATAGCTGGAGAGCCCCGTGCAGGTTCCCCCGGGAGCTGTTTGCCTTTGGCAAATTTCCCTGACCGACAGACAAGAGCAGAGCTTACCGTTTAGAAAATCAGCTGCAACAGGATCTGTCATGAGCACATGCGGAGAAAGGAGCTTGTACACTTCGCTCTGCTCCCGCTCAGGCAGAAAGTTTAATATATTTTGGTCCACCAAATCTGACTGATACAAAAGAATGCTTTGTCATGTTCAGCAGTACAGCCTGATACAACCACACGCCTTTTCATCCCACAGCGGAGCAGAGATGCTGCCGGTCTAGCATGGACGCTTAAGACAAGGAAGCCTAGTCAATCTGCAGATGGATTTAGGGCAGAATATAACCCGCAGGTTGTTTTACCCTGGGGTTGCTATCTATTTACAAAAGGTTGTACAGGTCCCAGTGGTTGCCCTTCAGTTCAGCCAGATGCAAGCTGGAGAAGAATCCCTGGTACCACAGGAATACAACATGATAAGAAGTATCATATCCAAATGAAAATTTTAAACATTTCCCTTTGGAAGCACTAGACAGAAGTGGGGGAGCTCCTCCTCACATCCTTCATTTGTCTTCTAGGCTGAACATCCGGCAAAATCAGCTGGACCTGCAAGTGTTTCAGTGCTGATAAACCCACACATCCTGACTAAAGGGGTTCTACCAAAATGTCAGCACATATTTGTTTCTTTACACACCAGGATATTCAGCCAAGTTAACTGTGTGCTCCAATTTGCCCTCACATAGCGTCAGTGATGCCTCATGCCTGGCACCAGATAAACATAAAAAATGTTTTTGAGAGGCCAGCAGGAACTTCTGTACCCAGCAGCTAACTGATGGCTAGAAATTCTCCCAGAAAACTCTGAGGCCGTGTGTTTGTTACTGAAGGCCATGGGCTCAAAGTAGAAAAAACAATTACATTAGAAGAGCATACATTCAGTCCTGAAACGATCTTTAAATTATCTAAGAAGAGCTTCAGCATGCACAGATTTCACAAGCATGAGATTTTCCGTATACCTGGCGGGATAAACACCGCTCGGACCTTCCTTCAGACATGCTGCCAAGCGGTACGCTACGAGTACAGTGATTTTGCATAGGTATTTTTTAGCTAAGTCGCAGACCCTGACAGAGAATCCGTTATTCACAGGAGCTTTAGAAACTCCCTAACAGTTTGTTGGTTTATCCCCCACCCACAGTCAGTTGGCTCTTTGGCTGGAGAAAACCAAGCCCCAGCCCTGCAGTGACAGGGCTGCAGTAAGGCAGGGGAACAATTCTTCAACATACTGAGTTGTCAGAACTTACCGGTAAGTGTCCAAGCAGAGATGAGACACTATCAGATACATAAATAATAATCCCATCAGTGGTAAGCGCAATGAGAAAGCCATCTAGTGCCTAACGATAAAAGGCAGGCAAACAGAAAAAAAAAAAAAAATAATTACGCGAGGGAACAACTTAAAATGTAATAGGCTAATTTATTCTTTGGTGATGCTTCTAACAGCCTAAAACTAACAGAAATTAATTATGGAAATGATAGTTCAATACAGAAAAATAAAAATTACACATGCTAATTCAACATTTTTCTTATATTCTTATTTGCTCATTAATATTAAATTGACTTGTATTTCTCACCTAGTGAACATTTATTTAACATGAAGCAAGACAGTGGTGGTTAGAATTTCTACACCCCCACAATCCTAGTGACTTCAGTCACTTCATTATGTGTTCTGAATTACACAATAGTTAACCAATTCAATGCGTAAGGAGATGTTAGATATCATCACGGCAAACCCAGCATTGTGGATGGATGGATGGATGGATAAGCAGAGACAGAAAAATCATACAACGCTGTATTTTTAGCAATTTATGGACGATATGGACAAGATCTAAAACCTTATTCATTTTGCTTAAAGCGCTCATTTGTTAGGCTAGTGACACAACTATATTAAAGTTTGCTTTGTTTCCCCCTTCTTATTCACAATGGTTTCTGTCCCGGAATTGAAGTTCTCTGTCCCTTTTAAGGCATTGCACGTGCTTTCCTCTTTGGGTGTTCTCCATATTCTTCACAATACCTTCTTGTACCATTGACCCAGTGTCTGTCCCTACTCTTTTCTAACACTTACCAAGGCCCGGAAGGTTTAATGTCTGGTCAGCATCATGCACAAAGCCAACTATTCTACAGACACCGTTAGGCTGCTTAGCTACAGGGAGCCAAAGATGCAGCATTCACCATCCTTCCCCACCGCCAGTTATTCCCCACCTCGCTGTCATAGAATCATGGAATCACAGAATAGTTTGGGTTGGAAGGGACCTTTAAAGGTCACCTAGTCCACCCCCCCTACAACGAGCAGGGACATCTTCAATGAGATCAGGTTGCTCAGAGCCCTGTTCAACCTGACTTTGAATGTTTCCAGGGACGGGGCATCTACCACCTCTCTGGGCAACCTGGGCCACGGTTTCACCACCCTCATTGTAAAAAACTTCTTCCTTATATTTCTTCTGAATCTATTGTCTTTTAGTTTAAAACCATTACCCCTTGTCCTCTCACAACAGGCCCTGCTAAAAAGTTTGTCCCCATCTTTCTTATAGGTCATACTCTGCCTTTGCTGAAAATAAGCCCTCTCTGGAAAAAAACACTGATTTTAAGTAAACTGGTCAACGGTCTAACATAGTCCAGCAAGCCAACAGTTATTAAAGGGCACTCTCTCCCCCACCACTTCTTAAGGGGGAATTTGTTTCGATTCAGCTGGAACAAACTAGCTTGTTTGGTGAGAGAAATTCCCAGAAAGAATGAACAGACTTTTCCAGGGAGGTGAGTCATGACGTCCTGATGAAAAGGAATAACTAAGACACTGCAGCACCTCCCAGCTCAGCCCAGCATACACCCTTATTTTGGTGGGGCGAAGAGCAACAGCTGCCCACGCAGGGTAGGAGATGTCCTCGCCAGAGGAGCATGCGGCACAAACCCAAAGCAGCATCCTTAAGAAAGGAAAAAATGTAGGCTCGTGGGGTGTTTCTAGGTCGGCTGAGCATTTTACAGGTGAGAGTATCAGAGCTGTTCTCCCGAATGCACTTAAAGGCAATCCAAGAAAAAGATACAGCTCACATCACAAGTACAGCACCGCGCAGCCAGCAGCAGCAACGGCAGCAAAGTGGCTGCTGCCTGGCTAATGGGGTGTGGGAGGAAGAGAGCTGCTTGGTTTTTTTCAGGTCTTTTCAAGTTTTTGCTAAAACTGCTAGCTCTAGCGGCTCTTCTGAGAAGAGAAATTCTCTTTTTCGTCTCTCACCAGGCCAAATGTGGGCCAAATTGGTCTTCATCCCTAAACGAAAAGCTGTTTACCTTTAAGGGGAAGCAATCATATTTTTAATTATGTGTCTGCAAAGCATTTAGCACGACATTGGTCTCTGTCAGGTTTGGATTATATGTATCAGCAGAGTAGAAATCATTAACATTAACATTGGGACCTACAGGTGAAAAAGAACTATATCCGTGAACTACTCCACTGAACTGATTACTTCTCACTAATCTATGCAGCTTTAATTTTGTCTTACCTCTAACATCAACTGGGTGAACTCCTCGTTGCTAAGAAATGAAGGCTTCCAGTCTTGTCTAATCTCACAGGCTTCTGTCTGTGCTGTGATTTCTTAAAGAGAAAACATCAAAAAAAAGCAACATGACTCACGCTAGTTGGAATTTTTTTTCATTTTCAAGTAACACTAGATTTCTTTTAAGAGGCTTTCAGAGGAATCATCCTCAGATCATTCTCCACACAAAGCCTTCTTGTATGCAACAGTCATTTTCCACGCCATCACGACACAAGTGCATTAGAAATCAAGAAAAGGAAGAGGAGACATTTTCAGTGGTCTGAAGAAATCCTTCAAAAATTAAGGTCAACGGGCTAATTTCAGAGTAGCTGAGCATCACTGTGAGCAGAGGGTGTCCGCGACTCCGGAGCTGTTTCAGGAAGGCTCATGGGAGCGCCCAGGCAGCAGGACAGGCTGCACCCAGCCATGTCCTACCCCAGGAGACCTGGGAACTGGGCGCAGAAACCCCTCTGTCCTGGCTTTTGTAGTGCGTGCTGTTCCACAGCTCTTCCTCCCTCATGCTCTCTTTGAGAGAGTACAAAGCGTGCCAAGGGCTGCAGCAGCCAGTGAGGGAAGTGGAGTGGTGTTGCTACATTAAAAAGCATACGGCACTGCATCCTTTCAAGTATATTTATGTTTAACCGGTCAGCACTGTGTTCAAACCCTAGCCCATTTCCTGAGGCCAACGGCTATGCCTTATTCTGCCCCTCACTTAGGTTCACGTCCTCTCTAGAGGTTTTGGATGCTTGGAAAAACCAGTTTTCATCTTCTGAGTGGAAACTGGCTGCTGGGCAGAAGCAGGGCCAGCGCCTTCACCGGGAGCCGGTCAGCACCCTCCAGTACCTTTCTGTTTCTGTAAGAAGTCAATGGTCCTCTGCAGTATTGTGGACTTGTCCATCTTGAGAGGGTGGCCGTGGCCCTGCAGCATCGTGCAAAGCTCTTTGATGAGGACATTGAACTGGTCTCGCCTCTTCTTTTCAGATTTGTTGCGTGATGCCCTGGGTGACAGAAACATAAATGCCGCTAAGTAGAATGAAGGACGTACAGCTCGACCCAGGGAGAGGTAAACGGCCCTGCCTCAGCAAAACACTTTAAATACAAGAATCTAAGCTCTGCTGGGACTGCTCATTTGTTTAAAATCAAGCTCGGGCACAAACACCTTGCTCTCGCTTAGAGCCTTGCAGCAGGACTGAGCTCACCGTCAGCAAGGAACGCCTGGAGGCGTAACAAATACGATTTACGTTCATTTGAGCAAGACCGTACCCTTCTGTACGTTTCAGCAGCAGTTCCCATTGTTTCAAAAGCGGTGATAATGAGGTGAAGGTGTTATGGGCAAAATTTCTCCAGTAAGAGAAGTCCTGGCATCTACATACTCATGTTTTGCCCACCTCATTTTTATGAACTTCTGTTTTGCAGTTAGTACACACACATATAAAGGTCAAAATGCAAAGGATTCCTTATTCCCTGACTTGCACTTGCAAAAGTAGCTTATAGACAGACAAATAGGAAACTGCCTGAAGTTCGACCTGGGGTGGTTTAGGATGGATATTAGGAAAACATTCTTCACTGAAAGGGTTATCAAACATTGGAACAGGCTGCCCAGGGAAGTGGTGGAATCAACATCCCTGGAGGTATTTAAAAGACAGGTAGACATGGTACTTAGGGACATGGTTTAGTAGTGGCAGTGTTATGTTGATGGTTGGACTCGATGATCTTAAGGGTTCCTTCCAACCTAGACGATTCTATGAATACCATGCAGAGACATCTCAACTGCAGAATGAAGTCATACACATGCTCTTGTATCTAGTTTTGAAAATCTGCTGCCGTGATATATGAAACTGGGAATGTTAAGAGTCTGGCTGCGGAAACCACAGACAAGTTTCCAGCTCACATTAATACAACTTAAGAATGTTTTATTAGGGTTTTCCCCTCCATTAAAAACAATAAAGGAGAAAGAAAATCCATTGTTTCTTCCAAAATGTTCTTTCCACGGTCATATCTGAGATAACCCTATTTTCATACAACCTCTTCCAGTAGTAATTAATTTTCTTTACAAGTGTATTCGTGATGATACATGCTTCCTGTGATCTAGACCGAGTGTGGTATGCAGAAAGCATTTCCATTCATATTCAGGTTGGCATTTGGAGGTTCTCAGATCCAGCATCTGCCTTCGCAGCTATCTCGGATTTGGCACTCACGTACGATGACTAATTAGAACTGAGCCAAATGCTTCTCTGAAGGGAGACTAACTCATACCTGTGCTAAAGCAGGACTGCTCTCTAAGTTTCTCGGGGAACTCTACCCCAGGTGGGAGCACTGCATGATGTCAGTAAAATCACAGGTCAGGAGTCCTGCATCAAGATAATAAATAGCCACAGGATAACACGACATTCTGAGGGCACAATAACGTAATTTAAGGACAACTCAGCTGATTAACCTGTTGTAGGGGTGGTCAAACGCACTATGAGAAGCTTGAAGATAGTGACTTAACTATGCTGTTTGTGGTCCGCTATACACAGCCTGTAAAGTGCACGGGGGTTTTGCCTCTGACATCAGTGGTCCCACGTACTTTTTCAGGCATCAGACAACACAGCATTTATAATTCTACCCCAAGAGAGCTTCCACTGTCAGTGCTCTGTGCATCCCTTCATACCTCTTTGCCCTGTCCTTCTCATCTTCATCCATCAGTTCGTTTACACAACACAGGGCTCTGGAAGGAAAAGACAGAAGTACTTACTGAGATACATTCCCTGATCTTGTTGAGGATGTCAGAGCTTACTGGTTTGTACTTTATGACCTCCTGGATGTTTCAGTCTTCCCTGTCCCAAACTCCACTCTTGTTATGTGGTTTCTTGCTTGTCTGTCAGCTACCGAGGCTTGAGAAGTGAGACCGTTGCTACATGCCCAAACATACAGCTACAATAAGCATGACTTTAGAGGGAAAAAGCTAAGAGCCAGCAGCCCCTCAGCCTGCCTTTGCACTCCCCTCTGCCACAGGATGGGGAACCCTGCCCAAGCACTGAACTCTGCACAGGAATCAGCATCTCCCTTGCAAAGGTGAGAGCCGATTTCACTCTGATGTCTGTACTAGGCAGCACTGCGCCTGGTCCTGTTTTGGGAAATCAAGCAGGCTGCTGGTTGATTTAAAGTATTGCAATGCTTGAAAAGCATCTGAGATTTCTTTCTCAGTGGAAGGGCATAGGAGGAAGGAAACTGTGCTAATCCCCCAAAGGATTAGCATTAGGCAACAGCAGGGTAATATCAGGACATCTAAGAGATATGATAGACAGGTTCATCCAAAGCACCCCGCAGCCAGTGACTGCTGCTTGCACTGGTGGACTTCCACCACATCATCTGAGCTGCGTCCTACCACCGGATTTCATACCCAACACTTCAAGTTAAAATTTCCTCACCTGGCACTAACCAGTGAAAAGAAGGGAATGTGACCTGCGTTCCCTGGGTTCTCTATGTCCCTGCACCAGAACGGTCATGGTGGGCTGCTGTATTTATCTCAACTGTTCCTGTAGCACAGGTAAGGAGAACAGTTGGCAACAACGCCCAGTACTCTCAAGCTCTGTGAAATGATGGAAAATTCAACATGAGGGTAACCTCTTCACTGGTGACTTGCTTTCTGTGACTCAGGTGGGCTGAGTCCAAGGGATGGGGAGCCAGGCAGATGCAGGCAAGCCAGCTGCCGTCACTCCACACCGCACTGCCTGGGCTGCACTCCCCTCAGACACCTCCAAAGAGGAGATTGCCCCCATCCCCAGCATCAGCACCAACCTGCCTCCATCTCTAACAAGCACTTTCACCGGCAAAACCCTCTCACCCCACCCAGCACCCAATGGGCATCTTTCAGTGGGTACATCCAAGTGTTTTTCCCTGCTTTGAAAGTACTCCAAGCTCAGACAACTTGGTGGCTATAAAAGTGACACCAAATAAAACCACCCACAACTGATAGGAAGTCAAAGATGCTGCTCACAGTAAAAGCTACAAAAATTTACCTTCCCTTTCCTGCTCCAGGGCAAGGATCTCCCTCCCTGCAGATGACCTGGGCAGAAGAAACTGTACGATTTCTTTGTCCCGAAATAGGAATGTGCTCCATGGGGAGGGAGTGGTTCTCACTGCCTGAGTCACTGAAAGTTCCGAGCCAACGTAGAAATTACCTGTTCTATTCGTCAGATTCATCAGTCCAGACTGACGGAGTGGGATCAGCACTTCTTATCACCATGTAAATAGAGACGGAGAAAAATTAATCCTGGAAGGAAAAGCAAATCCAGTTAAAACACAGTTGCAGGCAAGACTTAGCCCAGACAGCAGCAATCACTTCAAGCTGAAAATGTCTGCCACCATAAATTAGACATATGTTCAAGTATAACTGGTGAAAGTTCAGCAAGGCCTCCAGGAATGGGAGCTGGACCATGTTCTGGGGGTCCCTGCAGCAGAAGAAGCCTGGGAAGGCCAACTTGACTTCTCGTGTCCAAAAAGCCATGTGGCCCAGCAGGGTGGAGGAATGGCCCTACTAGCTTGGGGCCACTGAGGATCGATCGGAGTCCTTCCAAAGTATGACAGTTTACCTGGCATGCGCGCTATGAAAAACAGCCACTATGATCTATCCAATCTTCCAACCAAAAAACTCCTTCCAGTTTAACGTGATCACCTAAAGTCAGCGCAAACCACATCCACCCACCTGTGGATGGATTTAAGGCCTCCCACTAAGATTTGCTACTGACAGGATGCACGTGTCTCCTATTTGTTTGTGATTTAAAGTTACTAACAAACACCCTGAACTCCAGACTATACTCACACCACAGTGCCCATCTCCCTGAAACTGTCGCTGTTGAAATTTGTTTGGCTTCGGATGAGCCTCATTCTCAGGAAGGATACGTATGCAACCAAACTGTCCACGACTGACAGTGATATCTTCAACAGCAGCCAAATGCTGGCACTCCAAATTGAACAAGCTTTTAATGCCCCTGAAGTGACGTCCCTGCTTTGACAAGCCCCAGGTTTATGGCTGTTTCTCCTGTTACCATTAGTTCCAGCATCAGTTCAAGACACTGCAAAAAACTCGCTGCCGCTACCAGGGATTACATATTTGTAACCATGGCGAACAAGCAAACATACCCCCACATTTTCGACCATCTAAAGGACTAGCAAGAGCTTGTTCGTTTCTCCAACTAGTGAAAACACTTCAAAGGGAAGGAAACACAAGATGGTGGCTGAAGAACCACTGCAAGAGACACACATCAGGCACACATGCTGGAAAGGGTGGCTGCGACGGGGTAGGGGCTGACGGCGTGGGGCTGCTGCTGAACGCCACGAGCAACACAGATCCTGAGCAGTGACACGGGGAGAGTGCTTCGTAGGGAAGGTTTATGGGAGTCACGTGAGGCAACGGGCCAAATTCCTGCTTGTTGCAGCTAAAAGAAATTATGTTGTCAGACTGTTTGCTCAAAAAAATTAGCTCGGATAAAGTGTGATAGGGTGGTTGTAAATGTAATACGGAAGTTACCCGCAAGAGGCTTGAACCTCCTCAGGCAACAGACGTGCAGGAGTAACACATAAAATACCTAATGCGTTTCAGTGGTAAGTGATTCAGTAAAAAATGCAGTTGGGATGAAGCGATCATTTTCAGCTTGGAACACGAACTTCCAGGGGAAATGTCACTCCTGATAGCCCCGGTGAAGCCGCAACTAAAAACAACTGCTACGTAACAAGTTTAAACACGGCGGATCTGCTATGCTTCTGTTCTCACAGTCGTCGCATGCTGGTTAACTTACAAGCTTTTATCCCAGTTCAAAAGGAGTGTGTGATTTTATTTGTTACTCTATTGAGCTACCGTAGAACTGAGGTGCTTATCTTAGTCACTGCTGCTCATTGGTCAGTGCTGTTTTATCAAAATCGTGCCGCTGCTTTTCCTCTAGAAGAATGACTCATACAGAACTTTTGCTAACTCGTAATAATTTTGGAGATAGGTAGGCATAAAGAAAATCCTTTTTAAAGCAGTGGGTTAAATTGTAAAATATGCTTGTGACTACACAAATAGCTCTATAACAATTTTTCAGGAAACATCTTTTGTATACAGGCTTAAGTACACAAAAATTCAGTCAAACTAAAGGATTCTTCCTGAGCTTTGAGGACAAAGCTTTATGCAGAAAGCTTCACACTGCCTTGCCCATAGGTTGTCTAACAACTGAAATCTGCTGGGAAGCCTGACAGATTTTCTGCCGTGGACGCGTGTTGCCCCCCCCAGCCAGCTTGAACAGCAGTAAGCTGAGGGAAGCTCAACTTACCCAGTGTTTGGTCACTGAGGGAGACAACAGTCCAGTTAATGCTCACCGAGTCTAAATTGGGAAACAAAGCCCCAGTTCTCCAGTCTCTAGCAGCAGCTATCACATCCCGCTGCCGTACGGCTGATGTGAGCAGCAAGGGGCAGAGGAATGAGGCTTCCCAGGACAGTCCCAGCAGGACACCCCCAATGAACTTGAGAGATGTCCTCAGTCACCACCCGCCTTCGAGGCTCGAACAGAATAAATGGCCATAAAAGAATTCCCAGGCCCAAACACACAGAGAAGCTTTTTGCATGATGCAGCAGGATGGTGAGCAACAAAAAGTCTTAGTAGAAGACACCTAAGGACAAAATATTCTTAACTGGATTAAGCACTTCAGGACTACATTTAGCTAAGTGCTTTTTGTCTTGTTATGAGCCAGAGCTAAATATAGTAACCAGAATACTTAAGAATAGTTTCATAAGGGTTGTATACACCCCTCAGCAAGATAAGGCACTTAGCACTACTGACAGCAGCGTGTCTGCATGTTAAGAGTATCTTAAATAGCTCCAGATAGAATCTCTTTGACCTTAACTGTATTAACCAGAGGGATCAAAATTTATTTATTGCCTCCTGAAAATCCTCTCCTGCAACACTTGGAGAGAAGGATTCCTGAACTCTACGGGCAGGTAGAGAGGACACTTGTCAGTGCTGCTAGCATCGTTTTTCACCCCACTTACAACAGGTGAGGATCGGCTTTCTCATAAAGAAATGCACATCCATCATTGCTTAATGACCTCTGTAAAGGGAAAAGATTTTAAGGGCAAGTTATATTTTAGACTTTTCAAATATCACAGTATTTGAAGTTGTTTCCAGGGTTACAGAAAGGGTAATGTAGTATGACAGCCTTAACAAGACAAATGGACTTCTCAGACACAGAGCTAATAGTTAAAGGACTATTCCGTGCTGTCTGCAATATTCTGGCACATTTTTTACTGAAGAGAGAATGGGAGAGGGAATTTGTTTAAAATTCTTTGTTTTGCAGAACTGTCTGACTTCAGGAGCTATCTAAAATTGCAAACTTTTGACTAAAGAAAATGTTTATTTATTGGCTGGCTGCAAATCATCAAAATATTAATATTACCTTAGGATAACTCTTAATGGAACATCACATTAGTAAGAATTATCCCCTGAAAACAACAGTTTCTATGAATGCTTCATTATGGCGTTAATTTGAATTATTTGGTTCGGAGGCACTGATGGCAAGGCAAAGATCACTCTGTGAGTGTAATGCTGCACATTTCTTTGTGATCAGCAGCAAATAAAACTTCCACTGGTCACCTAAAAAGGGTCCCTGAGCCCAGCTAACTTGATTGCTTTTCTCAACTATATCAATTGGTCTAATTAAAAATACTTTCTGCGCATAAAAACTATTGTGCTTGTATTTAAATTTTCATAAAATTTTGCGTTTGAGTAACGCACGGCAGTTAGGGAGTCTTCAAATCTATACCGTAGGAAGCATTTTAATTATGGAAATGTGCTGTGCTAATAATTTCCACAGATTTTACATGCAACGAATTCAGCAGAGAGCCCTCAATTACAAGATGCAGCACTCTGTGGCACAATGCAGTCATAAATAACAGAGTTAATGCATTCTCCAGCAATACGATTTATATGTCAATATGCCAATGTTTCATTCTTCTTGAGGCAACAGGAGGGCTCGGCTGCGGTTGACAGCTAAACAGCTGATTTAATTTTTAAAAGGCAGAATTTAACCTTTTTGGTAAAGCGCTACTGATTCAATTATAAGATGCTAATGTAAATGACATTTGAGAACCCAAACAGCGCCATTTAGCACAAGAAGCGATCACCACCTCCGTTCACGCACTGGAGCACCGCAGCCCTTCTGCCCATCCCGTGCCGTCCACCGCAGAGCTGCCCGGGCACCCACCCATCGCACAGAGCAGAGGGGAAAGCCACGGCAGCAGCTCCCACAGCCCTCTGCTGCAAAGGTCTTTCTCTTATACTGAGCAGACTCCAGTGACCAACTTACCCACCTTTGGGACAACTGTTTCTGGACAGGCTTTGTCCCAGCCAGCCAGCAATAGGAGCAGTAGCTGCTCTGTAGGGCTCCGGCATTACCCTCTGCCGGAGTATCCCATCCGGCACTGCCTGGCCGCTGCCGCCTCACAGCTCAGAGTGAAGACACAACGCAGAAATGCAAAGACCGAAGCATTATCTGCGGTATTTGACCTACTTGCTTATTTTTTTCTGCTTGCGTTATACATACCCTCTCCCTTCCTTGCCGTGCCTTGCCTTCTGTTGTGCTTCACTCTTTCCTGCTCTTCTTTCTCTTTTCCACCTTAACAGCCATAGGTTTGCAGTGCAGAGAACTGGATCTTTCTTGAACATGGTTTCGCTCCCTCTTGTTGTTTCTTATGTCATCTGCCTACACCTCTCCACTGCTTTTTATTCTCTCTGTTCTTCACTTTCCTCTTCTCAGAAGAGAAAAAAATGTGACAATGATCTCAGTATTGATAATCAATCAGCCATTCACCTGTGGGAACTCCTGGCTTGCCCAGGTCTGAGGAATGCAGTAAGGAGGAGGAGGTCTGAGGACTGCTAAATTCTGTTTAGGGACACACTGCCTTAGGGATCGTGCTGGTGGGGATCAGATGAGTGTCTTCAACGCAGCCAGCTCCCACACCGCCTTGGTCCAGGTCCAGCAGCACTGGGTCCTGTCCTGCCTCGTACCTGCTAATTCCAGTTTCGGACCCTTTGCCTCTTCGGAGGCACGGGGATCCCCCTCAGTTCAGAGGTGGCTGTGCAGCTCCATCCTTGGCAGAAACACCGCCCTACATCTCCATTGCGGGATGGCTGAGGGAAACGGTCCCGTAGAGCACACTCATCTGGGGCAGCTAACACACGCCTTCGCTCTTTGGGGGTGTCAAGTCAGGGTGACATGCTGGGGCTGCACCTGTATTTTCACATAGCATCTTTGTTTACTGGAGCATGGGTAAGGGTGGTGAATCGGTGAGGGAACCAAATATTATGTTGTCTTTCGTTAATCTGTCAGAAGTGGACTTTTTGTGCCACTACTGTAACCATTGCATCTCGATGTGCTCACTTACCTACAGCATACTTTCCCCTGGTTTATTGAGCTCTAAATTTAGCTTGTTACCTGTGACAGATTTATTACTACATTCATTACAGCAGAAACCGCTTCAGACAGAAGCTAAGAGGTGCCCAAAGAAAATGGATTATACAAAACAATTACACCATAAAAAGGCTACATCAGAACAGTGTGATTCAGCATAGAAATGAAATGAAAGATACAGAGAGGAACAATGGCGGTGTGTTGTTTTTTTAGGTTTTTTTGGTCTTTTTAACCAGGATATGCTGTTTTCTGACAAAAGAAAGGGGGGAAAGGATTAAAAACTAAGAGACACTTGAAAAGAAAAGATGATTACTGGAACATTTTGTCCTCTAGGATTTTTGTCAGATTCTGGAGAAAATAGCTGGCCAAGTTTGTTCTGTTCCAGCAAATTATTGAACCTTGCAGGGTAAAGATACAACACCGTAGAATATTATTTAAAATGTCTTCAGGGTTTCTCTAACGAGAAAGGCATGCATTTAATTAATTCTATCAATTTGTCTAATAGCCCCTTAAAATTCTCAAAACATGGCAAAAGACAGAGCTGCTGACTCACAACCCTAAGTAGTACAAAACTATGCTTCTACTGGTGCAAGCAGGGTCAGATCAAAATGCATATGCAAATAGTACTTCTCCTGCAGTCTTGGATGAATACCTGTGTTCAGTTGTAGCCATTCAGTTACTACAGGAAAGGTAAATGTGTGTTGTAGTATGAAATGACGATATTTAACCCATAAACAATTCTTTAACACACCTGACTCAGACAAAGAGCCTCAAATAATAACATAGTTTTCCGTCCTGTAAAATGGGAGCAAAGGCAGTTGTCCACAGTTAATCCTTCAGCAGAAATTGAGATGTGCGTTTTCACGAGACTGTTTCCAGGAAAGGCACATAGAGCTAAAGAGAAGGCAGCAATATTGAAATCTAACAGTCAGAACAGAACATTCTACAAAACTTCCAGTAAACACGAATGATCCTAAAGCACTGCTTCTGCTTATGGCTGATCCTGCTGGTGCAAATGCATGTGTGTGGGTGGGCGGGGGGTGCACAGACACACAGATAAAACCACACATTTTACTTCAGAGCAATTTGCATAAAAATACCGAGAGCAATTTCTACCAGGGAAAGCAGTGGTGACATCCATGACGACTCCTGCACTGCTCACCTCCTGATGTTGGAAGTTAAGTAGCCATCCTGGTGGGCGCATGCGAAGGGAGGGTGAGCAGAGCTCCCTCTCATGCCTCAGGCCACTATTCACTTCTCTGGGGGTGTGTGCGGGAAGGTTAACCCGATAAATTTCAGCAATTAAGAGAGTGGCTCACCAAGCTAAAAATATCCCCAACGCTATTGATTCTGCAGCTGAAACAATATGTACAACACCTGATCATAAACCCACTGCTGAAGTTCTGGCTGATTTCAGGGTTTCATTCAGAATAGTTTCAACACTATGAGAGCAAACCAGCTCGGAACATTTTTAAAAGGAACCAACACTCTCTGCAAACTTGACAGCGTTGGCTTCCGCACCTTCTGCAGAAGAACTGCCTACGAAGCGGGTGCTGGGCACCCTGACACCTTGTGCTCCGTTTTCAGGGATCACCAGCGGGAACTTCTCCCTGGGAGGTGCTGTGTGTTACTCGCACCAAGAGGAGGTAGCTTGCATCAACTGTACTTATGGCATTTAGTGAGGTCATTGGGTCCTTTTTTAGTTTCGCATTTTGTTTTGGCAACTATGCAGATACTAGGACAAACACGTCAAAGCTGTCTTTTTGGATGTGTTACCCTGAAATCTCTTTTGTAATTCCTCTTCTCTTCTATTTACTATGGGTGAAATTCATCCCAAGCTACATAAAGTCTATGTGTCATTGAACTACCTACTTTTATGCCTTGTGCTCTTCCTGTGCACAGAATGAATGTAATCATTAGACAACAAAGCAAATCAGCTATCTAATGAAACTAAATACCTTCTCCTCTACTTTTCTCAGCAAGAAAACACCCCCAGCAACTACCAGTTCATTGAAAGAGGCAATAGTAGCATTCGTGTCCTTAGCTATTCTCTTTTTCTCCCCAAACAATACATTTTTTTGCTTTGTTTCTTCTTTGCCCTTCCCAGTCTTGTATATAAAATGAATTTAAGATGCTTGAGGATGGTACAGACGAGGAGATGAGCACTTGTGCTTTGTGCTTGCTTGTGCTGGAGGTTGAGCTTATAGTGCAAAGCCAAACCTAAGGCCTGAGGGCTTCTTGCCTTGCACTGTAAAAGCCAGGGGCCTTCAACTGCATCAAAAGGAGGTTCTAGGTGGTTCCACACTTCCAAACTACTCTGCTCCAATGAAGAGAAAAATGCTGTGTACGACTTGGCTTCAAAGTCCATCTCCTCACAGGTTGCAGGACCAGCAGGTGGTGGGAGCTATTTGTGGACTGGATTTTCCTTCAAACTCAAACATCTTCTGTCTATGTGCAGTACTCCCCTGGCCATTGCCCCGTTAATGTGCCTCAGCTCACTTCAAAGCCTGACAGCAACCAGAGTCGATCTTGGAGTCAGGATGCACCTGTGAAAGTGCTGCACACTCCTATCACCCGTGAAAGCAAGAACAGTCTGCCTGCTCCCTAGCCCATTTAATGAAAGGAGCCTGATACTATCAGGACTCTTCCACTACATGACCAGATGTTTAGCATAGTTGATCCACACCTGCACAGTAGGTCTGCCCCTTTCTGGCATGCGCAGACTGACCATATGTGACACAAATCAGAGCCTCCTGGAAGCACAGGGCTTGCTACACCTGCACTGCCCCGGCCACACGCAATGCTACATCCCTGGGTCCCCTCTCCAAGAAAGGGGAACTCAACTAGTTGCTCCTCTGCTGCTGTTGGGCAACACGTGGGAAGGCAGCTGGATGGGCTGAGTGCTGTACAGACAGGCTGCAGACAGCCGGCTATCCTTGACTCTGTCATTTCTGCGCTTCCTTAGATCTGCTTGGTCCTCTACGCTGCCTGGGGAGCCCTTCGGCTGGTAATGTGGGAGGTCTTGGAAGTCTGGTTCTTGTCCAGCATCCTTTGATTTGAGCTGAACAATGTCTACTTTTCTGATGCTTTGCAAGCAGCTTGCTGCCATCCTTTCTCTTCTCTAATGCTTTTACATCAGGAAGCCTCGGTGCACTCCATAAATACAGTTATCCTTGTTGTACAAGCGAGGAAACAGCGGCACACATTCTACTGCCGTCTCTTTTTGCAAGTGTCCCAGTTTTGGGAAGCTGAATTTGAAACAGTAGATGCAGTTACAGCCCAGTTTTCAGTAATGCTGAAACCCAGCACAAGCACTTACAGACAATGCACATTTTGGAAAAGCTCGACCTAAATCACTGACCCAAGGTCACGCAGCAGAGTTAAGAAGTGAATCCAGATGTCCGCATGATTAGCTCCGTCTATTGGCATTCAGTCAAGTCTTCCCTCCTAAAATAAGCTTCCTGAAGCATCTAAGACTATAGACTTACAAGTCTTCCCTCCCAAAATAAGCTTCCTGAAGCATCTAAGACTATAGTCTTACAACTCCCTTAAATACGCAGCACTGGTAAGAACTGATTTTCAAATGAAGGACGGGGAAAAAAACCCGGTTCGTTATTTTTTTATCAAATGATCACTGACTGACCAATGAAAGGGCAGCTCAGAGTCATTTGATCTCAAACTTCTTCCTATAAATAAAAAAGGGAAGATTCTTCTCCCTTTTCAAAGAACATGAAGAAAAAATGTTCTGCCTCAGTAATCCTAGACCTGAGTAATTTAATCTGCTCTCTGTTGCAATCTGTTTCCCATGTGTATCACCAGCCTGGAATTTCTGGAACTCAATACATAAGGAAGCTATTCAAAAAAAAGGAAATGCTATGACAAAAGGATTAGATGTAGGTCTGAACCAGATTGAAAGCCTCCCTATACCAGAGGAGAATTCAGCTCCTGATCCGGAATTCAACTTGTTGACTTCAGCCCAAATCTCAAACCCTAAGACTGCCAAAATGGTGAATTTCCCAGAGCCAGACCACCTCCTGTTCAGAGAGAGAAGAAATGAGAAAATAGGTTGAGGAGACCTGCGGTGGTATTGCAGCAGAAGTGGAAGAGCACCAGCTGTCTGAACAGTTAAACTGCCCTATAGAATAGACTATTGCAGTTGGAAGGGACCTACAACCATCATCTAGTCCAACTGCCTGACCAGTTCAGGGCTGACCAAGTTAAAGCATGTTATTAATGGCATTGTCCAAATGCCTCTTAAACACTGACAGGCTTGGGGCATCAACCACCTCTCTAGGAACCCTGTTCCAGTGTTTGAGCATCCTCTCCGTAAAGAAATGCTTCCTAATGTTCAGTCTATGCAAAAGACCTGCGAGAAAATTATAAAGAGCTTTAGTAGTTAAAATTCAAAGTCTCCCATGCAAGCTTACTTAGAGTTTTATCTACTTATCCATTAAATGAATATCAAAGGATTCCCTGCAGCTGAGCTAACCGACCTCATTTTACATCTTCGGCTTCACGCATCCAAGTTCAAGCATAAGAAACTTCTTTACCCTCTTGGTGTGTGTAATTCTGGAGCATTCCAGGTATAATGTGCACATCAGTCAAAAGGAATTTAAACAAAGCCCTTGCATTTCAAAATTTGTCTTATCCTCATTTGGCTCCGAGAATTTCAGCTGCTTTCCTTAAATGATCTGCTCACATCTGCTCTCCAGCTGAGCCGTGTTCATGCCCCACTGACCTTACCGCTGCCATCTCTGTAATCTTGCAGCTGAGAATAACCAGCAAGGCACCCAGCCCCTGTAAGCGTCAAGAGCCTTTCAAGAAAGAGGAGGTAGAAAAGAACCAGCCTTTACATAACAGGGAAAAGAAGGATTTCAGAGAAAAACCATTGTTTGACTAAGGTGAGTAATGGGAGCCGCACGCCTGCAGCGCCCTGGCCCAGCTCCCTCGGGCAATGGGAACGGGAGGCGTCAGCATCTTGCAGGATTACACTCTACAACGGCAGCTGGCAGATATTTTTCTAATAGAGAGCACAGCAGCATCGTTCACACTCATTTGATTCTATTTGCTGCTGTTCTTATTCAAACTCGGCTAATCCGATCAAGTTATTTCTTGGCCTGTGCCTTAAAGCTGAATAAGTAAACACCTTTCATAAGGTCTGAGCCCACTTGTTTCAAGTGTATGATTAAGCGCTGGACTTGAGCATAATTGTGAGAAAACTCATCTCATTACTCAGAATTTCCAAAATCACTCACAGCTGCCTTGAAGTGGCACTTTTCCATCCAGTGTTTTACTTCCTGCATTACAAATATATAACATGTTTGCAAAGGGTCCCAAACACCAAATGTACAGTTGGGTCTCGGCTGCCCTAAAGAACAGTTCTTTGAGCTGAGAATAGCTCATCATGGCACCAGTGAGACACTACGATGCAAAATATTTTCCATGGCTAACAGACCTTCTCCACAGATGTCTCTTCTTGTTTACTATGAAGAAGACAGATGATAAATATAGTCAGCAAATGCATTTTGGACAAAGTCGTGCTCATTTGTAGTATTTGCATTAACACTAGAAGACTTATGTACCAGGAAAGACGTCCAAGTGTAATTCCATTGCTGTTACACCAGGGATGGATTTGAGCTATTGAAGCTGACAAATTTATTTCAAGAAGAATTGCTGCCACTTATGTTACTGCTATTGTTAATAATATAACTGGTTTTCTTTCCTTGTTTAAAATACCCCTCCCCTACTTCTCTTTCTATGCTCTTCTCTGAGGCCCTTTTAACTTCACATCCAGTATTCTCTTTTGCACTATCTTGCCCACGTCACTTCTCAACTTGCTCCTCAAAAGATGGTTATTTGTTTTGAAAGCTTCAGGAATAAAAGAATATTTAAACAATTAACTGCAATCATATTCATCATTCTGCATGGTACCGCTGATATGTGCGAGAAATATAACGAGAAAGCAAAACTTTCCTTCAGAAAGAAGAAAAGAGAAGATAAACATCCACAGATCTCTCTCTCTCTCTTATTACTTTGTTATCTCTTTTAGACTGCAAATATGTCAGTCACTGGAACACTTTCATACTAGGTCATTATTGTTACACAAATTATGCACAAAGACCCAAGGCCTCATTCTGTCGTAGATAAGATATTCACACACATCCTTTTTTTCCCCTTGCAGTTTATCTGCATGGCTGGCTGGATAATCAGCCATAATAACAAAATATGACTCAGCACGACTGAATGTCCACTTCGCTTTGGGGATTCTCTTCAAGGGTTTTTTTTTTAACTATTTAAGACCGGAAAAGATGTGTCCCTCACAGATAATGTTCATGTAAAAAAGATTTGAGTAAACACAGAGGCTCAGGGGAAAGGGAAGGGGTCAAACAGCAACACTTCTGCTGTTGTGCTCTCGAAGAGGCTCTGGTCTGTTGCACAGTGACCAGTGCTGCAGAGCGCACGGTCCCTGGTCACCCGCTGCAGCATGGGCAGGCAGGGATTTCTCACCAATGGCAGAGGAAGGATGCGGGACAGAGAACTGGTCACATCCCACAAGGATGGGCATCCTTAAATTAAGGACATAGGGGATTTTCTGGACATCTAAATGCCGTCTATGGATTACAATTGTGCAAGAATGTGTAAAATTTTAAAACACGCTTTATTTCACATCTGCAGTGGTCCAGTACTAAGAATCCTCCTAGTATGAGTCAAAATCAAGACCACAATACAACCAGTAAATTAAATACATGGGTCCATCTATCTCGAAGGATAACTCTCCTCTACTAAGTAGTAAATGGCAGCTGCGACGGATACCGCCACCCTGCAGAGCAGTCCTGGCTGTATGGATGTGGCTGCCAAAGCTGGTGGATCTGTACCTATAGGTACCTGTGGTCCCTGGGTTTCAAGTAAGAGCCTGTGCCAGCTGAAAAAGCTGCGGTGTGAGAGCGCACCTCACCTGGGACAGAGTGAAAAGAGCATTGAAAAGCTCGTCCCACAGTGGGATTTATTTGTGTTTCCAGAATTAGGATAAACATGAATTTGTTACCTAGGGCCTTCCTGACTGAAGCACCTTAAGCCGTATATCTGTGTACTAACAACACCCATACTGTGTTTAACACAACGAAATTAGGCTGGCTGAGAAAATACACATTAAAACCAGCTGATGAAAATAATAATACTGTAATGCACGTGCATAAAAAACACATGGGTTAAAAGGGAGCTTGTTTCTGTGATGATCTGACTACGTAATAGCACCAAGGCCAGCAAGTTCCCTGACAAACATCTACGCAGTAGCATGAAGCCAGCAGCAGAAGTTAAAAATGCCCATGACCTTTAGCTGGCAGTCCCAGTTTCCTCAGAATTTCACACCATGTTCAAGACGGCAAACATCATCTGTAGTCCCAACCTCTTTCTTTCATGCACTGCTTTTGTGCACGTCTCCTAAAAATCACAAGCCACCTATACAATAGTTTAGCCAAAACTCAAGCAGGGAAAACATTAACTTAGGCAGAGAGAAAAGCTAACTTCCTCCTTCCTTTTCGTCCTCTCGTCAGCCCTTCTGCAAAAAGATCAGTAGTAAAATTCCTACCTACTTCAGTGAAATTAGTATTACACCCATCCTGATTTTACACTAAAGTTTCTTCCAAATTAATTCAGTTCTGCTTTCAACAAGTGAGCAGTGAAAAAAACCCACGAAATTAAAGCCGTGTCCTTAATTATTGCTGATGTATAGCCAATGCTTCAGAGAGCCAGCAGAGTCACGGCGTAGCAATTGCCCGACAGGGACGCAGAGCACCTAGTCCTGGCTCCGCTCCCAGCCGAGGACTATGCTCGCCACCAGAGCCTGGCTTCGGGTGGGCGGGTGCAAAACCGAGGCAGGGGATGGAGGCTTTGGTGCTCAGGCTGTCATCTGAAGCAAAAATTCACTCCTGTGCCATGATCACATCCCACTGGCAAAATCTGCAGCTTTGTGCTCATCCTGTGGAAGAATGCTGCACGCTGGAAACCAGCAGAGCCGTGTTTATTAGGGTTAAGCATGTTGGGCTCTCTTCAAAGTGAGTCCCTGGTTGCGACCAGTGCTGTCACAAAAAGTAATCTGAAGAACCTAAGCTGCTTTCTTCTACACTAAAGTTTAAATGAATAAGAAATCAAGTACAGTACCACAAAATGCTTCTCTTCAGCCTCAGAAGCCTGTTTACCGTTGCTGTAGTAGCTGAATCGCTGAATTAAATATTTACAACTATTCATGCAATCAAACTCATTTTCCTTAGGAAATAACTGATTAGGTATCTCACATCTGTTCCTGACAACGATTTAAGCCTATGCTGATCCATATCTAGACCTGACATGAATGTTAATATTTTAGAAACCGTCATCCTTAATAGGAGGGTGACAACAGGCTCTCCGGGTCTGGTGGTGATTGACTGCAATTGGGAAGTTCTGCATCTACAGGTGAAGGATGATACAACCAGCCCACAATTTTCTCTAACCTTATGACCTAGGGCTTAGGAAGACTGGCAGAAGACAGACATTGCAGCAGAGCTTGACGTGGAATTATCTTGAGAATTATCTTCCTATATCTGTCAAAAGTTTTGAATATCTCACAGATGTTTGCATCTCCTCTGCAGAGCAGCAACCCTGCTCTGCTGGACTCTAGCATTGCATGTCATCCTTCCAGCAATGTTTCCCCATTGGGGCTCTCTGATTGAAGCCTCTGCAAACGTTGCCAGGTTGGGAGGAAAATCAGCTGCTAGTAAAGCTGATTGAGATGATTCCCTAATAAAACGCAACGTTCACGTCAGGAAAGACACAAAAATAAATTCCACATTTTTGCTCAAAAAATTGCTGTTTTATGGATAAACGGTCAATGCCAATGCACTGTTAGAAACAAAGAGAGAAATCTAATGTTTAGTTAATCTGATATAATTCATCCACTGACCCTCCTTCCCACAGAGACCTTATCGCAAGAACTTACAAAAAAGCAGGAAAAAGAAGTATTATGGCTCCAAACTCCATACTCTTAGTTACTGCACAGACCAAGGGAGAAATCTTTGTCCCTCTCAGGTCAACTGCAGACCTCTTCAACGTTGTGTCAAAGAAGCCAATGACAAGGGAGATAATCTGTATTACTGCTCCTTCTGGTAAGGTGCATCCATTGAGATAACAGTGCTTCTTAAGTTCCGACAAGAGCAACTAGGTCAGAAGAAAACGTTTGGCAACACCTATAATCACTACAAATTTTACTTCAAGGTCAAGGAACCAAATAAAAACAACTGAAGAAAATGAACATTTGCCTGCAAAAGACCTTGTAGAGCTGTAAATCAAACATAAAAGAAGTCTATATAAGTGTCTGAACGTTAATCTCTGGAACAGTCAGGAATGCCTCATAAAAGTAGATTTCAAACACAATCCAAAGAAGATTAAACTGACAATTCATCTCTCTCAGGACTTCTATACATCATAAATAGGCATTATGCCTTCTATGTAAAGCAGCTCATTATCTGATTTATTCACTGATATCTCTTCTTATTCAAACAATTCAAACCGGACCATATTAGAAAATCCCAGAATAGTTTCCTCGGTACTGCAGCTTTTGAAATAAGATGATGATTTATATTTATAAAATTTTACTTACCGTGCAATCAAATTCATGTTAATATAATACACTATCTCTAAGGACAATTTTTAAGAAAGATGCTATTCCAGCTGGATCATTTATTAATATTCATATGCTTTCCTTCAAAAAAAAATCAAAACACAGAAGTAGTTCTTCTTTGTGTTAGTTTTTTTTTCCATCCCTCTAGTGAAAACAGAGATTCTGCTCTAGTCACAACAGTCTACTACCAACAAACTAATCAGCCTAACACTCTAGATCTTGATAGCTCTACTAGTTGCCCTTTTAACTATGAATACACCCAAGATAAGGAATTCAGCTCCAGATTCGAAAAATGCGCCCTGGATAAGACAAAGTTCTGATTCAGCCTCATTTCTTGTTTCCAAATGGTTTAGTGGCAATTTTAATCCATTGCATTTATTCTTCTCCCATTTTAGGCAATGGATCTTTGCCTTTTCCAGACAGTATACCAAGACTATTACAGAATCATATATACTCCTCTACTCTAACAACCTTCTTCTGGGACCCTCTCCTTCCAAACTCTAACTTATTTCCAGAAAGTAGAAAAACGGAGTCGTGGACAGTTTTCCCAGGTAACAAAATTTTCAGCAAGGGTTCCCGAGTTGTGCAAACTTCCCCAAATAATGGACTTCTGCTCCAGGCCCAGTGAGACATAGATACCAGGAGGTCTTGCAGTTGTAGAGCCAAGTCCCAAGAGATGTGAAGTTGCCCCAGATTTAGCTTCACAGAAGTCCATGCTCCAGCAGAATGAGCATGAGAGTTGTCTGTCCCAGGACTGGCACCCAAGAGCCAGTGTATACTCCCTCTGCAATTACGCAGCTCCACATCACCACTGCCATGTGGGAGGCTAACCCCAGAGCTTATGATGGAAAGAAAATAAAGTAACTCACTTTTTCTGTGTTGACACATTGTCTCCACTAATGACAAGGCTCAGCCCTCTGCAATAAGCAAGATTAAATAGAAAATGTAGGTGTTAAGGTTAGCACAAAGAGTTTGTTTTATTAATACTTCCTACTGTGCCCCTTCCATTAAAAGCCTGCGCCTAAATGAAGCCATTCCAATTATTCTATTTGAGATAAAAAGCAAACTGTTGATATTCATCTTTAATATATACATCGGTAGCGGAGTCAACTAAAGTCCCGCCTTTTTTCCACACATGATTTGCTTAACACACACACTTAAAAATAATTGATTGGAAACAGTTTGACCAGAGTGAATATTTTTTATTTACTGTAAATCGTGCCAGTGTACAGTGCGCTCTGAGACAGGACTAACAGGTTTATGGCCAAACTTCCTCAGCAAGGCGTGTAACCCTCCCCAGCTATTACAGCCTCTCTAATTGCTGTGTTTGCTGTGACAAGCCACCAGTGGACCAAACACACAGCATCCTCCTCTGTACATAAAAACAGATTTACAGTTTGTGCAGTAGAGCCTTAAACAGCCTAAATCCAAGGGCTGACTCCCAGGGACATTTATTTTTCCCTTCAGCTGATACTCTGGGAGAGGTTCTCGCTGCACAGAAGTTGATGATGGAAGTTCAACCTCTGCCTGCATCATGGCCAGGCGTTCATCTCACCCCCCTCAGATAAACCCTCTGCATTTTCTTGAAAATCTTCCTGTAATGCTGCCATGTCTATGCAAAATAATTAATGGCAATGGGAGCTATTACCAGCTCATCTATTGTTCCTTCTTTTCTAAAAAAAATGGTTTACTTAGTATGTTGCGTATGGTCAAAACTTTACTGTCCTGAAGCAATAACCACACTGTGCTGTGAGTTAAAACAAGATTAAAGTAGGCTGAGCCCAGAAGAGAACAAACAAACCTTATTAATTTCTTTTAAGCATGTGTGTATGCGTGTCTTCGTGGGTTGAACAGATGAAGCAAGAGAGGAGATTAGCATTTTTATGGATATGATTCCTGCCATTGCTACACACTTCAAAATCTTGCTTAAGCTTGGGCAGTTTGTAAACAAGAATAAACACACCTACAAATATCTTTGCATTTATCTATTAGTCAATTAATCAATCTCTCTATAGCTGGCACCCAACGAAGCACCTCATGTACCGATCACGTACAGGTGAGGGGGTACACAAACCGTGGGGAGACAGAGGTCCAGCGTAAGTGCCTGCTGAGCCGTCACCCTGCCATCGGGAGCGGAGGGCCTTGCCTAAACCCCTGCCCAGAGCCAGGGCGCAGAGAGCAGCCCAGGTGGCACCTGCAGGTACATCGCAGCTACTGGCCAAGCCCAGGGTACTCTGTGCTCAGCGTAAAACTCCACACGTTTCTGTTTTATGCAGCAAATCCCTGAGAAGCAGCCCTGGGAGACCGAGGTCCCAGAAGCTGATGGCAGGTGATGTGCAGGGTGGCATAGTCCTCCATGCCATGTGAGTGGTGGTGCAGGAAAGACCAAGCCCTTTGCTCTCCCTGTCTGCTCGGGACCCCCGGCTGCTGAGGACCAGGTGGGAGGGTGGCGTAGCTGCCCCCGGTCCATCTGCTCCACAAAAGGCAGGTAGCACTAGTGTTCAAGGCAGTTGTTAGCCAGTGTCACCTCTTCAATCATACCCTGAGCACAGACATCACGAGCAACCCATCCTGCACTCATCTTCCACCACCATCAACAGGAGGCCATTCCCAACTGCTCATGTGTGTGCTTGGGTGCGTTTGCGTGCGTGTGTATCAGTCCTCCAAAGTTAGAGCTCCAAGGTCTGACTCCCTCCCTCCCTTCTAAGGAAAGATATATTTTACAGTGTTCTCTGTGACAATGTTTAGCGAGCCTCTTGGTTACCATAGTGCTATGCACTAAAGAAATGTCGACAAATTAATCAATTATACAATTGTGTTTGCCTAAGAATACAAGTCACAGTCAGATGATTCAATGCATTTCAACAGCTCTGTGGAGTTTAGTTAACACACTTCCTCTTCTACCATCTCAATATTATCCTCATCTGCACTGTCATTTTTCCATATTTCAATTTCTCTTTACAGGCAGCTTATCAGGTATGTGATCTCTGCTTCAGGCTAAGTCAAGCTGTTTTCCTTCTTGCTTGCCTGCTTGTTTTCTGTCCTTTTTTTTTCTTTGCTTCTCTCTTTCTTGTAATAAGATGCACATTAAACATTCAACTTTCCTATAAAAACCCCACGTTTTTAAAATTACTAATCCGTCACTAATGGTTAGCAGTCTCTTATTTCTTCTAGACGTTACCCTGCACAATTTACAAAATTTTGCTCTGATCAGCACCAAAGCAGAGCCGATTTTAAGTCCAGCTTTGCAACTCATTTTAGGAATATCAGATAGAAAGGCAACAGTGGGGACACCAATGCCAGCACTCCAGTCTCAGAAAACAATGCTATTAATGGCTACTACACAACATCTCTTCAACCTGTTGAGATGCACCAGGAGCCCCAGAACACATCCTCACATCCTACAACAAACTTATGATAGATACACATCAGAACCACAAAAGATTAAAATGTGTTGCGACACAGAAAAGGGCAGGTGAAGATCACTGCCAGTACTGCATGTCCTCGGATACACACAAAGTTCATTAAAAACTAGCAGCACATCCCAGAAATACACCATGAAATACAATATGGTTACTGGCATCCCGACCTGAAGGAAAAATGCCTCTCTGGCCCAAAATCTGATGAACAGGTTAAACCAGGGAGCGTGCCAGAAAAAACTGCAGGCAATCGTGCCCACTTAATGCTACAAGGAGTCTCTACATCGCACAGTTTCAATGTCTAGTGCTTGAGAGGAAGGCAAATATGAGGAAAAAAAAAAGATTCTAATCTGCAGCAACAGGGAAAATTCATTCTTGCCTTGGATCCCAAGTAAGGAGCCGAAGTCTTGATGCATGGGGTTAATGGTGCAAACAAAACCTGGTCCATTCTCCTTTCAACCTTACATTAAAAATATGACTGTTCTGGAGACCAAAGGACACACTCTGCAAACTTAATTTCCTATCTCCAGGAACTCTCTAATTTAATTGTATAATCTCTTTCATAAGATTATCAAGATCTATCTCAAAAATACCCTAATTGAAAGACTATTACACAACTTCAATCCTTAGGTAGCTAGAAGCTTTCTTCTAATTTCCCATCCAAATTTATTCATGACCAGCTCAGACAATTTGATCTTCTGTGGATGTTGTCTTTTGACTTAGTTTTTCTGCCTTCTTGCTCTTTAGTCCCAAGACCTACTGTAACCTGTCCTTTCAATTGTTCAACTGTCCGGAGCTGAACAAATTATGCTCTTTAACCTCGCTTCATACAATAGACGGTCCATTTGTGTAACTACATCTCTAGCCCTCCTACTGTTGTAATTTAACATTTTCTTGGCTGGGGTGTCCAGAGCTATGCAAAATCCCAATGGGCTGCTCCATGAGCAACAGAAAGCTCTTGTACCGACGCTCTGTATGATGATTTGTACAATGATCATATCATGCTTATATTATTTCCCTTTGATATCCAAGGATGACATTGGTCTCCACAGCTGTATCTCCCTGCTTGCTTGCAGGTATCTCCTGACCAGCCAGTGCATCCACATCTCTCATCTTCTGTCACAGACAGCTGACGAGCTCCTGTTTCACCCTGGAAATTCTTGTTACTGGTCTCCACGCTTAAAACTTTGCACGACTTCGCACTCAGCACTATTAAATGTCATTTTATTTCTATCACTCCGATCAACAAAGTCATCTAAATTCCTTTCATATGATAATCTGATCCTCCTCCATATTGACAATACCTCCCAACTTTGTGTCATCCCGCACAGCTCCTGGGCACACACCCAAGTCCTACCTACCGGTCAGAGCGGCTCCGTGCAACAGGCACAAGCCTGGTCCCCAGGGAGCAACAGCACTAATCTCTCTCCATCCCGATGACTTTCTCTGGATACCTCTCTCCATTCGGACAACTTTGTTTTCATGCAACTGTTGTATCTTTTCCTTAACCCGCTCTTTTTCCACCTTTCAATACTTGTATTGAACCACCGCCTCCATTTTAAGCAATAATGTCCTGTGGGGCATGGTATCAAATGCTTGGCTTTAGATAAATTACATTCCTGCCTTACCCCACCTAAATAATGTTATACAAAAAAGATGTTAGATTAGTCTAGCACGATCCATCCTTGATAAAATCTTGTCGTAATTTAGCCTGCTTCCTCATTATTTCCATGTCTAATTATTCTTTCCTACAAAATACGTCATGGGACACTGCGTACTACTGCATTCAAATCAGTGGGCCTATAGTTCCCTGCATCACTTTTTTATTTTTTTTCACTGTACAGAGGCTCCGTGTACAGGGCACAAACGCTTCCCCTCTTCGGCAGCTGAAGAGCCATGGGAGAGCCTTGCCGCAAGCCTTCTGCCACTGCTTTCGGTATTCCAGGGACGGGATTATTGGCATTTCTTCAGTTGTCTCACTAAGATATTTAAGTTTTGCTTGTTTTCCTTTTTTTAAACTTTGCTATGAATAGCTTTCAGTCTCCTCCAGATTTGTTAGTAATTACACTCTGTTCCAGATTTACAGAAGGTTCTGCTTTCATGAGAAAGTTGTGTCATTATTTAGAGACAACAGTTCTCCTTTCAGTTTAGGCACGGCTAATTTCAGTTCTGTGTAAATTGACTAAGTGCAGGTTTTGGTTGAACCCAAATTAAGTTCATTCGAACCAAAATAAGAATGTCCTTACGCGAGGTTACGCCAGGTTAATCAAATCACTTTAAAAATGGACTTAAACTAAATTGGTGTAATCTCCCCATGTAGACAAGGCCAAAGCCAATAATGGAATATGAAGTAGGTCAAAGTCTCTCATTAATTGTACACATCTCTGCGGTTTGACTGAATCTGGTGCTTCTGAGGCGGAGCAGATGTGCAGCCAGCAAGCCCAGCTGTGTGCAGAGCACTTGTCGAGGCCTTGCCACCACCTCAGCCTCACTTAAAACTGGGGTTCAAGTGGGACCGGAGCGATACCAAAGAGGCTTTTGCAGGGCTTCTGCACAGGGGCGCTGTTTGTTGGGCACAGAGGCCACAGGTCAGACCATCCCCACTCTGCAGATGGGCACAGAGTCGCTCTTGCGGCGGGATGATGTGGGGCACATCAAGCAGAGCCTCAGGTGAACAAAGATTTGCCTGAAAGAAGGGTGTCATCCAGGCCGTAACAAATAAATACAGTTTTTGTACCTGCCTGACTTCCTTAATAGGGATTTGGAACTGAAGTGATACAGAGGCGTATCATTTCAATGATACCATCAAAGACTGGTCCATACTATTTTGGTTTTTATAGGTTTTACTCTTTTGCTTAAAGCCAGATTATTCCTCTGGAATCCCTAACTGTTTCAGTACAAGCCTGGATTCAGTTGTTCCGGTATAGGCACATAGCTTATTCCCCCAGTCTTAAGGAATGAGCTATGTTGGCATCAAAACCTTTGTATCATTGCATGTGAATTTTGGGAGGTTGCGTAATTTAAGGCAAAACAATGCAACTTCTGTGCATAGACAAGTCCTAGCTCCAAACCGTAAAGACGTCCTACCAATTTTTTGATATGACTAATGAGCAGTAGTTCCATTTGACATTAGTATCTCTGAAATGTAATGCTGCTTCCAACACCATGAGACTTTAATTATGAACTACTCATTTGCTAATTTTAATCTTTAACCCTGAGCTATTTTTGAGTACTTGATGTGTGTCTTAAACCAGCAAAATAATTTAATACAGGCATAGTCTAAGTGACTAAAAACCAGGAACCATCACATTCCTCACTGTCAAACTTCCACTGAAGTCTGTAGTTTATAAAAAAAAAAAATTCAAACCAATTTTACTTTTTTCTAGATCAAGTAACTCTAATCCATAACTCTGAATGAACAGAATAGATGAGCAGTAAGCAACCACTCCTAAAGCAATTTGCATTTTTCTATTACATCTTCCATGAAAATTCTAAAGATTCAGTGGTAAACACGTTTAGCCCAAGAGATATGAATGCCTCCCTTCCACACAAACTTCCACTTTTGGCTTAACTCCTGAGCCTCCTCTCCTCATTAGTGCTTTCTGCGTCTGTCAGAACTTCGTCAGCCACAGAGCCCCGGAGTGCTGTCGTTACGGCGCATCAGTGCACAGGGTGCTCTGTTCCTCCACGATGCATCACTGACACACTGGTTTACTCTGATTAGCACATTACGGGAAAATTATCTTTATTTAAATACAAATCCAAATGTTTTTTTTTAAATGCAAATCCAAGTGTATTTTTCTGACTGGATAACTATGGTGAAGTGTTGCAGCCTAGGAAGTTTATAAAAATTACGCAGATTCCCCATAAAAACAGCACACGTTGTAGTATGGTCAGTACAAGGGGTTCACACTGAAATTATCTGCTGCTACAAACATTTGCAGGACCTACGAGGACTGCAAAGCCTGCATGAAGAGCTAGCTGGCTCTTTAAGGCGAGTTCCCATTTCCAGAGCTAGGGATTAGCGAGCAGCGATCCAGCAAAATAAGGACGGGGGAGCACCATCATCCCACCTAAAAATGAAGCGACTCCTGACATTTTCCCATCTATACACCAGAACGCCTCGTCCCATTAGCTAAATCAGCACCGCCGCTTTCACTGCGCACGACAACATAAGCCCAGGGTAATAAACAGCCCTGCTCTCCCGGGTTATACTGCACCCTCGCAGGCGGGTAAAGCACGGCAGGACATTTTAACAGCTTTGATTTCAGGTACGTTATCTCCAGGGCTGCTCCCCCACTGAAGAAGACAACTTCATTCAGGGATCAGTGCCAGCTGGCACTTCGGTGCTTGGTTCTGCCCCCAAAAAGGGACTGCTGTGCTGGACTCCTCCGAAATCCACTTAGGAGGGACCTGCTCTGCGGATGGCTCAGGAGCCTCCTGCCTTTGGGGACTCTGGCATTTTACGAAGGACAAGTGCTCTCTTAAGTGCGTATGACACCTCGTTTATGAATCAGGCTGGGCTCGGCTTTGAACTGTGCTCCCAGCGCAAGCTACCCAGAGCAATCCCTTCGCAGTTTCTGCCATTAAGGACCAAGGCTTGGAGTTATCATTCACAAATCCACAGCTGAAACATTTGAGGGACTTTCAAAGCCTTCCTAATTCCCCGCTTATAATGTAAACAGTCTGTAGATTCAAGACTCCTGCTGGGAGGAGTAACTTTTCAACCTGGATTTTAGACGCTATATTTAGGCGCAAGGCTCAGTTCGGAGGTTTTCCCCCACCGTGTTTTCAGACAAACGCGTTCCCGCAACGGCAGAAATTCAAGATAACGAGAAAACTGCCATCGGGCCCATTTTAGCCCCCAGCAAATCGGNGCCCCCTCCCCGCCTCCCCTCCCCACCGGGAAACCCACCGGGCAGCCTCCGCCGCAGCCCCCTGCCCGTACGCGGAATATTTTCTGGGGGGGTGGGGACGACTTATGTCGCGGCTGTAAATTTTCCTCTCCAAAACTTAATGGGGACCGTCCGGAGGTGTTGGAGGAGAAGGCGAAGCTGGCGGGTGCTCTTGCCGGGGCGCACCCCCCGGG